>OY725192.1:4107500-4707500 GCA_963241965.1 Tortrix viridana
GTTACTAATACAGTAAATGCAAAAGTGAGTTTGTTAGTTTGTTCCGTCTTAATGGTTCAACGCCTCAATCGACGCGCGATTTGGTAGTAATATTGGATATAGGATACCTTTAGTATGATAAAAATATACTATTTGAAAAATCGAATACAATGACAATCCAACATAATTGTTCGTTACGTCATTTGTCAAGTTTCAGGCGACCTTGCCCAATTTTTATTTAATAGCTTTCTTCTGCGACTATTTTCATTGCTTTCTCGGTAAATGTCTAATTTTCCAATATAACATTAACATTTTACTTTCAATAATTGAAGTTGCTACAAAGCAGCTTCTCCTGTAGGAACATCCTGTGTTTTATGGAATGACATTTCCTTTTGAACTATTACCAAGTTTGGTCATCTTTGATCAGGATGGGGAAAATTCCGTATCAAAAGATCCATTAATGCCGCATCCAGGTTCAGAGTAAAAGGAATATCACACTCCTAAGACGAAATAACTTATCTGCAACTTAAATTTATGGCGAATCTGACCTTATTCTGGTATAAAGAAGGTTGAATATGCAATCATAGTTTTGTAACAGTTGCAATTTTGTTTCTAGACGGGAATACGGAAACTGGAAATTTGGGTATTAAGTATAACTATTGAATGTTGCGATGCTTTAGTTACAAATTTGGGATAGCTCTTAATTAGTAAGTTTAGATTTATTATGTAGACATTTTCTAGTAGATAATGAATAAATCCGTTACAAATCACTATTGCTGTTGCTTGTTTATCTTGTTACTTGAGTATCTACTGTTCATATTGGAAATAACATTGGTTTTGTTGATTCATCGTTGATACTTTATGCAAATGAACATGGAACACGCTGTAGATGAGAGGAAATAGGGGGTGGTTTTTTTTAATATGAACTAGTGTTGTTCTGTGTTATTTTAAAACATGTGCTCAATTTTTTTTTTATAATTGTATAGTTGGAAAACAGTTTTGCTTTTAAAACCATCAAACAGCAGAGATTTTTGTCGTTTAAAAATAATAACAAAAGGTGCCAACTTTACTTTAGTACTATCTAGAATGCAAAGCAATTTATCACAAAAATCTCAAACGTAAAAGGAACAATAATATCAGACCATTCAGAAACACCGCCCGCAAATACAAAGAACAAATACGAGTTGTATATTTTCTTGAATATTACCACAATGTATATATTTCTGCAGTAATTTAACTTATAATTAATTTAATGTAATTTAACTTATTTAATTTAAATCTTGCTCCACGCTTATGTCATTCTTGTATTTATTACATACTCATATTATAATGTAGAACCTCTACCTGGGAGATCGAGCGACGTCGCTCGGGTCAAAACCGAATTTTCATCGATTTTCTACACAAAAACAAAAAAAAACTATAAATAGCTGGGGTTCAAACCCGCAGGCCAACGCTCTAACCATCAGTCTATTCAGACGGCGGCAGCCACCCCGAATTTACAAACTATATTGCGCGGGAAATCTTTTGGCGTGAAAATATGGCGAACACGAATTTTCCTTCCCGCCCCCGCCCTCGCCCCCTTAAACCTCCATGTCGCAATTTTCATCGAAATCGGTAGAGCCGTTTTGGTGAAACGTGAGTAAAAAATATATACATATAAGTATATATATATTAGCCATTTTCTATTGCATTATTGAAAAAAACGTGATAGTCACAGGTGTAGTATATCTTAAAACACCAAGACAAGCAGAAAATAGCTTTTGATTAATATAAACGTAAGGTTTGTATATATCTTAATCAATACCCCATTTAGACCTTAATTTATCTACCTCCGGATAACAGTATCTAGCAGATACATTTTAGCTCTATATTTTTCTTTCACTTGACAAAGAAAAGGAGAGTGACTGGCGGATATTTTTATAAACTGGCACTTACTGATTAAATTTACTCTTGTCTGTTATTTAACTTGAACTTCTGTTCCTGAATTCTTCCTGTGACGTCACAAACGACTTTGGATCATAACAATGGCGGCACGTGAATTACGTTAACGTTCACCTTAAGTAAATTTGAAGTGACGTGCGGCTTTCTTAGCGTTGCGTGTCTCGCTTGGAATATTAATGAGATAGGAACAGATTAAGGTGAGCGTTCTTATGTACAGCTAGCACCTATTTTGAGTGTGGGTGTAATTTCTATATAAGTCTAGCCATCCCAGCTCCTCGAGGAAGCCCACCAGACCTTTGATGTCGATGGTTACCTCGGGGAGACACCTCATCGGACCGAGGTGTTTAGCCCTGTATTGTGCCACCTCGGTGCAGTGCAGAACTACGTTGGCGGCTGTTTCTTCTGTCTCCATGCACGCATGGCACAGAGGACTAACTGTAAAACCTAAAATGGTTCATGACCAGTTAAGGCACTGGTTACCGTCCTTAGTAGAGATTTGCTAAGACGGAAGAGTGCCTTGGAGAGTCAACTGTTAATGGTAGGCAGTGCTTCCCTCGCCTGCCTGCATTTATCGTGACTCACCCAGTATTCAGTGAGTAAACTCAAGAGTTTACTCAAGGTATGGTTGAGCAGCAGGGATCGAACTTTGCTAAAGGGTGTTGGGATGATCGGTTCGGGGCCCATAGCTGTCATTTCCGATCCTCGTCGGGCCAGTTCTCGGGATCCTCGGGAACCACTGTGTTTTTAGAACTAAAGAATTAAGAAGATATAAGGTCTGGCTTTTATTAGAAATAAATGATAATTGTGCTTCAAACGACAGTTCGATTTTTTATTAAAACTTAATATGTAAAAAATAATATGTAAGACAATTTCCGTGAATTCCAACTAAAAATAAATAAATCTCAACTTATCTGTAAATATCAAGATTTCTAAACCGTAGCGTGCTTTCCTCGATTTGTTTACCGCGTCCAGTGTGCTATCGCACTAATGACTTTGCTTATCTTTTTAAGCCTTTTGTGGCTTGATTATTTGTATAGCGACTTAAGTATCAGTAAAGTATTTATAGGTTATTTGTTAGGTAGTTTTATTGTGAGTAGAGAACTATATTACAAGCTTTTATTCTGCCTCACACGCTTATCTATACTATTATATTTACTATAATATTATAAAGGGGAAAGATTTGTATGTTTGTAATCGATTTTTGAAACTACTGAACCGATATTCATAATCATCTCACCAATAGAAAGCTACATTATCCAGAAAAAACATAAGCTACCTATATATTTTATTTCATAAGCTATATTATTAGCGAAGCGAGTTGATCGCAAGTTTTACATATATAACGTTGAATATGAATAACGTTCTCAATAGACATTTCCCCGATAATTAACGCTATATTTGATTAAAAGTAATAAATAGTAACAGACTGGCAAGCAGCGGAATTTAAATTGACAAGTAAAGTAACATTGCCATACGAAAAAAGTTTTATTTTTACTTTCAATTTCGGACATCCTGTATACTCGTAGCTATGTAAATATCTACAGTCCTGGGTCAGCGTTTAGAATAGCCCCATTAGTGACGTTTCAATTTACAGCCAGTGTATATATTAATGCAAAATAACGAGCAACCCTAGCGGATAAACTCGCGTTTGCATATGCGGCCTTTGTATAACGGACGACTCGCATAAACTGTAGTTTCGCACTGGCCAGTGACAGCACCATGTATGCGATCACTGATCAGTGATCACCATACCCCGTTATCTGATTAGTGGAGCAAATTCAATGAAAGTAAGTTATAGGGTTATCGCATTATAATTATTTTGTGTACATGTAAAATAATGACATATTATGTACATATTTTAATAAATAAAATCAACAGATTTGTTATTATTGCAATTTAATTTGAGGACGCAGTTAGACTAGTTGGTACCCCTAGCGGTTCCGGGTTCGTTTCCCGGTATGGGCAAGTATTTGAGTATTTGAGTGTTGGATGTTGTGTAAGAATGTCTCACGATATTTATTTATTATTTATGATATTTACTAACACAAATCGCAACCTGAAATCTTCACGTTACAAAACAATGTCACATACACCGTCCCATTTCAAAGTACACAGGAAACGGATATGTGGAAACAAGTTACACGACAGCAAACGTAGTTTTCTAACAGCCGGCGGAATAACAGGCTCGGCCACATTAATTAACGAACGGCAAAGATTAAAGGAACTAGCGGTAGCGAGCGCAAATCAAATATACTTCTTTACTCTGAAAAAAGATAATTTCTATCGTCATATTATGTTTTGTGTACAGTAAGGGCGAGTTTTAATCCGTAGTTAAAAATCGTTAACAAAGGTTGCTCAGATTTTAAACATAAGTACTTTGTTTTAACTATTAGTTAAGTTCACACGGATCAAATAACCCGCCCTTATAATCATCACAACCGTTGTTCTTAATTATTTAATAGTTAGGTATTCAATTTTAAACCCAAAATAAACGCTTACAATATTTTAAATATACAGTAACCTTTATAAAAGAAAAAAGTTAATAAAACAATTGAATGTTAAAACAAAGAAAATTAAGCACTCAGCTCTTCCAACGATATTAAACTTCATTACTGGTTACACGGGAAATTTCCAATAATCTCATCTGAAAGCTATCTATATTTCCAATAAGCTAGTAATAGGTACGGAGTTTCCACTTACAAGAAATCGAGAACTGGTCGAAACAGTTTAATTCGAAACACCTGCCGAGTTATAGTACTGTCGTAAACTAACGGGTTCCTTTTAGAACAATGCTGAATTTTATAATACAGGGTGTCCCGCGATAAAGTGCACAAACGAATAAGGATTATACATGTGATTTTATCACGGAAAAAAAAATTGTTTCGTGATAAATTCACATGTAGTTTCACCCTTACGATAACAGATAAGGACAAATCATGGCTTAACTACTCCACCGTTACTCCACGTCTATTAATAAGGCTGTATAAGTGTATTTGAACTTCCACCATTTCTCATAATATTATATAATTTAATAGCAATTTCAGTTTAAAAGGAACCCTGCAGAATTTTTAAATTTAACGATACTAAAGCACCGCTGCGTGGCAAGTGAAGCGTGAAACTGTGTTTTCATAATAACCGTTTTATTCGCCATAATAACAACCCCCAGGAAATTCTTGAGGGGGCAGCGGTTACTTTGAGCTGAGCGTGAAATTAAGAATTAACATCTAGATTGCTAGGGAGGTTTAAAAGTTTAAAATTGAATTGTCCACAGAAAATCTTGTAAGAGAATGGTAGAGATTTTGCAAACCGTTTGATATTTTTTGCAAATATGATTTGGAACCAGCCAAACACTAACGTCGAATAGAAGATCTATTGTATTGATATGAGTATAAATTGAAATTTAATGAAAACCTTATACCCTTCAACTTTACAGTGCAGTGCCAAATAGTTTTCGTAACCCCTAAAAAGGGAATTAATTTAATATGCCCAATATTATTTAATAATTAGGAAATTCTATTCAGTCAAGTCAAGCAGTTAACGATTGTATAACCATGAATAAGTTTTTATTTGTGACGTGAAATATATAGTAAAAGTGCCTATTGTATCCCAAATGTATTTCCTTTTGTATTCCTCCATTCACTAGAAAAACCCTTGTCGGGTAACCACAACTAGTGCTGGATTGTTTTGGGTTCAATATTGCCGACGCTACGGTAGAATTAGGGTATTTGTGTAACGAAGGTCGCATTTAAATTGCCAGTCCAAAAGGTTTTCCCCATTTCATGGTTTTGGACAGTCACACCAAGGGGTTGTTGAGCCACTTGCTAACTTCTCAATTAGGTCGGGTTGTCAAATCGTATATAGTATAACTATTGGAATTTGACGATTTGACAACCCGAACAAATTAAGAATGTTTGTCTCGCTTTTTTGGACATTTTTGTCAGATTATTATTACGTTAGATACTTAGTATAAGTACATATTGTGGAAACACTTGCAGCTCAAAAAAGGTTCACATTATTTCGACTTCACAGAATATCCTACAAATTCTAGAAAGTAAAAATAGTCGAACAATTTAAGGTGAATAGGTTAGTGCAATGGCCATTCAAGACGAAAAAGCTTTTGTAAGGGGTTTGTATAAGTGCGATTCTGAAATAAAATTCAAGTAAGTACCTTCTTAATGAAATCGCAGATCCTAAGAGGACTGTGAGATGACGCATGGCTGCCAATTGTTTTTTAGCCCCGGCCAGTAACGTTTCTCACCCTCTAAATGAAGTCCGATTTCCACGATTTTTTAATAATGTTGTACGTTTCCGTTTGTTATGTACCGACCTAGTTTTTCATAATATCGACATATTCAAAATCGGACTAGGTTTAAGAGGAGACAAACGTTATCGCAGGTTTGGTCATTTTCAGCCCAGGGACCGGAAAACCCCTTCATTTGATTAACCCTATCGATAGGGTAACCTATCATTTGGTTACTCAATCGATGTGGTTACCCTATGATTGTGTTACCTTAACGTTAGGGGAACCCCTTTGAACTAGTTAACCACTTAGCATTAGCTGGCCTATTGATGGCCTCTCTCTTGTTTACGCATTCGGGCGATCTCTGTCAAGCCGCTACCCATTCAATTATTAGGTAGTGCACTAATAAGTCGAAACACTTGCGCATAGAGATTAAAACCGTACGATTCAGTTTAAAAAGGGTAACAGATGATAGGGTATTGGGATTGGGTTAGCGCTTAGTCGAATTAACTGCATCGTTTGTTGCCCTTTCATTGGACTAAGTCGACGATAGGCTTAGGGTTTGTAAAAACAAGTCTATCAAATACCCTATCGAAAACCCCTTTAATGGTAAGCGGTTCAGGTCCCTGTTTCAGCCTCACGGTCTTCTTAAGTTTATTATTACCTCCAGCTTACAGAGGCAATATGATCCTTAAATTCCATTGTTTTAATCCCCAGACACTAAGTCTCATTTTACCTTAGCACATTAAACTTAGAAAGAACATAAAGTGACTATATTGCCGCGGTCTTTAAGGCACTTGTAAAAGCTTAGAGTAAAATTGATATTACTTAATATTACTTCTTCTTCTTTTCCCTTTTCCAAACGTGCATGCATGAAATATATTTGAAACGTCCCTTCAAACGTATTTCCAAACTATGACCTACCCGGAGGTTACATTTGACGTTGATCCAGGCGATGTCGACCCAAATTACAGCGAGATGGCATGACAAAGCTTTGGAAGTGCTATGCTCCGTGTATCTCTGAGGAATGGCATCCGGGTGAAGTAATTTGGTAAATAACTGAATTTACCGACATCGTCCCTCCTCCAAGCCAATCCATTACTCCTCAACTTTTCTGTTATTAGTGCTACTTTTTTAAGCTTCCTTTGATCAATATGTGCAAGAAAAAACATTAGCAAAAAAAAAAATACCATCTTCAAAAAAATCCACTAAAAATAAATAAATAAATAAATATCTGGGGACAATCTCACACAAATTGACCTAGTCCCAAACTAAGCTCTAGGCTTGTACTATGGGTACTAGACAACGATAAACATACTTATACGATAAATACATAGAAAACATCCATGACTCAGGAACAAATACTCGCGCTCATCACACAAATATTTGTCCATACCGGGATTCGAACCCAGGACCGCTAGCTTCGTAGGCATGGTCACTACCAACTAGGCTAACTGCGTCGTCTAAAAGAGTTAAATAACGACCGGCCGAGGCCGGTTTTAGGAGTCCTAAGAATTGCCTATATAGTGCCTAATAGGTACCTACATGAAATATTTTTTATTATTTTTTTTCGCTTTTTAGTGATGAACCTAATATTGTTATGTGATAAAACTGATAACTACAGCACATAAACATCACTTTAAGAAACAATAGCCTAATACGAATTTCTCATCACCCTTAACAAAATGTCACTGTCTAAAATGCACGGCCGTTAATCATTGAGGAGTTCTCCCAGTACTTCACCATCAGTTGCACTTCACCACATGCTTTATAATGAGTAAAAATTTGCTTCATATTCTTATAAAGTAATCTCATTGCTGGCGTCAATCACTTACGACAGTTACGATTAAGGAGTTCCGGTGGCCATCTATAGTCTTCATAATCAGTTCCACTTCAACTATACTGTTACTGATTTGACCACTTCGAGAGTATACCCTATCGAGAGTACTTATACTCTATCAAGAAGAAGAAGGTAAAAAAATATTTTTTTAAATCGGTCCACAATTGACGGAGTTATCACGTAACAAACTTACAAAAAAAGCACCATACAATCGAATCGAGAAAGTCCTCCTTTTTTGAAGTCGGTTAAATATAGTAGAGAACCAACTTTATGAACAAGAATGAAAATACTAAAGCTAAACGACCAAATGAGAAAACACTCTGAGCCATTGAAATTGGGCCTTCAACAATACAATTTCGTTGTGTTGCCATTTTGCTTTGAAATGAATGTCTTAGGAATATTTTTTTTGCTACACATTTGTGCTAAATCGTGATTGCAAAGTAAATAAAATGTACTAGCTTCGAACTAGAAGCATCAAAATGATAAATGGAAATTTATTTTCTTTACTTAATATTAGTTTTTACTCGCAAATTGTTAGCGTAGAATTGTTTTTAAAACTATTTACTTTCAAACGTAGATAAATAGTTTTTGAAATGAAAAGCATGGAATCAGTTTTTTATTTATTTAAATCAATGTAGCATAAAAGCTTGTTTAATATTTGTTTTAATACTAAACAAGCGTTTACGCTACACGGATAAAATAATTTTATGAATGGTTTTTTAATGTAACAATTTTCGATACAAAAAAAAATTAATCATCTGCTAACAACGATTGACCACTGGTGGGATAATCCACTGATTGTGAGTGACCTTGTTAATAGATGCGCATACAAGAGCTCACGCCTTTTCCATTTTTAACTTTCTTAACTCAATAAACTCCAACGTTGGTACACTATGAAATAAAAAAAAATCTATTTTGTATTCAGTAAGCCTTATCTCGAAGGTTTCTAGATATAAATTGTAACAGTATATAGTATTTTTTATAAAAATAGGAGAGTCTATCCCAATTCTACAATTTATTTTTATGTAAATACTAGCTTTTGCCCGCGACCTCGTCCGCGTAGTAGTTTATCGGTTACCAAATTTTCCGGGATAAAAAGTATTCTATATGTTAATCCAGGGTATAAGCTATCTCCATTCCAAATTTCATCCAAATCCGTCCAACCGTTGCAGCGTTAAAGAGTAACAAACTAACACACACACACACAAACTTTCGCAGTTATAATATTAGTAGGATGAGATTATATTTATAAGTACTACGTGATGTTTCATGAATATGTAACAATAACATGCTGCATGTTATCGCTCAAGATATTTTCTTCGATGTAATAAGTTTTCCAGCAAATCGCTGGGAAGAAAGGTGGGTACAAAATGGTGGATGCTGGAGAAAAATTGAACAAGCGAGCAATAATTTGCATTCTCGAACGTGGAGCTTGGAACTGAATAATGGAACACCCTGTGTTTAGAGGTGACAGGACGGAATGGGGTCTGTTTGGTGTCACGGTTTTTGCAACAGGGCAATTTAACAATGTCTGTGTTTATGATGGTAGGAGCTCGTGCAGGTCTATCTGGATCCCTACCACCATCTCATCCTTTAACCTTTTGAACACCTTTGACGGCTATAGCCGTTACACCGTCGAAATTAGCTATGGTGTGGTGTCTTGAATACTACCTACCTACGCTAAGCAGCAGCGTTCGCTTCTCCATGCCATAAAATAATTAAAAATCATTTTAAAATCTCATTAACACTTTCGCTGCCACCACCCACCGATTATTTGAGATTTGGATTAGAACAAGCCAGGGCTATTAACCTTTTGACCGCCTTAGTCTGATATATAAGACACCACACCATAGCTAATGTCAACCTTCCTCAAATACACTTAGGTTTATTTTAAGCTGTCAACCCTGACGGCTGTTTAGCTAAGGTTAATTAATGTGATATCATCTAGGTCCGGTGGATATTCCAGATTGGAAGTGATAAAGAGACCAAACCAACTTAAGATTTCACTTCAAATATGGCTTCAGTTTTTATGCTGCTGTTCATAAATATATACAAGTATGTATAGGTATTGAAAAGGCTACAACCACCTTCGAATAAAAACAACACGCCGTATGTCTTAAGCGGTCTCTGGTTTTGTTCTTAAAACATGAAACTTCGTTGCAAAAATAACACATCGTATTAGGTATATAAGTCGTAGCCGTCGTGGAGATCCCTTGGGAAGGCCTATGTCCAGCAGTGGACGTCTTTCGGCTGATGTGATGATTAGGTAAGTATACGATATTTAATATCAAACTTAAGTAAGTAGTAGAGAAATGAATAACATTTATTTATTACTTACGAATATGTTTGTCTGATATTCTTGTGAATCGGGCAGTAGGTACTCATCTCATGTATAGGATGTTACAAAAATACGAAAGTGTCTGTAGTATTTTGTTTGTTCCGGCTCAACCGATTGATGTGAAATTTGGTATAGATATACCTGTAGTAGTTCCCGTAGGAACGGCGATAGACAACTCCGCATCCGAAGTGGCGGGCAAAAGCTAAAGGAGCGTCCTCACTGAGAGCATTCTTAGACGAGCAATAATTTCAAAAATTTGTAAGCTTTGTACGCTCGGCCCAACGTCCACTCGAATATTTGACGCCGAATGCTCGTTACACACGAATGCTCTCAGTGGGGACGCTCCTTAGTAAGAATATATGAAATCCTCGTATGAACTCCATCTATTATATAGTAAATTCAGGGACGAAAGATGAATGCATCTTTATACTATTTTAATAATAGCAGCTGCTTAAGACCCGTGGGCTGTTTCACATGAAAACATAACAATTTTTAAGTGCTTTCATTTCGGATTGAAAAATATTCAATGTATTTCTAGGTATAACGAAAAACCAAGTCTTCAGTTTCATTTAGTTCTATCGCTTATGTCTGCCTACTTGTGTTATACACTGGCTCAAGGCTCAAGGTCACTCAAAGGCCAAGGGAAAGAGCTATGCTGGGTGTCTCCTTGAGATCGAATCAGGAACGAGGAGATCCGCAGGAGAACTAAAGTAACTGATATAGCTCACCGATTTGCAAACCTTAAGTGGCAGTGAGCGGGGCACATTGCTCGTAGGACCGTCGGCCGTTGGAGCGGAAAGGTTCTAGAGTGGCGACAGAGACCGGGAGACGAAGTGTCGGCAGGCCTTCCACAAGGTGGACCGACGATCTGATAAAGGCGCGGGAAACCGCTGGATGACAGCAGCAGAGGACCGATCGTTGTGGAAAACCTTGGGGAAGGCCTTTGTCCAGCAGTGGACGTCTTGCGGCTGATGATGATGATGAGTGTATACAGATAAATTCTAGTACTTCTTAAGGGCCCCTTGCAGGAAAAAGATAAATCGAGATTAAGTGCTACTTGCAGGAAAATGTTAAATCAAGTTTTAGCCCTAAACTCGGATTTAACACTCTTATTATGATAAAAACACCACTAGTAAGGTGAAAATTGGTGGACAACACGAATGCAAACTCAAGGCTGCGGCTGGAGCAATTTAACTAGGCCAGGCCCCATAAGGCTGCATGCAGGAGATAACATTTGTAGGTGCTAAGACTGATCGCTTAAGGTTTAAAATAAAAGTGTCCCATTTTGATAACATCGCTATAAACATGTGAAAATCGTTATAGTCGCTTGGTAATAAAAAGTTAATAAAAGTCAGGACGAGACACTTTTATTTTAGACCTAAAGCGTGAAGTGTTACGTTAGAATATGGAATAGATGTATTAATTTCCCTAGCACCTGTCAAATTTTAGAGTATGCATGTTAAGCCCTCTGACTATGCCTATACTTTATGAAGACAGGTTGATTGCTTTATAATCTTTTCACAGAGATATATATTGAGGAAAGGTAGGGTCTAGGCTGTATTAGAATATGCGAGAGTCAAATTACTGTACCCTTATAATCCATGTGTAGAAGTCCAAATGAAAAGATACCTTAGAATGGCTGGTGGTTACGCTATTCTGGTCTAACACTATCCGTCAGATAAATTTTAAATGGCCAGTGTTTCTTTGTTCCCACTTCACATTTAAACAGTTCAACCGATTGTTCAGAAATTTGGTACAGAGAATAGTTCATAGCCCATAGACTGACGTTAGGGTTCTTCTGATTCCTGGAAAATATAACGATTCCGATAAACGGCTTCTACGCGGACGAAGTCGTGGGCAAAGCTAGTGATTGGATAAGAAACGACTTTTGAAACAAGATAGCACAGAAGATCGTAACCGCTAGGCATTATATAAGGTCCTTTTAGTTAAAATTTTAACAGCCACGTGTAATGGACAATTCTTGTTAATTTATGGTCATAGCCGTATCGCGGTGATGATAAAATGGCCGTTTCATTAGAAATTGTTTGTTAAATTTTAAAGCTGTTTATGGGTTATGGGTAAAAATTGTTATTTTAACTGCCGCACTCAGAGACGTCAATTCATTTTTAAGTTTCATTTAAGTTACTGCGTCTTATTCTATTGATATAGCAAAGAAATTGACAGCAGCAACTTTAATCAAACTTAAAAGTTTATTTACGTCTCTGAGTGCGGCCGCAATTGTTTTAAAATAACTTACTGGCCTCTTATTGACTAAAGTAAATGGACCTGGAGGCCTAGCCGGCCTATTACGTTAACTAAACCATTTTCAAAAGTCGACAAAATTTGTGGAAATAACATAAAACAGGGGGTCTAGCTAAGTGTCATACGCTCCGTAGCGTTTCTGTTCGTTTCGTTTTTAAACCAATCGCGTCACTGGTAGATCACGTGACTCTTCGTATCACGTGATCTACCTATGACGCGATTGGTTTAAAAACTAAACGAATAGAAACGCTAGTTAGCGATGGGAATCTTGGCTAAGGGCTCAGAAAGGCTACGGAGCGTGTGGCACTTGGTTATACGAGTAGGCTCTGATCGTTAGCTTACGTCAATAGATTTTCTTTGATTTCTTTGTGTAATGAATCTTATCTAGGCCGCCGACTTGTCACGACAAATTTAACCCAAGGACCAAGAAGAGAAAGAGAGAGAGGGTTTTAGCTCAATTTCTTTCTAACTAAAGTGTTAAAGAGATAATGGCTCCTTGGCGCCTAAGTGTTTAATAAAGTGCACAGTTTACGTTATAAATGTAAATTTATATTCCTATTCTCCACTATTAACACTCCACCGACTTTTGTTTTCAAAAGTATCAGCTTTATATTGTATACAAAATATTATTTAGTTATATGAGTTGCAGTTGCCAATTCAATTTGAAACTTGTTCGCATCGCAACAGCGCGGCCTTTAAACAAATCTCATTTAAATTTAAAAAGTTCGTGCCACATTCAGGTTTCACACACAGACTCTTGAAACATACAACATTATCTACTAATGAAATTGATAATAGATTTAAGGCCCATCCAATCTGCAGATAAAATTATCTGACAGTTAAAATTGGCACTTTCCTTTTCTTTGTTATATAAAAGCAAAGGACAGAATTAAAATTTATGTGACAGATTATATGGAGTTTGAAAAATCAATACTTAGGGTCGTATTGATAAACTGATCTCAAGTGAGAAGCCAGTTTCAAGACGCCTCAAAGATTATAGAGATTACGTTTACTTTAACGTTTCTTGAACTTATGGTTAGACCTGCACAAGATATGTAACTTAAAAGAAAAGATAATTATGCTTCTTAAGCTATCTTGCTATTCCACTTAGTAGAAAAGGAAAAAGAAACGCAAAATAAATAAAATCATTGTATTTAAGGAGCTTCCCAATTGGTTATTTGACTAATACCAAAATGAATTATTTTCACACTACAACTAAATCAAGCTTTCGAAAATAATACGGAAACACCTAGCTATCGTTTATTTTTGAGATTTAAACGATTTTTAATTCAACAAAAACTTTATAAAGGTACACTGAAAATTGTGACGTCACATTTTACTATTTTCATACTAACTTCATACCGGATCGTTATGACGTTTCAATAAAAGTTGCTGATTTGACCAGTCAGTCAAGTAGCTAATTGCCGCCAAATTGAGCAACAATGTGTAGCCGTTTTAGGGCAAGTCAGGCAGAAACCCCATCCACCACAAATTTATGTGAATACTGGCTCCGATACCTGCTGGCGATTTATTTGGGCTAAATTGACCGATTTATTTGCGCAATTGTATAATTTTAGCAGACATTCGTAGAAAACTACGCAAAGGCAGTCAGGCTAAACGTTTTTGTGTTGAGCGCGAATATTTATTTATTTCTCAATGTTTAAGCATTTTTATCGTTGTCTAATACCTACCCATACAATCCTAGAGCTTAGTTTAGGACTAGGTGAGAATTAAATGTTAAAGCTTTCGCTCTGCAGTGGGATTCAAAAAAAGGCAAATAAAAAAAAATTAAGTAATTTAAAATTTTTGCAAAGGTGTTTCTTTTAAGCCGGTAATATTCTTAACTGTTGTCATGTTTATTTCAAATCTTGCAAGTCAATTTCAAATCAGTTTCCAATACGGAATGGGCTGAGTAAAGCAGCTTAAATCACCATTTGAGGTTTTCTTTATAGAAATGATATCATGTTGACGAGAATTATTTATGAAACTCGGTCGCACCTTGGTCTGTCTATGGGTATATTTTCAATAACTTTGCTATTTTTGCGGCTTTGCAGGGAGAACCGGCCTGAATAAAAACAAAGAAAGAAAGGTTCTTTGGTACCCTTTAATACCCTTTTGTGGTTATAATGACATTTAAATATCAAATTAGGCAGGCTTGCGAAGTGCCATTTAATTTGGTGCATTTTGCGACGTCTTCATAATACGTAAGAAACAACTTGACGTAGCTACGTATGAAAAACCGAAGAAGCAGATTTAAAGTAACAACACTGATAACATCTGTGTTTTTTTTTGTTAAATGTACCTACCTATATTTTTTTTGTAGATTTTGAAAGGTTCAACATTTTGTCTAAATATTTAGAACCTTTTAGATTGAGCAAACCAACGCGTCACGACTAGTAAGCTTCTATTTGGAACTTTTGGAAGTTATGTTTTA
Organism: Tortrix viridana; assembly: GCA_963241965.1. NCBI lineage: Eukaryota > Metazoa > Arthropoda > Insecta > Lepidoptera > Tortricidae > Tortrix > Tortrix viridana. The sequence continues at coordinate 4,122,535 of OY725192.1, forward strand.
GTTACTAAGTAGTTTTAATTTATAAAAATATGCTTTTGTGCTTATTGGTTTTATTATATTATTTGTTGTTGCATGTTCATTTAGCTCAGTTCTTTTGTTTTGGTTATGGAATAAATTTTCTTTTTATTTATTTTATTGCTCGTTGCTAAACCTTTGTGTGTTTTCTTTTTTAAGTATCCAACAACATCCCGTAATACACAGCACTCGTTTGAATCTACATTATAAATTAAACGTGCAGACTTCTTACAACTTATACGGTATTAAAAATCTAGAAACCATGTTAAATCTTCAAGCAGATGGCTCAACTGAGATCTCTTTGGTCCAGTCAAGCGTCGAATTTACGATCCTCCGTAGCAGAAAATATGTCTCTAATATTTTACCGTGGACAACATTACGGGCCCCGGAGAACACTTAGCGGAATTAATTTATTGGATACTTACTCCAGTAGTAAATTGTAGCGAGGTGAGTACAGTTGAGTTCATAAATATGTGTACATTTCAGTACCTTATCTCTTTAATGTCATGTTTAAACTACCATATATGAATTGTCACAGCGATAAAGTGACAAGGTAGTAACCGTGTGCACATAATTATGAACTCGACGCACAAACCTACGCACCTTTCTGTATCTGTTCTCCTCGGTTTTTGCTTCCGGGAAATATAATTGAACTGTAGCCTCTCTCTCGCCAGACTCCTGGCAACAGTTGCACGACCGCACCATTTGCCAAATCTTACTCCCAGATACCTTGTACATACTTTAACCTAGACAAGGCAAAGTTGTTACAGTGATACTGTGAAGGTAGAGGGTTCACAGCTGTCGGTAGCACAATTTATTGTATGTTTTTTTTTTTGAGGTGTAGAGAATAGTTATTTTCTAACTACTAGTCTAGAGACCCCTAGAAAGTATATATATATATAGGGTTAGAAAATTTAATATTGGATAGGAACGAGTAATACGCAGAGGAAGTCGCGGGAAAAAACTAATTTAGGTACCTACCTATAACTTTATAACTATCTACAGAGACTAAGGCTGCCTTTCCATAGAAGCGGAGACGAGCGGTACGGAGAGGAGCTGTGTAGGAATCGACCAATCACATTGGTTGTAATCCACATCTCGTCTCCGCTTGACTGTTTCCATTGAAGCGGAGCGGAGAAGAGATGTGGATTACAACCAATGTGATTGGTCGATTCCTACACAGCTCCTCTCCGCACCGCTTGTCTCCGCTTCTATGGAAAGGCAGCCTAAGGGCCGTATAAATATACTGATCTACGAAATAAAAGTTACTTAGTAAATTACCTATGTTACAATCTGACTACGATGTTGATTATAATTATCAGAAACCAATTTATATCAATTTAATCTTCATTTATTATGCAACTGACTTATGTAGATTTCCCAATTCAACCGTTCCCTGATGATGGAATATTTAACATCCCCGCATAAATCAATTTAGGTAATGACAAAACGTCATCAGTGATCGAGGGTCCGCAGCATGTTAATCAGTCAACTGGCACATGGGAACGTGCTTGGCATAATGACAATGGAAATTGAATTTTTGATTACGAGACTTGATGATTGCGAAATGTTTTTTTTTTATCTTGAATCATTCAATGGAACTTCTCTGCAGTTAAATAGTCCTGATTTATACAGCGTGTAATTTTGTATGGCCATACATTGATCCTTCTGAACCACTGGTCTAAAGTATTCGAATGAATTAGGGTAAGCTTATCTTAGCGCTTGAATGAATAACAAAATTATCTATTCAGTGCAAGGGTTCGGAATAGTTCAGCTAGGTATCCCATTTGGGTCCAATGTCCGGGCTTACTGAGAATGAACCAAATTCGCTGAAATGTAAAATAATCCATGTTCAATTCATATCTGCTTAAAATCTTCATTAACATATATTTTATTCATTTTTCCGAAATCAGTGTTATGCTGGAGCTATTTAAAATTAAAAACATATTTAAATTTCTATACGTAGGTTAGGTTAGATTTGATTTACGTGCGATATCAAAAAATAAAGCTTCCATTAAACAAATTGCTGGAATTATGAAAATTCGGGATTTCAATAAATTCGGAATTATGACTCTTCGGAGTTACGTAGTGTACCCATTTTTTTGGTGTCAATTCTGATAATAACTTAGGCTAAAAACTATATGATTCGGTCTGATACTTTAGTAATAGAGACGCCTGATATTCTTCAGCTCAATATTGGCTATTGCTGTACTGTACGAGCACGTTCTAAACACATTTACATTAATCTGACGTTGTATGCTATGCACGTGTCATCAAGTTTCAGAAATACAGTCTATTATAACTCAGACAGTCACGTATTTTAGTAAAAGCTGAGACTACACTGTTACAGGATTTACGACACATAATTGCCATATGTAAGCACCCCACCATTTATAGACACGATTAACTTTATTTCAAGTGAATAGAATTGATAATGGTACTACAATCAGCAGGGGGGCAATTTTTGGCTTTTGAGTACTCGAAATCAAAGTCGTGTGATAGAAAATAATGTCACGATTATTTTTGCATGAACCATAATTTTGAAAGCCTTCACTCGATTATTTCCGATTCATTCACGTGTTTCGTTGTAAGCAGAAAGTCGATGATCACCAGTTTTTTTTAATAATAATATATAAATAATATTTTGAATATAAGTAAACATACGACATAATTAGAAGTTGTAATTGTGGCGAGAATATTATTATTTTTATGCACTTTTAGCGTTTTTAATACTGTTTACCAAAAACTATTACTATAAAAAATAACTAGGCTAAGCGCGTCGTCAGATATTAAACCCGGAAAATATTTATGTAATGTTAATTGAACGCATAAACCTCACTACTTGTAAAGTAAATAAGTACTTACCTACTTAGTAAGTATTCCGATGTTCACTAAGGGCTGGCGTCCACTAGACTCGCCGAGTCGACTCTAAAAGCCCAGATTCATTTTTATTTACTTTTAAACTAATCATGTTAAATAGCGAAAATAATCTTACTAAACACATACATAATTTTAGTAAATATTTATATGATTTTCCAACGCTAGTTCTGTCCAACGATTATGTAAATAGAATGGCGAGTGGCTTATTTAATATTCTGCAAGCCGGCCAGCCGTGCATTTGCAAGTAACGACTACATAAATTATGCTAAGGAGATTGGGTTGTGGTCATAAAATGACTTGTAGACTAGATATAGGTATTTTACAATACCTACTTGCTTGCCTAAGCAAAAAGTATTAAAGACCAAGTTAAGTCAAGTGCGAGGTGCGAGTCAGACTCGTGTACTGAGGTTTTCATCATAAACGCTGGTTTATTGGCTGATTCTTCCAAGCTCTAGATAAAATTATCTAACAGATAAAACTTTATAAAAGTACAATTTAAATTTATCTAACAGATAGTGTTATTTGGGGACTCAAAAATCCGCCACAAAGGGACAGAATACGATAGATACCATAGCAATTACGGGACCCGTTAAAAATTGTTCAATTATCGGACCTAAGAGAGCACAAGAGCAGACCAAAACAGGGCGGGACCGCCCAAAAGTATCAAGTTGGTTTGATGTACTTTTTCTCTTAGTGTAATGATGCTCCCACAATAGCTGTTATAAATGTTATATAACATTTTGTAACATGATAATAAATGAAATAAAATAAAAACAAAATGTCCTATGAGCAGGAAAATATGTCTTAAAAATGGTTCGGCATATTTTCCTTCTCATAGGACATTTTGTTTTTATTTTATTTTATTTATTATAATGTTACAACATGTTATATAACATTTATAAAAGCTAGTGTGGGAGCACCATAACGATCCTAAACTACGTAAATATTTAAGACAACATGAAAACAACGTTGTTTCAGCATGAAATATATACATTTTGATGAAGTGAAATTCGATAAAATGATAACTGCGAGATTGACGTAATTACGAGTATGCTTTATCCAAATTAATTCACCGTGATAATCGGGACCATAAAAGATAAAAGCGCCGCTGTACAAAAAAAGGCATTTCTGCATACCAACAGGTCTATTGGTAATTAAACTGCTATAAAAAACTATAGATAATATATTTTAATACTCAGTAGTAGTTAAAGACGTCCAGATACTGGAACAAAGCGTAGAAGTTCCATTCACCACTTATCTGACCGAGGACACAAAAGGCCGTTCTATTCTCCGTCATAATGCGAAGGAAACCCACGGGTTAATGAGTCCGCCATTATTTCACACTGCCCTTTTATTTATTTTTTAAACGCGGCTTTATGGTAAAGGGTGTAACTGAAGAATAACGTTTATCGTTCGCACATTTAACTCGCACGCGAAGAGTAATTCGGTAACGCTATGTGAATGTGTAGGACCATTATGCCAAAAATGCATATTAAACCTATCGTAAAAAAACAGTATATTCAAAAGCAAGATGTGCAATATAGTGGAATGGAGGTCCTGGATAGCTGACATCCTTATAAAGACTTGACCAACGCTAATTGTATGCAAGTTTTGCATACCTTTTTAAAGCTACAAGTATTTTATTTATCCTTAATTTGCTAAACACATTTGGTAGAGGACTTTATTAAGACTAATATTAAAATATTTTAAATGCAAGCGTATCGTTGAATTACCGTAGTAATTCACGTTTTGTTATCACAAAATCTAAGCTAAATAATTTTAAGATAACATGCGAACTAAAGCTCTAGACCAATTTGCTTTCTCTGAAACGAATGCATTTGTATAACGTAGTTTATCTTGCTGAAGTTATTTTAATTTCTTTCCATTATTGTTGAATCCATTGGGATTGCTGTAAGCTTTTGCACCTCCTCTTGCTTTGTTAAATAATCTATTTCACTTTGCAAGTTATGCATTTTTTCTATCCGTCAGCTTGTTACGCTATTTCTTAGTGGGTGTCGACGGTATTAGAGCGGAGGATATTTTCTGTTTGTCCCACGCCGGCTTTGTATTGCCTTTGTTTTTATTTTGCGCTTGGATAACCTGGATTAATCAGTTGGAAATTGTTGTTTGTTAGAACGGGCCTAGAGCTTAATTTGGGACTCCAAAAATCCTTAAAACACTGTGAATTAACAGGTTCGGTTACTCCATAGCATCAACAATTTGATTTCCGCAACTGGAAATAGAGAACCAGGTAAATTGAGGTAGCATACAGATTCAGTTTTCTGGATGTGCAAGTTTCCAGTACAAGTTGCAAAAGCAGCAAAGTTGCTAAACGTATTTTTTTTCATATACCTAAGCTTGTTATTCACCTAAAAATTTTGTACCACCAGTTGTTGTAAAAGGATGAAAATCTTAGTATTGGATCAGTCAGTGGCTAAAGTTTTCATCCTTCGATTTTTGCCTTTCAAATCAAATTTCTGAGCGCGATCACAAAAACACTTCGGTTCCCATAAGATAAGCGTCGTTTCCGTTAGGTTATTTGTCATTTTACTGAAGAACATCTACGCTGGTACTTAAGTTATGTCGCGAGGAGTTTAAATTCATAAGATTATATTTTTATTAAAATTGTACTAGGATGATTTTTTCTTATAAAATGAGGTTGTAAAAATTTTATCTGCAGGAAAAAGTTTTTAAAATAATATCCGAAAACAAAAATAATAAGTAGTATCAATCCTCGAGAAGGTTAGTACAGAACAATTTAGTGACGTTAGAATTGTTAAATATCACGGACAATCTCAATTTCAATTCTGAATTTTGATGTCGATATAATTGTTTTAACTGAATGCTGGCTAGAACCTAACAAGGCACCTCCTTACCTCGATAACTATAAATCGTTTCTAACCACTAAGCATCTAAATAAAAATGATGGAGTCGTAATGTATTATAAAAATACAATGAAAGTAAAAATTAAGGAAATAATGCTGACACATGCATCCTGCTTACAACTCAATTTTAATAATAAAACTGTTCTGGGAATATACAGATCGCCCTCTATTAGAAACGCGGATAAATTCATAGATTCTTTAAATGTCCATTTGAGCTCCATTGACAAGCACAGTAATATTATTATAACCGGCGATATAAATATAAATATAATACCTAATGATTATGAAGTCTCCTACGAAAGGACTAATAGATTAAACTACTCCAGTATGTTATCATCTTACGGATTATTACCAGGGCATCAATTCCCTACAAGGGGCCCTAACTGTCTTGACCATTTCTTTCTTAAATGTAACATGGAAATGGCTACAGTACATACTGCAGTTCTTACTACTACAATTACGGATCACCAAATGATATTTCTTCAGTTGACTCATAAAAAACATCATAAAAAGACTCCTAAAACTAAATGCATAACTGATTTCACAGAAGCACTCAAGAGCTTAGTTGAAATGAATCTCCACGACCTGCTTTTTAGCAACGACCCTGATTTCATTCTTGACAGACTTATTGACCGGATTAGAACATCTATTAAGATTAATACTAAAATCATAAATGTTCCAAAAAGTAAACGTGTAATTGGGTGAATCAACTTTTTCTTGTTGTTATTCTGTCCCCTTGTCTCCTGGACAACTGTGATAGAGTTTCTTAGAAAAATTGTATTAATATACATTTCTAATATGCTTAAATGAAAACCTATAAAATAACGGGCTTGTAATGCCCACAGAAACTGATGTTTGGTCAATTTATATATTTAAAAATCATAGTTTTAAACAGTTGTCCAAGAGACGTCACCATGGCAACGAGGGACAAAAAATAGTTGATTGACCCAATTAAACCCTGGATAACTCCTGGTTTACTAAAGTGTATCAAAAACAGAAATAAACTGCAAAAGAAGTTAAAAATAGATCCTTATAATGCCATTCTTAAAATAACTTACACTAGATATCGAAATTATTGTAACTCTTTGATTAAAAGGCTTAAGCGTAAATACGAGAGAGATCTATTAGCTAATTCAACTGGAAATTCAAAATTACTTTGGAATAATATAAAAACAATAACACATATAAAGAAAAATAAAACTGAAAACGTTGAGCTACTTTATATCAAAGATCACCCCGAGGATTCGGTCAACTATGTTAACACCTTCTTTGCTAACGTAGGAAAAAATCTTGCTGCGGAAATACAAATAGATACGAAAACGCACCCTAATAATTCTCAGCTCCAAAATGAGGAACGTCAAGGTTCCTCCTTTGTTCTCTTGGACACTACTCCTGAGGAAGTGCATAGTGTTCTATCGGGTCTGAAGTCGAATAGTGCTCCAGGATGGGATAATATCACCACCAGCTTCTTAAAGCTTGCCAAAAATTATATCATACCTGTAATAACTCATTTTATCAACCTATGTTTTAAAAAAGGGGTCTTCCCGTTTCCTCTAAAGCAAGCCATTATAACGCCAGTCCACAAGGGTGGTGATAGAAACGATGTTAACAACTACAGACCGATTTCAGTTTTGCCAGCAATTTCCAAAATCTTTGAAAAGCTATTAAATAAAAGACTACTTAACTACTTAGAACATTTTAAAATACTCTCCCCATCACAGTACGGTTTTAGACGCTGTAAGTCGACCGAGGACGCCGTTACCGCCCTCTCAACACTTATTGCTGATAATATAGACCGTGGCAATAAATGTCTTACCATATTCTTAGACCTGAAGAAAGCGTTTGACACCGTTTCTATCACCAAGCTTGTGGAAAAGCTGGAAAATGTAGGAGTGAGAGGCAGTCCATTGGAACTTTTTAAAGATTATCTTTCCAGTCGCACCCAAACAGTCAAAATCAGTTCTCATGTTAGCCAGCTCGCTAATGTCACTTTTGGGGTCCCGCAGGGTAGTGTCCTAGGACCAACCTTGTTCCTGATATATATTAACGGCTTATGCAACATTTCACTCGCCAATGGCTCTGTGTTCTCCTACGCTGACGACACAGCTATTGTGTTTTCAGGCTCCTCTTGGAACGAAGTCCAAAGATCTGCAGAGATGGGCATTTCTGGGGTGGCTAGGTGGCTGAAAACAAACACGCTAACACTCAACACTAGTAAAACAAATTATATTTGTTTTGCTAAATATGACAACTCTCAGCCACATAGTGACTTTCAATTAAGGGTCCACTCTTGCGACCATCAACTAAGTGACTGTAATTGCCCCAAAATTGACAAAGTAGCAGTAACCAAGTACCTTGGAGTTGTGATGGACCAGCGTTTGTCATGGTATGACCAAATTGAAACTGTTAGTGGCAGAATCAGGAAATTGAACTGGATTTTTAAAACATTGCGACACGCTGCTCCAACACAACTTCTACTTAAAATTTACATTGCTCTGGGGCAGTCACTTATTAGTTACTGTCTTCCTATATGGGGTGGAGCTTGTAAATCCAGGTTCATCGAAATCGAAAGAGCTCAGCGTTCCTTATTAAAAGTTGCCCTTTTTAAACCATTCCGTTTCCCTACCGATCAACTATACTTAGAAAATAATTTATTAAGCGTTAGAAAATTATACATATTACAAATAGTTCTTCTTACTCATAAAAACTTGCATTATGACCCGACGCTTCTAAGTAAAAGAAGGAATCATAATGTCGTACCTATATACCCAACAAAATCAGTTTTTGCCGCACGTCAGTTAAGAAAACAATCTTCTATGTTATACAACAAACTTAATAAAGAACTGCAACTTTACCCTAAAGTTATTTATGATTGCAAAACAAACATTATCACTTGGATTAAGGAGCTTAGTTATGAGGAGACAGAGCGGATGTTAACTACCTAACACACACACACACATACGCGCGCACACACACACACACACACACACACACACACACACGCACGCACGCACGCACGCACGCACGCACGCACGCACGCACGCACGCACGCACGCACGCACGCACGCACGCGCGCACGCACGCACGCACGCACGCACGCACGCACGCACGCACGCACGCACGCACGCACGCACGCACGCACGCACTTTTTCTTCAATATTTATAATTGTTTACTTTTAGATTAGTTTTTGTTTTAGATTAGTTTTTGTCTCTGTATAGAATAAAAGTATGATATAGAAGAGCGGGGTCTCCTGGCACAGGTATTATCTTACTTAAAAGGAGATCTCAGCCATGGATGTGATATATGTTATCAGAAACAAATAAAGATATTTCTATTCTTTCTATTTCTATTCTAATCTCACACAAATTGACCTAGTCCCAAACTAAGCTCTAGGCTTGTACTATGGGTACCAGGCAACGATATACATAATTATATAGAGAAATACATACTTAATATATAAATAGAAAACATCCATGACTAAGGAACAAATACTCGCGCTCATCACAGAAATATTAACCCATACGGGGATTCGAACCCGGGACCGCTAGCTTCGTAGGCAGGGTCACTACCAACTAGACTAACAGCGTCGTCGTATTGTAGGAATGGTATTTTTATTCGATAGCATAGGTACGTGTGCTAACTCGGGGCACGAATTCTAAAGTGGTGTAGCAAAATATTTTAGGACAATAAATTATATCGATGTTACTGTCAACATATAAATAATATTCAAGGATAAACAAATATCATTTATTCTCACTTCATTTTAAAATAAACAATCAACGTGTATTTTTATTTTTATTTTGAAATAGATGTCAGGATATTAACTAATCCATGAGTTAATAAAGAGCGGGATATAACTGCATGTTCTTATTCTAGCATATGAATGGCACTGACAGCAAATTGTCTTATTTTAATTAAAATGACATCCATATACTTCTATTACCTTAAGAGGCTCGATATCAGACATGATATTGAACCTCTTTATAGTAATCGAAGATTTTCTACGAGCACATGTACGAGTATAAATATAATATCGACATCTTATTTATCGATATAAAATCCCTAGAACATGCCCTGAGTTAGCACACGTATGGATATGAGTGCATTTATTGAAGCAGCTTACTTTTATTGACAAATGAGAATCGTTCGATAGCTCCATGCTCCACATTGTCGTTCAATGAATTTATCTCGATTTCATGAAGATCACATATGAAAGCTGTAGCTGACGTGTCATAAAAACAGTAAATTAAAAAGATAGTCCCGATACATTTTTTTTTATGTAATGATACCTAGGGCCTTTTTAGTAAGCTGTCGGTTTTAAAACGCGTCCGAAATATCAGTTTTCTGTGACTTACCTACTGTACTGTACTGTACTGTAGATGCCCTTTTCTAGTAAGAAACGGGCACCTACTTGAGATCAGTTTATTAATCGGATTTGACGCACCCTACTCGTACTTTCAGAAAATACTTAACAAAGGATAAAGTATCCCCGTAATATGGAAAACATAACAAAGGTAAACCAAATACACAAAGTTGTCTCATTATTTATGAATACTCGTTTAATCTGTTTTCAATCTTGTTACATGCACAATAAAATTTTATATATACGAACAATATAAGCTACTAATTTTGTTTTTTGGCGTACATTGTTTATTTAAGTACTTAGCTAAAGAAACTTAGTTGTCGTGAAATGTTTAACCGTCTTAAGGTACTATATTAATGATCGTTAGTATTTTAAGGCTGTAAAGGTGATCTTAGATTCTAATTTCCGTCTTTACGTCAATTTGGTTCTATGTGCTCTACTACCACCTCAAACAACGCACGCAACCTCCTAAACATAATAACACTTTATACTTATCTAACAATAATTATTATTAATATAAGTACTTACCTTTTTAATACGATTTCTATATCTTTATACCAAACATTATTCTGAAATATACAGAGAGAAACCTTACGCAAGGCGCTAGGAAAATGAAGTTGGAAAAATAAACCACTTTTTGATTGGAAAGATTCCGATGTGGCACGAAATATTAGATGATAACATTCTCGCTTCGCTGCCATTTTTCATTCTACGGGGACCAAACTAATATATTTGCAAAAAATGTAATAGCTACGTCCTCGCATTTTAAGGTGTGAAATTCTGGAGGAATTACAGGTGTGTTGTCATTGTAGATAGACCATTTTAAACTGCTAATTGAAACAAATATGCTTGCGATTGTTGTACATAAAGTGTTTTGGCTCCGAGCCTAAAAATACGTTAGATACTTCGACTAAGATGTGCTAAGTTACTAAATAATTAATTAACTTACTGTTGTTACTTGTCCGGCACACCGCCGTAATCTAAACAAAAAATCATGCAAACATTTGTCCTTGCATTTAATATTTCATACCGCTAAGCGAGACGAAAAAAGGTCCGGAAATGAAATTTAATTTATCATAACTTATAATGTATACGTTTTTAGAATCATTTTTCATAACGGTTTACGGGAAATGTTGAAAATACGAGTCGCGGTTTTGATGAGCGTGATAAACATTTTGTTATGGCTGAAACGTGGTATCCTGTCGTTTTCCTAAACAACGTTTCACAAACTGATTCATTTCACAAACAAATCATTTGGAAAACCACTTATTTTTCCGAAACTAAGTATTTCAGGATTTATTTCAGGACCATCGTAGGTTAGGTTAGGTTAGTTTTTTAAAAGTCCTGAAATATTTAGTTTAGAAAAAAAAACGTTTTATGGTAAAACATCAGTGAACCTTGAAACGTATTAATAGAAACACAATTTATGGTTACATATTTAACAAATTACACGCTGTCTTTTTACAGCTTAAACAATGATGGATTTATGAACGCTCAAAATGCATTAGTCAAATAAATTGGTATGACTGTCAACAATCTAGTGTCAAACTTGGAACCTTTTTAAATACTTATCTCTACTTTTGGTTGCACATGAGAACTTCCTATTTTTACATTCGTGTTTCTACATAATATTATTATGTATGTTACAACGGTGGATTTTCTTACAAATAATAAAAAAAAAACTAGTGAAATAGTAGGTATTTGGCGTCCCCATACAATAAACATTTTTTTTCAACGATGTTTTTGTATTTGTTCTATTTTTAATTTGGTAAATACATAACTAACATAATATACTTAATTATATATTGTGTGGCAGTACGGAAACCTCGGTTTTTTACGTGTCCCCTTGTATTGCAGACACTCATGAAATTTCGCAGAACGTGTCGTTTCGCCGAATTTAATTTCATCGAAAGCTAATTTCTGCTGAAACCTAATTGTTTTTAGGTTATCTTAAGCATGAGTTACGTAGGTTAGCTTAGGTTAGACTTGTGACCACCAAAAAATTATAACTCCTGCACGTGGAAATACCTGTAGGCGAAATGAAAATTCGGCGAAGTAAAACATTCTAAAATGAAATTAGTGTCGGTGATTCAAGGGTAAACCATTTTTAAACTATCACGGGTTTTTTCAGCGGTGTCATAAATAATGATTGTATTATCCATGACCCGCCAGTAAAAACCCCTTTATTATTATTAGTGTTACGATTTGTCAATTCAAACTAAATATACGCAATTATATGTATGGCAGAATGACAAAAGTCCTACTACGACCGTGAATAAGCTAGAGGCCAATTACCTTAAAGAAAAAAGAGGTGATATTCCGGTCATTTCACCTTCACCCGTTTCTTCTTCTCAGCAGTGGTCTCCTCTTGGGAAGCGCTGGTAGATTTTGACGTGTAAAAGTGCCTCTGCGGCCTACTTACTGAATAAATATCCTCTTTATCTTTTATCTTTCTCGGATGCAGTGCGAACATACCCTTAAAGTATATTTTAAAGCCTCTTTCAAAACATTTCATACACTCATATAATTTAATTCTCACTCTGCCCTCCCTTAGCATTCGCCAGCCACAAAGTGAGACCATCCACACATTTTTATATTTAAGAGCTCAAAGATAATTACTTTTTGAAGTCCAGAAGGCGGGCAACACATATGAATAATGCATCAAACTGTCCCAGTGCGTCTACCGGGGGTTTAAGAAATAATATATATTTTTTATATTTTTAAATTTCTAAAACATTGCTCTGGCTTGCCTTTGCGAATTCGTATATGTTCAACAAAGATAATTAATTTATAATTTGGTACTTTCAGGATTAAGTCACATTGTAAACTCACTTATGGCTTAATATGTATCTAATTGAAATATCAAGCCGATCTGTTGGATATAAATTATACTTTCTCGAGAAACGTTTCTAGATTTTTAATTTGTGACAGTTGGCTGAACAAACGCACTACAAACACGCTAGAACTCGTCGTAGGCTTAAGAGTCACTTGTTAATAAAAACGTAGGCATTCGTTATGCTTTCAGCAGTCAACAGTGCATTTTTCGCTCTTAATATTTCCACTGAAGCAGTTGAGTAGTTCAACTAGCGACCACTTTCAGTTTCCCGGTCGCATTATCAACCATTTCCCTGTAGGTTCGGATTACCATTTGCGGCTGTTTTTAAGTATGCCTGGACTCCAAGAAAATAAGTGAAAATGGTAATCCAAAGGGAAACAGGGGAAGGTTAATTATGCGACCAAGAAACCAAAAGCGGTGTAAACGCTAGTAGAACTACCCAGTTACAAAACATGTACCTATTAATAACCACTAAATTGTCAATGTTCCAATTATTAAAATACAATTTTCCAATCATTATTTCAGACAGGTGTCCATATTGTGTTAGTTATAAAAGTTAGTACTTAACATGAAATAATTATTTATAATATGATATACTACTCTGTCAAGAAAGTACCGGGAAAAGATCAATAATACACAAACTGTTTGTTAATCATCCAAATTTATTTTATCACCTTCAAAGTATGCTCCTTCAGAAACGATACACTTACGCCAACGAATAATCCAATCATCAAAACATTTTTTAAACGCTGTTTCCGGAATTGAATTCAGTTCTCGGCGCGAATTCTCCTTTATGTCTTCTACCGATTGAAAACGGGTGCCACGAAGTGGTAATTTGAGTTTAGGAAAAAGAAAGAAGTCGGCAGGAGCCATATCTGGTGAATATGGTGGTTGCTCGATGGTATTTGTTGAGTGTTTGGTCAAAAATTCTTTCACAATGATGGCCTTGTGCGAAGGCGCATTATCGTGGTGCAAAATCCAAGAATTTTCATTCCACAAATCTGGCCTTTTTCGTCGAATTTGCTCTCTTAAATGCCGCATAACGCTCAAATAATATTCTTTATTTACCGTTTGACCTTCCGGCAAGAATTCCGAGTGCACAACACCGCGATAGTCAAAGAAAACAGTCAACATGACTTTGACTTTTGATCGACTTTGGCGTGGTTTCTTCGGTTTCGGTTCAGTTGGAAGGCGCCACTCCGAAGCTTGTTGACTAGTTTGCATGTCAAACTCGTAAACCCACGTCTCGTCACCAGTAACAATGCGTTTCATGAATGTTGGGTCGGAATTGACTCGTTCTAGCATGTCCTCAGCGACTCTCATGCGATTGAGTTTTTGGAGAAAATTCAGGTCTTTTGGGACTAGCCGAGCGGTAACATGTTTCATACCCAAATGATTAGTTAAAATAGTACGGATCGACTCGTGAGATACAGAAAGTTCGGCGGCTATCTCTCTCAAAGTTGAATGAGGATTTTCAGTCACTATTTCCTTCACTTTTGCGATGTTAACTTCAGTTGCAGACGTTGATGGCCTACCAGAGCGAGGCAAATCTTCCATCACATCTCGACCGCTTTTGAACGCTTTGTACCACTCATAAACACGTGTTTTTGATAAAGTCGAATCACCGTAAGCCTTCTGTAACATTTTCAGTGACTCCGAACACGAAATTCCATTGGCGATGCAAAATTTAAGACAAACTCTTTGTTCAATGTTTTTGTCCATTATGAAATTCGCAATACACACTAGATATGATATAACTAAAAACAGCACTGTATTTAATATAAATAACAGATGCAACTCAAACTCCGCGCCAAAATAGAAAACAGTTGTGCCAATCTAACAACAACAAAAAAAACAAAAATTTGAATTTGGAACCATAAACAAATCATCCATTCCCGATACTTTGTTGACTGAATGTATGTTATTTCTGGACTCCATATGAATAATGTCCCAATGGGCTATGAAGCCGCAAGTAGGCGAGGCTCAAACCAGCTGCAGGATGCTGTTGGGATTGTCCCGCACGCGACACCACGCTGACGTAGCCCGCTTCCGCATCACGGCGCCAAAGCTATCAATCCGCGCCTCTGCGAACATGCCAGAAGCGCTACAAATGGGGCAAGCCCATCAGCATCCTGAAACTATAGTTGTATTGGACAGGCAGGGCATTCATTGTCTTCTTATTTAACTTTCCTTTACTATCCAACGATTGAGCCACTGCGCCATCATTGGTATTAAAATACTAATCCCCCAGCTGAAGCTCTGGCTTGTCTGCACACGCCTGCGTCTGTTACTCGGTCTTTATTTTGTCGTATATTAAGTTTACACTGCGCCCACCGTGCCTGAATTTAACTTCGTAACGTTCGACAGAACATTGCTAAATCATATTTTCTTATAGTTCTATTTTTAGGGTTCCGTACCTCAAATGAAAAAAAACGGAACCCTTATAGGATCACTTTGTTGTCCGTCTGTCTGTGTGTCTGTCAAGACCCTTTTTCTCAGGAACGCGTGAAGGTATCACATTGAAATTCATATCAAATATTTAAGTCTGCAATCCCTTGAACCAGTGAAAAATCAAACATCTATGTCAACGCAATCAAAAGATACGGCCGTTTATGCCGCATATTGAAGGGAATCTCAAGGGAATCAAAACCTATAGGGTACTTCCCGTTGACTTAGAGTCATGAAATTTGGCAAGAAGCAATGTCTTATAGCACAAATAAAGGAAAAAGTCCGAAAACTGTTAATTTGTAGTTAGATCACATAAAACATAGGTCCAGTATAAACTGACACTCACTAAGTAGGAAAGTGCATACTTATTGCGTGTCAGTTTATACTGGATTTGTTTATATTGTATTCCCGTGATTTACGAACTATTTACATGCCTACAAGCAGGGCTCGGATAACGGTATATTTTTCGAAACGGTTTCGTCTTAAATACCTAAGAAACGATTTGTTTCGGTTTCGTTCGAACGGAACGTTATGGAAAACGTTTTTGAACAGGATCAGGTTTTTATCGTTTTCGTGCAATAAAACGTTTTTAACCGTTTTTTTCCATTTACTGGGTTGTTCGGTACGAAACTACAAATATTAAGAATTTCATCCAGTCAGTTATTTATTTAGTATTTCTCGGCCACGCCGCGCGACTTTCTTTACTTGTTTCAGAAACTGCCCAGCAAGATCAGTTAGCATTTTTTTTACAATATTATGGTGGTACCAATAAATAATTTCGGAAATTTTGGAGAGGTTGCCAACAAAAGCTAACTACTAATTTATTTTTCGATTTATGAGAATTATTTTATTAATAAATTGATTAGCAGTTAATAATATCCAAAATTAGATTATGTTATAAAAATTAATTTAGCTGGCGTTTAAATTGAGGTGGTCAGCTCAAATTATTATTCTCAATACCTTCTAAAGTTTTACGAATAATAACATCGCATTATAAATTCCAATTTCAAATATTTTTAACAAATTATCAGCAAAAAAACTTTTCATCTCGCCACCGAAATTGGCATAAAATCGTGCACTGTTGAAATTGACCCACATAAAAAAAAGTTAGCCATTGTTTATTTTAAGCTTGTAGAAAAACTTATGTATGCAACGGTACATAATAAGCTCTAAAGATACTCGTGCACTCGGTATCCTTAGAGACTTCATTATGTGTCAGTTGCATAAATAACTATTATTTTTTCAATTCACTAGTCAAAATATGTCCCGCGTGTTTCGGATGGCAAAAAAGGCTACGCGAGGCGCATCCGTGTCCTGTGGATTAAACCGGTTTTTGAAAACGTTCTCGTTTCGTTTTCGTTCTGAACAAAATGTTGTATAAAGAACGGTTTGAAACGTTTTAAAAACGTTATTTCAAATAACGTTTCCGAGCCCTGCCTACAAGTTTGTGCGGAACCCTCGGTGCGCGAGTCCGACTCGCACTTGACCGGTTTTTTATTAAGGTCCATACATAATAAAGTTACTTTTTGTGGAGCAAGATTTTGCTACATGATTCAGAATAAAAAAAATATATGAATGAAAATAAGCCTTATAAATGTTTGGATGCTTTACAAACCTACAAATGCGTTACCGACCACAAGGACTGGATATGGCGCGCGAATTAAGCAAAAATAGACTCTTGGACAACGGCGTAAGGGCTTTGACGCGCGCCATTTATATTGTGTCCTGCTATAGTAATTTTACCTTAATCGTGAATTATTTGTCGAGAAACGGTATACATTTTAAATGCTTAGCTTGAATCTCTACCTACATATTAAATAGGTTCCATAAGTTTTAACAAAGGTTAGGTTACTTTAAACTTGTGTGAAAAATCAATTGCTGCAAGGGGAAGTTTCCAAAAAATTAAAATTTGTAAATTGATACAGTTTGAAAGCTTGAAGCTAAAAGCTTTGAGAAACATTAGGGAACCACATACACGCTTACGTCAATACTATACATTTTTACACTGTTCAAAAAGCGTTAAAGTTAGCGTTAAGCGTTATGCGTCTTGACTAACTAGACCACCTGGGGGTCTAGCCAGGTGTCACACACTCTGTAGCGTTTCTGTTCGTTTCGTTTTCAAACCAATCACGTCACTGGTAGATCACGTGATACGATAAGTCAGGTGGTCTACTAATGATGCGATTGGACTAGAAACGAAACGAAACGAACGGAAACGCTACGAAGCGTGTGACACTTGGCTATAGGCTCTGATCATTATCTCGCACCTCAGTCATTGAGTTGAGTAGATCTACGAGTACCTACACCTTGGTTGCCTCGTTAGTTTCTCTAATGATGTCATGTTGCCTGAATTATTGCCCCAGTTAGAAATTAGGCCACCAACTAGCGCGAAAATATTTGATGGTTTGATGATGACATGCTGGTCCTTATTAATATTATAATGCGATGTTTGTTACTTTGTTTTAAATAGCAAATTCTTCCAGACGACTTTAGAAGAGATACGACGGTCAATGGTACTTTTTCCGAACAGTTACCGAGGGAATTGCAATAAAACGAATTCTGCGCGGACTACCGTGGGCAACAGCTAGTGTTCTGTACTATATATTAATAATATTTTACACTGATTGACTGAATTACAAAATAACCCTCTATTTCAGCTTCGCCGCAGTCAGGTAAAAACAAAAAACTAACAGAAACATCATTAGCACATTCATAAGGAAAACCTAATACACGTCATTACTAAACCAAGATAAGCAAAAAGACTAGGTTAATTAGTAAAGTCAAACGTAGTACCTATTAGGGTTGCCACAAGCGACCGCGGCGCGGGGAAACACGGTCATTAGCAAATGGAGCACCGCCGCAAACTTGCCAGCCCTTTCGAAGGAAGCCAACATTTTGAAGGATGTGGTGCCCCGGTTTTAGACTGAGTTTGTTTTTTGCGTTAATTATTGAAGGCTTTAAAAAATAGAGCAAAACTAAGAATTGCTTGAGAAATTGAAATTGTTATAATAGTATTAAGCCTCCACTCTCCGTAGAAGTAAGTATTCCATTTTAATTGAGACTTGGCCAGTATAAGTGTATTGTTTTAAAATATTTTTATTAATTTTAGTTTCAATTTACATAATTATGTCGTTAGGTTTGAGTAACTCCTTCCGTGTCGTTTATCCTAATTCCCGCGGGAACTATATTCCGAAATAAAAAGTATCCGTTGTATTAATCCAGGATATGGACTATCCGTGTACCAAATTTCATCCTTTAAGCCATTTAGCCTTCATTGAACCACAAACACCTAAACATCCAAACATTCCCATTTATAAAATACTACTTTTATACTTATTACAAAGTGTGTATCCTACTCACTAGTGTTAACAAATAAGTTAAAAATTAATTGTATTATTTTATTTTATTTATAACAGTTCACTATATTAAAAAAGTATCACTAAGTACCTACACAATAAACAGATAATAAAATCATATCCCTTAGGATTTTTTGATTTTTGAACAGGTCCTTAGACCACACAATCGACAAATAAATTTATCAACCACTTTAAGTTAGCCCTCTTTTTGTCTATTTTCAAGTGTAAGAAAGGCTAAGTGTATCTGTCATATGCTTAACTTGACGATTGTGAAAGGCGGTAAATCTCGCAAAAAGTCTTTACGGGTATTTTGCACTCCATTCGGCAGTAAAACGCGAACGTGCTGAGTAATTTTCTGAAAGGAAATATAATGCTTTTCATTAATGTGCATAGTAAAGCGTGCATTTAAATTTATATTTAGTATGCGAATGGCTAATTCATTTAACTGGTTCAGTAGGACTAATTACCATGTTTTACTTGCAGATAAACTAAAAACTGTAAATAAAATATAATCGAAAGAGGTGTCGCCGTTGCAAAATAAAATGCTTTAAAGAAGAATAAGAAGCCTAGCCAAGATGCATACCGCTAATTTAACAATTATAGAAAGTTATGTAACAAAAATAATATGAAGTATTAAATTGGAGGAAATTTATGACTATGAGAAGATGTGAAAAAATAGAAGAAAAGACTGTAGATGACAACAAAGAAAATACTAAAATGATGGCTGATAGGAATGTATGGAAGAGAAAACATACTATGAAGACCCTTGACAAATGAATTAAGAGCAAAGAAACGATAGTGATGATTCTAAACCTTTGCAAGGTTTTCAAGAATGAATTTGTAACACGTTTGACTGTTTTTGACTATTAAACTTAAGAAAACCAGTGTTCATTTGTGTTCAAAAATCTGTTTACACTTTACAGGTGCTCTTTGACTTCGAACTTTTACATTTAATCCCTAATTTGCATTTCGCAACAGGTAGCTCTTGGGTTTTTGGTCCTCGTTAGTTTGCGATTTTAACGCCAACCATATCTACATTCCAATTATTGCATGCAGAATGAACCTGTACTTTTGCCGTATGTTAAACTCGTATAATGCAAATCAAAGCTGAATGGAGCAGGAGCGAAATGAATTTGATTTTCCATTTAATTTTAAATTAAAAACTAAATAGAATATTACAAACTTGGCGAAATCAGTCAAAGGCTTAAGTAAAGTAAGGCATGGAACTATCTATTTCTTAACTTACGATTGGTACCTTCGATTCTATTTTGTGGGCGTGAAGAAAGACTATTGTAATCCTTTAGGAAAGTATCCTTCATATTTAGTTTTGCCACATTTAAGTGTCTCAAACGTGACTGGGATATTTTAAGTTTGCCTTAAAATGTAATTATTTAAATTTAAATTGTTATAAATATTTTAGAAATGCAGCACATTACGTAATCACCTCTAAACTTTGGTTACCCAAACAGTAAGAATTTCGTCAATATTCATCAACTTCATCATCGAGAAAATCAAAAACACCTGAAATGTGAATTAAGAGCCCGGCATTATTCCCTTTTACAAGCAATAGGTACTGCCCTTTATAAAAAGGACACAATCTATATTAAACTTCTATATCATTCATAATTTTATTAACACTTGCAGAAGGTTGAATTTTATTTAGATTTAAAAGTGCGAATGCGCCTTTTACATTTATTAGGGCACAATAAAGAATTTACATAATAGAGACGAAAGCGATCCGCACCGCAATCATAAATATTCATGATGCCTAATTTGTGATTAGACCTTTATTCCCGCCTGTTATTTATATTATAAAGTGGTTATGTGCCTATTATTTCCGATATAAATCCCGAGAAATATATTTACGTAGTGTCGGTTTTTTATTACGATGGCTGGGATGGATGGGGACGCTCTCAGCCATGAATATTTGCAATCTTGAAATGTGTAAGTAAACCTGCGGGCATATCATCTGTCCCTTTCTGACCATCATGTAAGTGCGAGAGTGATGGATCCTTTATCCCCACTTATCCATCGCGATAAAGGCAACCATAATACGGGGCCTGAGGACTGGAAGATGGAACGCCTCTGTAAGTATATTAGTTATTTCACCGACCATCTTACTTCCATAATGGAACACAACAGTGCAAACATTGCTGCGGATATTTGGTAAGATGGTAGCAGCGATACTTACCTTTAAATGGGGCATTGGAAGAACAGTTTTGATGTCACATTTCTATAGCTCAAAAAAGTTCAAGACAAATAAAACAACTGTTTATAACGAAAACGGTCCAATAATAAGTACCTGGGGACAATATTACAGATTAAACTTGAACCAAGCATACTAGACAGCGGTATGTATACCTATACATATACCTAGATAAAAATATGCAGGTACATAAATAAATAAAAACATCTAGTACAAGATATTCATGATTACACAAGTATTTACTCTAATCGGGGATCAAACCCAAAACTAGCGACAGGCTACGAGCATTTTAATCACGTGTCGTTTACATAATGAATTTATTTTTGAAAAACCGTAGGATCAACCTTTAGCATGAACCTAAAACAGACTTTACGATTCCATACATTATTTTACGCATACTTCACCTTTACTACTCGCTGACGATACAAAGTGTCAGCTTCAAGGTACGAAGGTAAAGTTCGTGTTAGAAGTACTGAATCTTTTGTCGTAAAATTCACAGCACTGCAGTGATACTGGTACCATGCATATTGCAGCAGACATGCACTTATGAGCTATTATGTGAGTTTGCAACTTGTTACATCCTAAGTGCACTTTACACGTGTGTGTAGATGAGGGTTTGGTTCGCTAGGGCTTAAATATTTATCAACTAACTGTTCAAATTATGCATAGAACATAAACCGAAGTTGTCACATCAAATCATACTATTAACGTTTTAGTGATAGTATTTTTGATTTCGTCGCTGGTTTCTTTTCTGGCTGTTTTTTAAGCAGAGCCCTTAGCCAAGATGCCCATCGCTAACTAGCGTTTCTATTCGTTTCATTTTTAAACCAATCGCGTCACTGGTAGATCACGTCATACGGAGAGTCACGTGATCTAGCGATGGGCATCTTGGCTAAGGTCTCGGGGCTCTTAGCCAAGATGCATTACGCTAACTAGCGTTTCTATTCGTTTCGATTTTAAACCTATCGCGTCACTGGTAGTTCACGTGACTCTCCGTATGACGTGATCTACCATTGACGCGATTGGTTTAAAAACTAAACGAATAGAAACGCTAGTTAGCGATGGGCATCTTGGCTTGGCTACCATTTACCACTTAATGGCTCTGCCAAGACTGCGCGATGCGCGGAGTGGCGAGCGATTTCCTAATACATTACGTTTTATGTCAATTAACCGCTGCGCGGTGAGCGCGAGCCTCGAGCGTGGCGTCTCTGTTTCAGCTTGGGCAATAATGTCGATGTATGGGGATGACAGTTTTCCAACAGCAAAGTTAAGTTTGTAGCGAGGTCTACAGAGTCACGAGTCTTGACTTTCTAATTGTTTCAACCTTTGAGCTTAGAGGGAACTTTCCCTCCTACGTCCACCATCACCGTTAATTGTATTGGGGATTGGGGAGGGATTGTAATCGCTGGAAACAAAAGGAATAACAAACAATTGGTTTAAATTTTGTAATGTAGGTAATTATTTAATTAAGTCTTTGCATATAATTAAGAAGTAAAATAAATTATTTTTGTCGTATTGTTTAACAAGATATTTTCGGGGAACGTAAACAAATATAATTTACGACTTACGATTTAATATTACTTATGATTATTATTTATGATTTACGATTTAATATTTGACGACGCGGTTAGCCTAGTTGGTAGTGAACCTGCCTACGAAGCTAGCGGTCCCGGGTTCGAATCCCGGTATGGACAAATATTTGTGTGATGAGCGCGAGTATTTGTTCCTGAGTCATGGATGTTTTCTATATATTTGAGTATGTATTTCTCTATATAAGTATGTTTATCGTTGTCTAGTACCCATAGTACAAGCCTAGAGCTTAGTTTGGGACTAGGTCAATTTGTGTGAGATTGTCCCCTGATATTATTTATAATTTTTTTTTCTATATTGTGCTATTGCTTGTTTAAATAGTACCTATTAATTTTATTTTGCTGATGTTGTTTTAAATACATATGAGATGAGAAAAATAACAGTTTTATAGGTAGGTACCTTAATTTTAATATCTAAATTCATTTTTGCTACCTACTTTAAATTGTTATCAAAATTGGGTTATTCACTTAGCAGTTACCAGTACCAAGATCGTAGTTACTAAACCAACACCTGCGTTATCCCTATGAGCTCACAAATCAAGTTATAATCGTCAAATTAGTTTTTAGAATATGTGTTTTTCAAGAAAATAACACCCTCTTAAGGATGGTGAGAATAGTGATGTTAGAAATAGCAAATAAAGCATCTGGTTTGTAAATACGGGTTTGTGTGCAGAACGCCTAAGTTTCAAGCAAGCACTAATATGCTAAACTATTTGGATAGTCGCATACTCCTCGTTTGTGGGTAAAGTTAGGAATGTAAGGGACTGTAGCTATGAAACGGTAACTTTCTCAATTTTGTAACGAAAATTAGTCATACATTGGTATAGATAATTTTCGTTACGAAACTAAGAAAGTAACCGTTTCTTAACTTATATACACGTTTTTTGGAACTTCACCCTTGTTTGCTTTAAGATTTGGAGAAATGTTGCGGGCCACTGATTTTACAGAATCCTTCCTAATTTATACTAATATTATAAATGTGAAAGTAATTCTGTTTGTTACACAGCTAAACCGCTAAATTTGAATAACGTTAAAGGACATAGGATAATTTTTATCCCGGAAAATTGGAGTTATTGAGAGAGCAGCATAAACGACTTCTACATAGACGACGTCGCGAGAAAAGCTAGTTATTTGATAAAGACGACATTTTTTTTGTCTTTTTATAGAATACTCCTTGATTCTATTAGTGTAATCGGTAAATTATTTGGTTTTCTTGACCGTTGCCTGTGTTTTTGTGTGTATGTCTGTATCTTTGAGAGCTAGTTCAATCAGGGTGGTTCTTGGCTTCTTAATTTTGATGAAAATCGCCCGTTAAGAGTTTTGAACTTTGAAAGTAGGGGTCACGAAAGTAGGTCGGGAGTTAATAATATATGTGACGTTCTCAATATAAAGGGACCTTATGGAGGCAGGCGGTTACGCCGGTTTTAGAACTGTTACCTAGTATTCGTATAGTTACAAGAATAAGAATAGCGTAACTGCCTTCCTCCATAAGGTCCCTTTATATTGAGAACGTCACATATTATCAAATTACTGGGACAGTTGCATACAGTTGTATATTCCAAAAGTTAATGATCTTGGCTTTCGCCTAATTTCGAGATTATTAGGTCCCTGGAGATTAGTACTACATAATCTCTTTTGCTAAAACTTACAAGGGTACCTTTAATTTGACATTGAAATAGTACCGTGTGGTACTGTGGACCGGGAAAAGTTTTGAAATAAATAAATAAATATCAGGGAAAATCTCACACAAATTGACCGAGTCCCAAACTAAGCTCTAGGCGTACTATGGGTACCAGGCATCGATATACATTCAGTCAACAAAGTATCGGGAATGGATGATTTGTTTATGGTTCCAAATTCAAATTTTTGTTTTTTTTGTTGTTGTTAGATTGGCACAACTGTTTTCTATTTTGGCGCGGAGTTTGAGTTGCATCTGTTATTTATATTAAATACAGTGCTGTTTTTAGTTATATCATATCTAGTGTGTATTGCGAATTTCATAATGGACAAAAACATTGAACAAAGAGTTTGTCTTAAATTTTGCATCGCCAATGGAATTTCGTGTTCGGAGTCACTGAAAATGTTACAGAAGGCTTACGGTGATTCGACTTTATCAAAAACACGTGTTTATGAGTGGTACAAAGCGTTCAAAAGCGGTCGAGATGTGATGGAAGATTTGCCTCGCTCTGGTAGGCCATCAACGTCTGCAACTGAAGTTAACATCGCAAAAGTGAAGGAAATAGTGACTGAAAATCCTCATTCAACTTTGAGAGAGATAGCCGCCGAACTTTCTGTATCTCACGAGTCGATCCGTACTATTTTAACTAATCATTTGGGTATGAAACATGTTACCGCTCGGCTAGTCCCAAAAGACCTGAATTTTCCCCAAAAACTCAATCGCATGAGAGTCGCTGAGGACATGCTAGAACGAGTCAATTCCGACCCAACATTCATGAAACGCATTGTTACTGGTGACGAGACGTGGGTTTACGAGTTTGACATGCAAACTAGTCAACAAGCTTCGGAGTGGCGCCTTCCAACTGAACCGAAACCGAAGAAACCACGCCAAAGTCGATCAAAAGTCAAAGTCATGTTGACTGTTTTCTTTGACTATCGCGGTGTTGTGCACTCGGAATTCTTGCCGGAAGGTCAAACGGTAAATAAAGAATATTATTTGAGCGTTATGCGGCATTTAAGAGAGCAAATTCGACGAAAAAGGCCAGATTTGTGGAATGAAAATTCTTGGATTTTGCACCACGATAATGCGCCTTCGGACAAGGCCATCATTGTGAAAGAATTTTTGACCAAACACTCAACAAATACCATCGAGCAACCACCATATTCACCAGATATGGCTCCTGCCGACTTCTTTCTTTTTCCTAAACTCAAATTACCACTTCGTGGCACCCGTTTTCAATCGGTAGAAGACATAAAGGAGAATTCGCGCCGAGAACTGAATTCAATTCCGGAAACAGCGTTTAAAAAATGTTTTGATGATTGGATTATTCGTTGGCGTAAGTGTATCGTTTCTGAAGGAGCATACTTTGAAGGTGATAAAATAAATTTGGATGATTAACAAACAGTTTGTGTATTATTGATCTTTTCCCGGTACTTTCTTGACAGAGTAGTACTTACTTATATATAGAAATACATACTTAAATATATAGAAAACATCCATGACTCAGGAACAAATACTCGCGCTCATCACACAAATATTTGCACATACCGGGATTCGAACCCGGGACCGCTAGCTTCGTAGGCAGGGTCACTACCAACTAGGCTAAACGCGTCGTCAAATTAGACTTATCATGTTGGCAACAAGAGGGAAAAGAGTATGCTCGTCTCTTTAAGGTCTGAAATTTGATATATTTACCTAACACTTGTAAATAAATTCTTTATTAATATAATTTCTTGTAAAAGCAAGTAAATAATAGGTAGTAAAAGAGTTCATTCTACACAGGTCCTACACAAACGTTCTCAGTTAAAACCACCATTATCAACACGCAATGTTCAACAAAACGGCGTTTCTCTCAGAATTACCCTGCAAACAATTTCTGCATCCACAATATCACAACTACTTTTCCTCTTCAATGCATTGACGACATAATTGAACGCTAAATAAGGTTCAGTTTTACTAATGAAATATTGGAGTTTGTTATTTTTGAACAGGACACTTTAAATGTATTATTCATGTTCCTTTCCCACGCAAAAGAAGAAAATACGCTTATCTGAGAACTGATAACGAGCAAAAAGAAGCTTTTTTTGGTAGATTTTTTTGTTGCTACTGATTACCATGGAAAATATTACCAAAAAATGTTAATTAAAACTTTATACAACTATAACAGGATGAGGTAAACTAGGAGGCACCGATTTATAAGTTACTCGAAGTATATTCCTATAAGTCTACATTTATTATGAATAAACACAAGAACAAACACCAGTAGTAGGTAAGTATCATTCACCCCAACTACCTACCAACTTTTTTTTACGAATTGTACAAATGTTTTTAGAAATGCTAATTGATTAGAAAAAGATATTTTTGACAAAATAACGGTACACTAATGATTACAAATAGCTTTTAAATTAGTATTATTGACTTAAATATTGATTGAAATAGTAATTAATTAATTAATTTGCGCTTTACTAATTACAAATTTGAAAATAACTCTGTCTGTCTGTTACCTCTTCACCAGACCAAACAATACGTTATGAAAAAATATTTATGCGAAACAAAGGGCTTCGGAATCAAATTTGGTATGGAGATAGTTTGAGTCCCGGGAAAGGACTTGGGATAGTTTTTATCCCGGAAAATTTTATAGTTCCCGTGGGATACACGATAAACGACATCTACGCGGATGGAGTCGCGCGCAAAAGCTAGTGTTATATACATTATAAGATAAAAAAACATTGCAATAATTAAACAATTCAGGCCATAATGAGATGAATTAGTCAAGCCCTAAAATAAAACGTGACAGGGAATTTTAGGTGACAAGACTGTACAGTCGAGGACAGAAAGATGTATACACTTTTGGACCTTATTACAATGGAATAAGGTGAAAAAGTGTAAACATCTTTCTATCCTCGAATGTACCTAGGAAGAGACCCCTTAAAGGGTGTTCTCCTTTTTTTCTTATTTCAATATATGTATTATATAGATGCTGTTTTTAGTGCAATATAAATGTAAACTAATAATTGACATAATAATATTATTAATACAAGCTTCACTTCCTACTTTACATACCACATTCGTATGTAAACAATAATAAATCACAAACATAAATCCTTCAACACGGTTTGTTCATTACACTCTAATATTATCATACGTCACATCACAGAAACGGGGGTTTCAAAATAAACAGAAGGGTGTAAAATACACAAAATTATGAAGACAATACAGCTTTTCAGGATATAAAGCATACTGAATAAATATTTCCGATATTTTTGTTTTAACAGTTAAAAGGTTTTTAATGTTGATATTTCTCAAAGTGTATAAATAGATTTCCCTTGTTTTTCACACGTTGAGACATGGAGCTTTAGGATATTTTATCTGTAAAGTTTTAATCTGTGCAGTATTTATATATTTATTAAGTATCTAATAATAAGGTGATGGCTTCCAGTGGTTTAACCAAATCCATTCAGCTGTTTAGACGTAACTGAAACACAATCATACAAACTCTCCCATTTATAATATTAATAGGAATAAACTGGTATACATATTATTAAAACAAACCTAAACATAACACTACTTATGTACTTATGTATCTTTAGCTGATTTAACAATGTGAGATTCCAAACAACTTGTGCCGTCGTGTTTAATTAAGGCGTGTTTACGTTTGAGTGGTTTGAAATAATGTATGTGCTGTTTGAATTAATATGCTTGTCTAAGGAAGACAATTTTTTTTGACGTAAAAGGTTCACGAATTAAGGAACAACAAAGCTTTCACGGTTATTATAATTTATAATGTTTTATTACCAGATAGAGGTAATTTTAAATTCGCTGTATAAACATTAGCTATCCGGCAGGAAATTTCGTATCGATAGTGATAATATAGTTTTTTTGTGCACTTTTAAGCTCACTCTGCCCTTCACCTTATGATACATTTTCCATTTTGACCGTAACACTTTAAAATATATTTTAAAAATATTAGAATCACATTTTATGTTCCAGATTTCCAGCATATGAAAAAAAATTACAACGTGTAGTAAAGCAGATCGAACGAAAACTGATTACTTATTTATTGACGTGTTAAATAATCCACAACGTTGAAAATGTATGCAGACAGAGTTTCTAAAGTTATCACCAGCAAAAGCTATTAAAATTCCAATCAGTTTTTAAGCCAATTATACGGCCTACAATCCACAGTGAAGTCAAACACTCCGTGAATTGATTAAGTTTGGAGCAAACTTGTTGGGTGAAACAAATACTTGGCTCAAATTGGGTCGTGTGTACATAGTGTCATCGAAATCGGCCAAGAGAAGAGCAAACATGGAAAGGGTTTTGAAAATAAGTGAACTAATATAAATAAGGATGTGGAAGATGGAAATATGAAATCAATATCAATGGGGGTAAGAAAACCTTTGAGTACCCAAGTCTCCAGAGAGTCCACTGCAAAATATTCCATTTTGCAGAAGAATAGGCAATTGATCTGGTTTTTAAATCTTGTCTGCATTATGCATGTCAATAAAAAACCAGAGAAACGGAAAAGTGATCACTTCGGTGCGGCGTCGTTTTTTATAGTCTCTTTTAGTGGTTATCCAGTTACTAAGTTCTCGGAAGTAAAAATATTATTTTCTTGCTTGCTACTTACTTGAGACCTTTTTTCCGCAACTTTTAGACGTATGTGAATACGGGAACGAACGTAGAAATATTTATATCTAGGAACACAGTACCAATATAAACAAGGAAAGACGTCAAAATGAATTCTATTCAAAAGAAGTCACGCAGAATTACTTACAATTTACACACGTATTTCATTTAACAAAAGATACGAAAGGTATATCGATAGTAGCGAGAAAAGCGATTTCCATTTTAATCCGATATAAGAGCCGACGGAATTATGACTGAGTCCTCAGAGTTGAGGAAAGAGCAGAAAACTTAGAAGTTACCGGTCACGGCTCTGCTGGCTTAGATAAAATAGTTAGATGGGATTTTCGATGTAACACTTTTCTCGGAAGTGTTTTTAGGTTTAAATTGATATTAAAGACCAAGGCAATGACAAAGTCCTTCACACGTCTAGAATTTTCTCTTACATCTAGTTACATACTTATGTAAATCCAGTGGACAAGGGCCAAGAGAATGTGAAATATCCATATAATTGTGCGGAAAGGTCAGGGTGGCAATAAAACGAGCTGCAGAGTTCTGGCGCCGTTTGGTCCAAAGCATAGGAGCCTGTTCAATTCCTGATACTCGCAAAAAAATACACCTGGTCACCTTTAATACGCTGATATAAAAGAGTGGATCTACCGGAACTTTAGGAGTAAGATCATCGCTGAGAAAAATCGCCGCAAGACACTCAGAAGAAACCCATTGTTTACATTAAAATTGCAATAAAATCGCAATAGGATACAACAACAGTCATCACAAAGTACCTACAGCAATGAATATAGAGCAATGCACCTAGAGCAAAGTACCTACAGCAATGAAGATAACTACACGGCTTCAAATCATTTTGCTTTAATGCAAGCTAAATCTATTTGATACGATATCATCATCGGATAGTAAATGCCAGGGGAGACAGAGAGAAATAACCTAAGGTTCAGAAATAATCGAAGGTTAGGGGTAAGGTTTATGAGAGGCAGACTCTTTTGTCCTACTCTTTATACCGGAAAGATGGACAGCTCTCGAGGGAGTAGCGACAAACAACTTCTACGCGGATGATGTTCGCGAATTATTATTTATACATCTAAGATTTTTACCCATGCCTAAGCACTAGTATATATACATGTAATACAATTAATTATAAAAATACTAATTATTTACTAGAAGTATCGTGCAAAGAAATGGGTAAGTTAATATTTTCTTTCATACAACAACTACGCAGATTTAGTACCTGGAGTTTCTAAAGCAGTAAATACTACGCTTTCCTAAGTTTACTTATTCTATTGAGACGTGGCTAAGCCCTTCGGTGGCTCAAGGCCTTTGCCTGCATTGTCCCCTTTAATATCTACTATTATTAATTCTTGTGTAGTTCATAAAAGCAAACTATGTTTAGAAAATGACAGTTTTACGTAAGTTTTGTTCCTTAGTTGAATGAATACAAGCGTTGACATCTAGCAACCGTCTAAAATTTTTATTTCATTGTGGTTTAGTTCTTTGAAGAGAACGGCTTGTTTTTGTGAGTTTCAAATTCCCCTTTTTAATTATTTTTAAATTATAATTAAATCAGGTAATTTTAATAGAACTACCTATGTTTTTCAACGTAATTCAAAAAAGAGGAACCTAAAAAAATGCCAACAATAGTTCTCAAATATTGAATCATTTTTGACACATCCTAAGTTTTATGAAATTCTCGAAAATGCTTGAAAAGTACTCGCTTTTCGCTCAAAACTTAACGAATTTTAAAACAAATTACACACTGACCCCGTATTTTTCACAGTGAAATTAAATTGCTCTCCGTAGATATACAGGGTGTCCCGTAAGTTGCACGACAAACTTAAGGGGGAGATAGGTGGGCGGGTCACCTACCGTATATTAAAAAAATCGAGATATTTCGTTTTTTTTTAATGTACGCCCGCACTAAGTTTTTGAGTAGCGGTATTCGGAATTTATTACTTTTTACATTTGTAATAATTCCAAAACAATCTTGAATAGTTGTATTATCAGATGCAAAAAAAACATTAAAAACTAACAATTGTACTTTTTTAAATTATTATTTAAGTATTTAAGTTTGGTCAAGCTTTGATCTGTCCAACTGAAAAAAAAAACATGACTGCTCAGGCTCGTTTGATAGGCATTTATCATATTTATCATCAAAACATTAATAATAATAAAAAAATCTGAAGAAAACATAAAGTTAATATTATCTTCGGCTTCATCATCACTTTTCATCAGGTGAGATCGAGGTCACATGCTTGCCTATCATTAATAAATAATAATAAAAATAAAAATATAGTACACTACAAATCAAGCGTTAAGCCAGTACTAAGTTGAGACGCGAGCTGTATCAGAATGCATTCAGCTTAGAACTCGATATTCAGCAGCAATGCAAAACTAATCGAACTAATTAATATCCTCAATTTCGCTTATTTTGCAAAAAAAAGGTTTTAAAACTATTAATCTGCAATTTTGTAAATATAAGATTTGGGCTGCAACTTGTACAATTGCAGACTCTTAATTTAAAAAAAGATACTGGCCTGAAACTCATAGAACGCCGCTAAATAGAAATCTGAAATTTAAAAATAATTTAAGAAGAAGATCGCTCTCCATTAATTAATGCCTAATAAATTAATCTGTCTTCTTTAGAAAACAAATGTATTAATTAAGCCCTTTGAATGAACCTTTTTGCACCTATCGGTGAATGGAAAACTTTTTAATTGAACTCTGACCAACGTGGATATTTTTAATGGCGGTTTGAAATTAATTTGAAACCAGCAACCCATCGACAGCACCTTTAGCGTTCCTTCCTTCTTTACCGAAATCACCCAGACCCTGTTTATGTTAATAAAAAAACTTTTTAGCAAGTTAAGAAATTGTTTCACTTGACTTACATTTTTATTGACCTACGGGCTAGTTTTTCGTTGAGATACAAATCCAAAAGGAAAAGTGTATGTGACAATGATTCGTTTTCGTATACCGTGAATACTTACTTAGTGTACATAAGGATGTACAAAGGCAACCTTATCTCTTTAACGAATCTCTTCCAGCTATTGTACGTTGTCGCACCATAACCAAACCAACATAAAAACAAAAAAATACAGTAAAGGGTTATAAATTTACTGTATTATGTTTGGTTTTTAATACAATAAAGTATTTACATACATACATACATACATACATACAATTTATTTAAAAGTCTTTCTTATTGTTACTTGACCGGTTGCAAAGTACCGTTAATCGTACGCATTTCATTTAGACATTGTGTGTAGATCTTATTGTTTTATAAGAAACCTTTTTTCCGATTTACCAAAGTAATGTACCATTAGTAGTTATTTATTCATATGGTATCGACGTTAGGCCATCCTCAGCCATATAAACAACGAGGAAAGTCCTGTGTTGTCCTCGCGGGTCCAAATTATATTGCGGGTAGACAATAAAATCGCTACGTGCTCTGAAAATAGACGAATTCAAAATGTTATTTACTTAATTTATATATGGAGGTATTTTATTAGATAAATAAGGATGTTAGCTGAGTGTAGCCTGATTTGATTTATTAACTGTTATCATTATTAACATGAATTATGATTCTTTAAAAATTTCGTCGCCAAAGTTTAAGTCCCTCGTTGGGCACCACTTTAACAATAATTTCTTTACTCTTGTTGTTTTCTCTGTTTTTTTTTAATTTTTCACTGAATAAATTAGGGACTCTAAAGTGTGGACTATGTTAAACACTCTCACTTCATGGACGGAAGACTTAGCCTAGTGATGGAGTGAAGATTTGTGTTAAACACTCTCACTTCATGGGAGGAAGACTTAGCCTAGTGATGGAGTGAGGCTTTTATGTATATACCTCTTATCAAGTTAAAACTGAAATAATTTAGCTGAACAAATACAATATGAATGCAAATAACAACAATGAAACACCTAATATTTCATAAAATTTAATCTGTACGCATAGGTGCTCTCGATTTAAGTAATAATTCGACGATGAAGTGACTATTTTAATAAATATAATATTTCATTTATGTCAAATTAATTAGGCAGGAGTTTCAGTACAAGGAAAACCTTAAGCCACAGCGTGCTATTTATGTATAAACAAATATTTTTTTAGCAGAAAATCCATCTCCTAGGTGAAATAGCGCTGTTTACACTCTCATGTCAGGTTTAACACTTTGACGTGATTGAATTCTTATCAGGATCCTATTACGTACTGGATGTAGGTATGTTTTCCTCTGAAGTAAATTGCCAAAGTCAAAGTTTTATTTTCAGTTTCGAGCCTGAGGAAAATATTGAAACCATCAAGCGCTTATACGTTCTGTGTTTCGTTTTTAAAATGATATGCAAGCCTATTACTTGGGAATACGGAGCGTTTTACTGCGTATAATGTTTGATATGAAATAAATTTAATATTCAATTTATAATATTTTGTTGGTGACAATCTCAAACACCTATTTATGAATCTTTGAGTGATTGATAAAAATGCTAACGAATAAAGAAATATTTAAACAATGTAAAAGCTACGCTTATTTCACCAGAACTCCCTGATTTTTATAAAATATTTACGCAATATTGAGTTCTCGACACTAAATATGTTAAACAGGGCACTCGAATAATAAACACACTCGAAGCTAATTCCTTCTCGAATCGTTCAATCTTTTTATCAATCGAATAAACAACTCAACGAACAGTCAATTACGAAATTGACGCACAAAGGGAACGAATTGAATCCCTTTGACTAATTAAACACGTTCACGTGATAATACTAATTAATGTTTTCGTTTGTGAAAATGAGATTGATAGCAAATTATACCTTAAGCGATGTAATATATAAGGTGCTATTTAGTTTCAGGCTTTGGCATAGTTGTACAACTTGCTTTCCCGCATCTGTTTTTAATAAATTGAAAAGGGGTCTAGAATGGGGGGTTGAAAAATGAAAGTGATTTGATTATATATTTAGGTAGCAAATGGGGTGTCATAAAAAAGGGCTCAATCTGCACATTTCAAAACTATTTTTTCAATTATAATTTTTCGTGACTTCCGTGTTATTTTTGATTTATAACCAAAAATATTCAAAAAATGATCGCTCTCCTCTTATGTATCTCTAAAGCTTATGAACCGAAAATCTGAAAAATTCCTGACTTTTATCTACATAATATTATAAAGAGGAAATATTTGTATTTTGTATGTTTGTTACGAATAAACTAAAAAACTACAGGACCAATTTCAAAAATTCTTTTACCAACATTTAGAATGAACTTTCAGGGTGGATATAGGCTATATTTTAACTTACGAAAGTACACTCTCCACAGGCGAAGTCGCGAGCGGAAAGCTAGTTACTTATATTTAACGAAAAAATTCAAACGAAGTGTTGAACACTTCGTTTTTATAGTTTTCGAGAAATTACAAATTAAAGAACACAGAAAGGTATATTTTTGAAATCCGGACAAAAAACATGTACCTACAAGAAGATTTTTGTGCATATAAACAAAGCATAAAAATCTTTAAATGAATGATCGCGCTCCAAACTTCTAACGGATAAGGAAAAATCGGATAAATCGGATAAATCGGATATTCCTCTGACTTCCAAATTGACAAATGCCATTTGATTACACGTCCCAGTGGCCACGGTGATAAACATCTGGGCTTGGCACTCGATCGGTTCGATTAAGAGAAAGGGACAAAAAATGCTTGACGGCTGCTTCCGATAGTGATAGATTGGGGCGATGAAAAATGGATGCATGTTATTTTGTTGTTGGGAAATTGTAATCATCATGTATATTAATTTTGTACGCGAAGGTTTAACTTCGTAGTATTTTCTTTTTAAAGATTATAAATATGTTTAGTACCTACTAGTAAATAATAAGCTGGCTCAAAACTGACCATTATGGAGATCCTTGGAAAGGCCAATGCGATGATGATGATTGAAAGGATTTTTTATATTGTGTTTAGTTTTTAACAAACTTAGAGCTTACGACTATGTCAATTTGTGTGAGATTGTCCCCTGATATTTTTTATTATTATTTATTAAGATATTTATCAAAGTGATTTTCTCTAGATAGAATTTCCTCACAGTTTTTAGGTACTTACCAGGCATAAAACATTAACCAGATTTTTTGAAATATAATAATTCCAAAGATTAATGCAATTGTTATTTGAAAATTAAATAACTTTCGAATTTTTATCAAGTAAAATAGTTTAGAATCAAGTCTCAGTGTTTCGAGACCTTTTGGTCCCAAAATACCAATTTTAGGTGTCTTTTCTTCAGTAAATAAGTCTATTCTTTGGTCTACTACTTTCTGACGCCCATTCTGTTTATCAGAAACATTTTATGGGGAACCGTATTAAGTAAATTATTTGAACCACGTAGTTCCAGTCTATCCTATATAGTTACTTAGTATCAGTCTAGTTTGATACATGAACTCGCTAAAATCCGTTTACAATAAACAAGCTTAACGAAGGCATTGTGGGTCAAAACTTTTGGGTTCCCATAAAAAGTTACGCCATGATTCTGTACTCGCGTCCCTCGCTCAAACTTTGTTCACTCTAACGTCAAAAACAGTTGAATGTTTTTGGCGGAACATGAACAAGCGTATTATATCTATTTTTTTAACATGTTATTTTTATCCATTTCTTCATTGATTAAATGCTTCTTAGTACTGCAAATATTTTCATAAGATAATCAATGTTTGCGTTAGGTCTATAGTCAAAAATAAGAGATCTAAGCATTTTTTTCACTTTTTCTGCAGAATCAGACTTAACGGGACATGTGTCCGTTCAGTATAAATAAAAATCATAATAGCTCATGCTCAAGTTACGTGCAATGTT
Source organism: Tortrix viridana (assembly GCA_963241965.1). Taxonomy (NCBI): domain Eukaryota; kingdom Metazoa; phylum Arthropoda; class Insecta; order Lepidoptera; family Tortricidae; genus Tortrix; species Tortrix viridana. The sequence goes on from OY725192.1 coordinate 4,158,255, forward strand.
GAAACACTAAAGACATTTAAGAAACAAACGAAATTTGTCTAGTTAAGACGCTGAAAGTTGAAGCCACGCTTTCCCCAAAACCCGAAACATCCTTTAACAAAATTGGAAACAAATGCCTCAATTCCCAAACATCTATTGTCAGCCGATACCTCAAATTCCCTACTTAGTGAAATTTGTTACTCTCAAATTTCCCCTCCACTGAGTTGTTCCTTTGTCTCCGAGATGTAAGACAAGTAACTAAGCACTTCCAGAATTAGGCACCCACCAGGTAATCTCTTCAATTACCAACAGATCGTTAACTTCCGCGTCCTTATTCGGAATACGAAATGACGACTTTGTGATAGGAATTAGATTTTTGATAAGTTTTAGCAATATTGGGACCGTAATCACAATCGAAAATGTTTTTGTTGGAGCATAGGATTTCAACAGAATAAAAGGAGATCTTGCTTCAGAGTAAGTGTGAGTTGATTGGTGCAGCATGCTATTTGGAATTAAGTTAGCTTTTATACGTTTATAATATGTATAGTGCAGTTAAATTAATAAATAAAACGTTATTAACATATTTTTATTGTTTACATAGCAAACTTTGAAGTCGAATAAAATTATTTATTTACCCTAGATATGGTAGATAGTAAGGTCTTAAATTAAAACAAATCTGGAAATGCATATTGTATATTTACGAGCAAATAATTTTTAAATTCGTAATCGCGTTCTCAAAAACAGCGCTAATGATTTTGATGTGAATTGCGAAAAAGAGTTTTTTTTGGGTCGAGAAATCGATCTGTCAAGGTCTCCGAGGAAATTCGTTTTTAACCTGAGGGACGGTCGGTCTCCTAGGAACTTTTGTGGTAGTACCTAATCAACATTAGCATACCTAACAAAGTAAAATTTCAACCGGATTAGAAGTCTGATCTTTTTGCTTTCTATCTTGTTTTCTGCTGTCCCAATTGTTTTAAATACAAAAGATTTTATATAAAGATCAGCAATTAACCTGTTAACGTACATACCCAATAGTAATTGACACGAAATATACTAACACTATACTATTCTAATTATAGCCCTCTAACGATCTAAATTAATTAACGTAAATGTATATCTTGCTGTGCACACATAGTTTAGAGTTATAGTCCAGACTTTATATTTCTAAATTTACTGTAATTATGTACCAAAGACTGTAACTTGTTTTGTGAGCCTTTAAATAAATAAATAAATAAATAAATAGTTACCAAAAATTACCAAAGATGTATGGTTAAAAGTTGGAAGGAACCGCTTTCCTTCCATCATAACTGAAGATTGGCAAATTTGGGAATGTAAACAGCGCAATCCTGATTTAGATCGCGCATAAACCACTTCTATTTGACAAACACCGAGGCGTCCCAATTCTGCACTGACTGGATAGCTAATATCCATTGATTTTAACTAACACGATTTTCACACATTTAACACTATTACACGGGACTTAGTTACTCTACGACCACGTCTGTTCGTGACCGCTAACACAATTAAAACGTAAAGGTGAAAATTTCATTTTATACGCGATTAAGTCCTAATATCCATATACGTTTTTGAATTTGGCTTGTATTGATAATTATTTACTGATACCAGTTCAACGATCTCCATTCTAGACAAATCTCCTCTAAGAATCACCCACTCACGTTTCCCAGATCGTTGCTTCATTAAATAAAGATTATGACTTAGTTGCCTCTTGAGTATTGCTAAGTTCCATTGGCTATTTGTTCTATAAACATTAAGTCTAGTTTTCTACCTACACTATTACACTTACAAGCTTTGTAAAGAGTTGATCTACTCTTCTTTGCAGGCTACTTTCCCTAATTTTAAAAAATATGTTACAGAAAAAATATGCTTACACAATACTCAATAATTTATTGCGTTCAATTATGTGTAGGTAGGTATACAGGTGTAGGTAGGTATACCATGTAGGGCACAGCAACTTATGAGGGGGCTTGTTTGCTAAAAATATAATATAAATATATAATAATGGTTATTTAATAAGGTTTTTATTAACCCTAATAAACTTACTACTATAAATAAATAAATATATCAGAGGGACAATCTCACACAAATTGACCTAGTCCCAAACTAAGCTCTAGGCTTGTACTATGGGTACGATATACATACTTATATAAAGAAATACATACTTAAATATACAGAAAATATCCATGACTTAGGAACAAATACTTGCGCTCATCACACAAATATTTGTCCATACCGGGATTCGAACCCGGGACCGCTAGCTGCGTAGGCAGGTCCACAACCAACTAGGCTAACCGCGTCGTCGTATGGTAGGTTAGGTATACCTACTTATTTTATACAGACAGGGTTATTTTTAAACCATCGTATTCCTTTCAGGAGGGTTAAATAATGCTCATTTTCGGCAACAAGGGCATATATTACCCTATCCGAAAAATATTAAAAATAAAATAAAATTACATTTTAAATTTTTGTTCAATAAAATTGATTTCCTAAAAATAAATGTATCACATATAGTTGGCATGTATTTTAAATATCATACTATAGGTAAATATATAAAGGTTCCGGGCACTTTAGACTCGTGTAAAGTAAAGGTACCTACGTCGAATTACCAATAACCCTATATAATAATTATAATTTTATATCTATGAAAAATATACAATATCGTTTACAGTTTAGCAGAAGCCAGCTATCCTGTCCAAATGGATACATTGATGCGGGCGGTTCTTCAGGAAAGCATTAGATTTGCATATTACACGCTCGGATCTCTCCTTTTTTGTTCCCCCATAAAGCTACGTACATATTTGTTTTGGCAACAAAATGCGTTAGCGTGCAATGGATTTATTACGTTTGCCTAACTTGTTTGCAGATGGTGATAGTGTAGGTTCAACCACTATTTAGGTTTTATATAACCAACATTTTTAAATTTAGAATTTATTTGAATCACGATACAATTTGATTCGGCGACAATTTCTCATGTCACTCGAGATGAAGCATCAATCAATATGAAATCTCAACAACATAATTATACCTATACATACCTATAAGTATATTTTTTTTATCATAGAGGATTATTTACAATAAGAGAGTACTGTACGCGACTCTGCGTAATTGGCATTATGCAGCCGTCACGTAAACTACTATTTCAGCTCCAACTGGAAATTACTGCAATTTCTAGTTCATAGCGATAACAATAGAACATGGGTTCTGAATAAATCGCACAGTTATGCTAGACCTACAACAAAAAGACGAACGTACCTTTTTCTCTTTTCTATAAAGACCGACACGCATCTGTGTTTTCTCAGGTGATGCGCTAGCTTGTTAGCCACCTCTAGCATAAACCACCTGACCGTTCAACCAAGCTGTTCCTAAATTAATAACGAATGCTGAACAATCACTCAAAATGCAGTAAAAAATATAAAAAAAATACTTTACCAATTCAACGTTTCCAAAACCCCTTTTTATTAAACTTATCTCAAACAAAAACCCTCGGAAAGTTACACTTGAAAGGAGAGATTTTCAATCCAAATTAAGCATTCACGCCAGAATGCGAGGAATAACGAAGCAAAATATCGAAAGGTACGTTCAGGGGTTCACAATACAACAATAGGCCATTGTGGCAGGAATTCAGACACCTCCACACAATAGAATGAAGCCTTTCACAGCACCGAGGAATCATTCCGAACTAGCTAGTTTTTAGTTAGATTTTTAGCCATTATAAAATAGATTAATTTACCTTTTTTGATTAAACGAGATTATTTTGGTTGCCGACTCGTTTTTATCATCGTGATTTTTAATTATGGCCCGATTGTTTAGATATTGAAATGTATTTGGATCTTTGAATGTATAAAACATTAAAGTGCATATTCTAAAATGACACAGGGTGCCAGACGGCATCGCTGCTAACACACATTTGAATACCGTCCAGACGGCATATTTAAACTATTATAACTATAAACCTGTCGGCTGTCCGTCCGTTTAGGCAGAGTTTAGGTTATTAGTGCTGCCGCAAGCTGCTGCCAGTTGCATAACTCTCACGCGCCGTTGCCCATTAGCTAGCTCAAACCCGCTAAAGGGACTTTAATTAAATAAATAAATAAATAAATATCAGGGACAATCTCACACAAATTGACCTAGTCCCAAACTAAGCTCTAGGCTTGTACTATGGGTACTAGACAACGATAAATATACTTATATAGAGAAATATATACTTAAATACACAGAAAACATCCATGACTCAAGAACAAATACTCGCGCTCATCACACAAATATTTGCCCATACCGGGATTTGAACCCGGGACCGCTAGCTTCGTAGGCAGGGTCACTACCAACTAGGCTAAACGCGTCGTCAAATTATGAATTATTTCGTCAAATGTTTACTTTGCTTCGGGTATTCTTAAGATCTGATCCTTATCTCAGACGATTATTCACTAGCTTTGGCCCGCGACTTCGTCCGCGTGGATGTAGTTTATAGCTATAAGATAAAATGTACCGTACGTCCGACATAGGGTTTTCAACTCTGTACCAAATTGTACATCGATCGGTTGACGCGCTCAATCGTAGAGACAGAGCAAACAAACAAACACACTTTTAATTTTATAATATTAGTAAGGATGACAATTAGAAGAAGGTTAAAATAGGCTAGTTAATTATACAAGTGAAGCTAAGTACCAATTTCACCAAACGATATTGAATGTTAATCGACTTTTAGTTCATATATTTTGACAGCTGTTAACACTCTAATCGTCTGTTAAATTGTTGGTGAAATCCGACATAATAATAAGTGTGTTAAAAATTAAACATATTTGAAGCCATATACGATTCGTACGCAGCAGATTAACAGAAACGGTCAAATATAGGTATCTCCCACAAATATGATAAAAAATATTCCAAATCAAAATGTAACAAACCCACTTGAAACAGCAAAGTAATTAAAACAACACAATAGCTCGTAAACACGTTTGCTGAGATTAAATTGCGGCATAGTGATGAACCAGGCTCAATCGATTAATTCGATTAATTGCAATTCAAGTTTTAGTCGATTTGCATAATCAATTGATTTTCAAAGAGAGCTTACAATCGAATAGTCGCTAAGCCAATGAGGTTTTCCATTGTGACGTTCGTTATTTCCTTTGGGATGCTAAAACAGTTTTTAATGAGCCATTGGTGATTGCGACTTTTGTAGTTTATTTATTTATTTGTAAAATTGTACCTATATCAGGCAAATCACATGTATTATATTACAGCTGTAAAAACATCTCTGAAGGTTTATGCTAGAAGTTAGCCATAGGCTCAACGACTAAGCAAGTTAAAAATAAATTACAATAAGAAAAAGCCATATTATTTAATACAATAAATACGTGCTTCTTTGGGATAAAAATAAACTGATATACATATTTATATATTCATCGGGGAGCCAATGGATGTGAGTAGGGGAAAGGCCTATGTCCAGCAGTGGACTTGTTTCGGCTGACAAGATGGTGATTATATTTAATACGTAAAAAGTACTAAAACAGAGTTTCATGTTTAAATTTTTTGTGAGATCGCTTGCTTTTTCTTGCCTTGAAAAAAAGTTACATTCGTTATTTGTGATTTAGCAAGACTAACCAATCACAGTATTCTCGTATTTGTCCATAAGAAAAATCAATTCTACTCGTATCGCAGTGCCTATTAGGTACTTTTCCCATCACTACCGCAAATTTCCACTTGGGAGAGTTAAAAGGCTCTAGATTGTTCCACTTTGCACAGTTTTGCCTCACTCACGTTAAACCTTTGAGGTATTAAATTAGCCCATAACTTTACTACAATTGTTGCGGAAACCCTTTGTTCTACACAAACGGATACATCTGAAAGTTAGCTTTACGATTAACAATGCGAACATGCATGCGAGCGTCAAGATAATAAAGATATAGCCTTACTGTTTCGCCTCGCGAGAAATAAAAAGGAGCCGATTGCCAACCTTTACTAATCGCAGAGGCACCATAAGAAGAAGAAGAACCAGCAAAGTCCACCCTCGACTTCATCGTCACTCACCAAGGTGAGATTGAAGTCAATCGCTGGCCACTCTCTTTAAAACAAAAATGTCCTGAAATGTTAAATGTTACCAACATATCCTAATTTCTAAAAAAATACGGGGAATACAACAAAACAAATTTATTGTCAGTAACACGTTCGTACGTCGTAACAAAAAAATTTGAAATTCAAACTAGTAATGGATCGGCGAAGAGGATAAAATAACGTTTACGAGCGCTGACTGAATTATTGGTCAGCGCGACTGACGTTTTTGGTTCAAACTTATATTTTTTCGCTTCGGTTTAAACCGTCCGCAGCTTAGCTCAAAGACTCTTAGTACTAGAAAGCTGTTATTTAGCATGAATATACATATTTGTCACGCCGACAAAGTGGTAAAATAAAATGTAAAAAAAAATTTTTTTTAGGGTACCTCTCCTACACGTCAAGTGGGGATGGTTTTAATTTCTCTCGTCTACCCCAGGGTGTCTAGGTATTCCAAAAATATTGCGGGTTTGTGGTAACAATTTTTAGATTAAAGCATCCGTTTGTGAAATATTAAGCTTTAAAGTGCTAAATTTTGTTAGAGTCCAGTGTCCCCCCAAAGGCCAAAACTACAAGTAATAAAAATCGGAAAAAATCTTAAATGAAAGCACATATAATAATTTTAAAAGGAAAACTATCACGACTAAGTAGACTTTATTGGTTCTTGAGTTAAAGACGATTAAAATGTTTATACCTACTCAAAATCAACTGAGATGACTTTAATAAGAAAATCTACGACTTATTGTACTTCATGTTACTGACGTTTCATAGCTAGTACTCGTAGATAGTTTTGCGCAACTAACTGCCCTAGAAAGAGGGTAGTTATTTTCGAGCGTAATAGTGCCTTCTGGGTGACCTCATATAATTTTAACCTTTGATCCTTAAATTCTTTAGCAGTATGTTCAGGTATTATCTTATTTACTTTCGTATATTACGTATTTAGTAAAAATATTTCGTATATAAGTTTCGTATATTTAGTAAAAACTAAGTACCCGTACAAGGAAATAAATAATGTGAATTAGTTTTCCACTAAATTCCAAGTTATGCTGCCGGGTTTAAAAAAAATATAGTTTATTACAAATACACCACTTTGTACTTAAAAAGGCCATTTTCTTCACACTGTTTTAGTCCACCTGTACCAATTTTCTACTACCAATAATTTACACAAATTTATGTAACATTAACTTATTGTAATAGAACAGAATGGAAATTACTCCACCGACAAGAGCTAAATTAATGATGATGAAAACAGTTATTAAACAACATCACCCACTTTACGTAAAATAATCCTATAAACGAACTCTAATTTGATTAGTTCCTTCCACATCCCACTTCTGATTTTCCAATATCTATTACATGCGTTGCCACAGGGCTGCCAGCGTAAACTCATTACGCGAGCGGCTTGTTAACAATTAAGTTATTGGCAACACTGGACGTTAGCCATCGCGGCATTTAGCTCTGACAGCGGCGGATATTGGTAATGTATAGGATTGACATTAGGTTAGGTTAGATTAAGTTAGAGGTATTTTTTTTTTATAAACCCTTTAAGGTGTCATGTCATTTTACCAAAGAACGTTTCAGAAACTGATTCATTTCACAAACAAATCATTTGGCAAATCGCTTTTTTTATCCGAAACTGCATATATTTCAGGATATATTTCAGAACCATCGTAAAGAACCCTATAGGTTAGGTTAGTTTTATAAAAATCCTGATTAATAAAATCCCGAAAAAATTAAAAGATTATATGAATTAGTTTGTAAAACGTTAGTGAACCACTCAAGTAACCTAATGTTTCTTTTTTTAATATATGAACAATTAAAATGTCCGTATGTTACTTAGTTAAGGCTTTGTTATGTAGTCAGTGCCACATTTCGGTTTAAAGTAGGTTATATGCGTTAAAAGTAGGAAGAAGTTTGTATGGAGATTCGTATGTTTGAAACGGCTGAACGGATTTGGATGAAAATTAACACACAGATAGTCCTTATTCTATATTGACATATAGACTACTTTTTATTCCAAAAAATGATATTTCCTGAATGAAAAGCGAGAGAAGTCGCGGGCAGAAGCTAGTATTTTCACGTCTGCTTTGAGTAAATGTTTTCATAAATAGTTATAAACACGGAGCTGGATCATTCAAATCTGCCTGACTGTCCATCCTTGACAGTGTATCTCCGAATCTAATGGACGGATTTTGTTGAGGTAAGTATAAGAGAAAAATATATATAAAATTAACCAAGAAATACTTTTTCAAATAAACTTGACATACTAGATTATTACGAAAGGGAATGTAATCAATGTTTCATTATAATATTATATTGCACGTTAAAAGATAATACGCAAATTGAGCGGAAATTCCAAAGTCTAAATTCCATGCGGAAATTACTGACGGACCTATGTTGTAATTTACAAAACATATAAACTTGTAATAACGGCACCCCTTGTTTTCTAACCTTTCCTGCGAATAATAAGGGATGTTTTGTAACGTTCTTGAATCCGACACGTTAATGTTAACAACCAAAACTCAGAAACAAATACTCGCGCTCATTACACAAATATTTGGCCTTGCCGGGAATCGAACCTGGGACTACTAGCTTCGTAGGCACGGTCACTCAAACTAGACTAACGGCTACGTCAAAAGTATGTTTAAAACATGTTTACAAGATTAAATGCAAAAGTTTGGATAGATGGATGGGTGTTTGTTACTCAATCACGCCAGAACGGCTGAACAGATCTGGATGAAATTTGGCACAGAGATAGATATAGTCTGGAATAGCACATATACTACTTTTTATCCCGCAAAAAGGACAGTTCCCGAGAGAACGATAAACGACTTTGACACGGACGGAGTCGGCAAAGACTACTTTAATAAAAAAACAATATAATCAATTAAATGACGCGGTTAGCCTAGTTGGTAGTGACCCTGCCTACGAAGCTAGCGGTCCCGGGTTCGAATCCCGGTATGGGAAAATATTTGTGTGATGAGCGCGAGTATTTGTTCCTGAGTCATGGACGTTTTCTATATATTTAAGTGTGTATTTCTCTATATAAGTATCATATCGTAAGTATCATTGCCTGGGACCCATAATACAAGCCTAGAGCTTAGTTTGGGACTAGGTCAATTTGTGTGAGATTGTCTCTGATATTTATTTATTATTTATAAACACAGAATCACTAAAACCTAACTACTTAACTCAATTGTCATGGTAATTTAACGTTTCTAGAATATTCCCGCCTCGTTAAACAAAACTCCCGCGAAGACTTTAATATCAGTAAAACGTTGATTGCCACAAAGCCGTAAACTCATTCATTACCTCCCTTGTGGGTAATTAAAATTTTATCTCTTTCAGGAAATGCATTTAAAGGAGTTTCAATTATAATAAAATTCATAACGAAGCCTTTGGAAAGGTGACGAAGTTTGCATCCCTTATATATTATATTTTATTTATTAGGTACAATATTCGGCTGTATCTATGTTTTATTTTACGTCTTAAATAAATACTGGTAGTATTAAAGTTCTCATTAGACAATCTACAAGTTAACAAAAGGACATTACTATTCGTATATTAATTCATTTCTAATAATTATAACAATGCCTTTTTTTAGGGATTTGATAAGTAAAATAAGTTGCTAAGTTTCAGCAATTTAGCGCAAGTAAGAAGTAATTGTGAGGCTTCACAACTATGCTAAGCGGTGTAAGCAGCTTACCAAATGCAAGAGAAATTCCAACAACTTAGTTGCACGTTGTTTTTGAACTTAGTTTGGGACAATGGGGTTTTGTGGCGGCCATGACAGTTTTAGAACGTGACGATGCGGAACAATTGAATAATGATTTTGGTTTACGATATTTTTTAAGTTACTTTAACGCGTATTTAAGAATTCATTGTAAGTTACAGAACATATTTTAGGTCAGTATGGTTATTAATGGTATTATTGGAGATAAGTATGGATAAATCATCCGTCTCTCTCGCACTTACAAACTAGTCAGACAGTGACACTCGACCATAATAAGCCCGCTGTGTTGATTAAAGAGGATTGACTTTTATTCCCACTAAACTAAACTAAACTAAAAAAAAATGAATATCGTCGCCTTACTATCTCAACCTCGTATCTGCAATTTTTTCTTGCAGTTGGTAATTTCATTTCTTTAATTATAATTTATGATGTAATCAGTTTACCAACCGCAAGAAAAAAATGCAGATACGAAGTTGAGAAAGTTGTATTTGAAATATATTAATGAAGTCTTGATAACATTTTGATGAAAGTAACATCGTATAGCTTCGGCAGCACTGCGAGTAACCTACTCACAAGTTGTAGAAATTATGCAAAACATTAAAAAAAAATCTCGTCACCACACCGCAAATACAAACATCGTTTAATTTCTTTAAAACACAACTTATCATTTATTTAAACTTTATTGCACAATAGAAGAGCTAATTATACAAATGGCAGACTTAATACCTTAAGGCTTTTTCTACCAGTCAACCAATGGCCCAAACAGAAACCACTTGAGGTTAGTGATAAGAAAAATATAATAAAAATTGAAATTCAATCACAAATAAAACGCTACTAGTTATTAACTTAATACAACTAAGCGTATTCAGTCTGGTATTTATTTAATATTTAAGTTTTCTAGTTCTACGAGAGGAAATTGGAATGAACTTAATTAGTACCTGTAAGAGTTCCCGCTGATTTTCACGCCAAAGCTCTAATTAAAGTTTTCTGGAGCCGTAGGCGTATCGCGCCCCGTATTTCATTTCAAACTCCGTGTAATGAGCTATCAAAAACTGAAGTTCTTGCTTTATCCTTTTAGAACACTAGAACTTGAAAGGTTTTATAGCTAATACAAAATATGACCCTAGAGTACATTAAGGCGTATATAGATATCATTTCAACAACAAAATATTAAAAAATAACACTCTAGTTACTTATTTATTTTTATAATTTTATTACGATAATGTGTTGAGCGTGTAATGTCTAGGACATATTTAGTAGCTTCTAACCTTCAATGAAGGTGTACAAATAACATAATAAAAAAATAAAAACTTTTTATTTCAGACAAGGTATGATCCATAGAGTGTTAGTGATAATGAACGTAACTAACTTGTAAACTGTATAACATAATAGTACTTATATCAAACATCATGGTCATGCGACCCTTATTTTAAAATTGGAACATTATGGTCTATCAAATAATGCTCTAAGACTTATGTCTTCTTACCTCAGTGATAGAACACAAACGGTTGTTGTAAACAATACGCAGTCTGCTGGCGCTGCAGTTAAATTAGGTGTGCCCCAGGGCTCTATATTAGGTCCTTTCTTATTTTTGGTTTATATAAATGACTTACCACCCATAGTAGATACACTTTGTGATATTGTACTATTTGCTGATGATACCTTCAGTCAACAAAGTATCGGGAATGGATGATTTGTTTATGGTTCCAAATTCAAATTTTTGTTTTTTTTGTTGTTGTTAGATTGGCACAACTGTTTTCTATATTGGCGCGGAGTTTGAGTTGCATCTGTTATTTATATTAAATACAGTGCTGTTTTTAGTTATATCATATCTAGTGTGTATTGCGAATTTCATAATGGACAAAAACATTGAACAAAGAGTTTGTCTTAAATTTTGCATCGCCAATGGAATTTCGTGTTCGGAGTCACTGAAAATGTTACAGAAGGCTTACGGTGATTCGGCTTTATCAAAAACACGTGTTTATGAGTGGTACAAAGCGTTCAAAAGCGGTCGAGATGTGATGGAAGATTTGCCTCGCTCTGGTAGGCCATCAACGTCTGCAACTGAAGTTAACATCGCAAAAGTGAAGGAAATAGTGACTGAAAATCCTCATTCAACTTTGAGAGAGATAGCCGCCGAACTTTCTGTATCTCACGAGTCGATCCGTACTATTTTAACTAATCATTTGGGTATGAAACATGTTACCGCTCGGCTAGTCCCAAAAGACCTGAATTTTCTCCAAAAACTCAATCGCATGAGAGTCGCTGAGGACATGCTAGAACGAGTCAATTCCGACCCAACATTCATGAAACGCATTGTTACTGGTGACGAGACGTGGGTTTACGAGTTTGACATGCAAACTAGTCAACAAGCTTCGGAGTGGCGCCTTCCAACTGAACCGAAACCGAAGAAACCACGCCAAAGTCGATCAAAAGTCAAAGTCATGTTGACTGTTTTCTTTGACTATCGCGGTGTTGTGCACTCGGAATTCTTGCCGGAAGGTCAAACGGTAAATAAAGAATATTATTTGAGCGTTATGCGGCATTTAAGAGAGCAAATTCGACGAAAAAGGCCAGATTTGTGGAATGAAAATTCTTGGATTTTGCACCACGATAATGCGCCTTCGCACAAGGCCATCATTGTGAAAGAATTTTTGACCAAACACTCAACAAATACCATCGAGCAACCACCATATTCACCAGATATGGCTCCTGCCGACTTCTTTCTTTTTCCTAAACTCAAATTACCACTTCGTGGCACCCGTTTTCAATCGGTAGAAGACATAAAGGAGAATTCGCGCCGAGAACTGAATTCAATTCCGGAAACAGCGTTTAAAAAATGTTTTGATGATTGGATTATTCGTTGGCGTAAGTGTATCGTTTCTGAAGGAGCATACTTTGAAGGTGATAAAATAAATTTGGATGATTAACAAACAGTTTGTGTATTATTGATCTTTTCCCGGTACTTTCTTGACAGAGTAGTACATCACTCATTTTCAAGGTAGACTGAAAATCCGTCGACTACAGTAGGATAAACGCCGCGCTTGTTAAAGTACTTAATTGGTTTACGAGTAACAACTTACTACTCAATGCTAAGAAAACTAAATGTGTTAGGTTCGTTTTGCCTAATGTTAAACCGGTAAATTCTAGTATTTTTCTTAATGGCGAGTGTTTAGAAATGGTAGATAAGGCACTTTTCTTAGGCATAACTATAGACAATAATTTGCAATGGAGTCCCCATATAGCAGTTCTAGCAGGCAAATTAAGTAAGGCCGCTTACGCCGTTAGGAAAATTAGACAACTTACCAATGTTGAGACAGCTCGCTTAGTTAATCATAGTTATTTTCATAGTGTTATGTCATACGGTATTCTGGTTTGGGGAAAAGCAGCTGACATACAAACTATATTTGTGTTACAAAAAAGGGCCATTCGCTCTATATATAACTTAAATTCCCGTGATTCATTAAGAGAACTTTTTAAACAAATTAATATTTTAACAGTAGCATCCCAATATATTTATGAAAATATTATGTATGTTATTAAGAACCTAGACTCTTTCGTTAAATATTCTGATATACATAATATAAATACTAGGAATAAAAATAAAATTGCCATAAAAAAGTTTTGTGTCCGTAAAGCATATAAATCATTTGTAGGTCAATGCATTCATTTTTATAATAAATTACCCGACGTAGTTTTAGAGTTACCCCTTCCAGCACTTAAAAATTACTTGAAAAAGTCGTTGATGTCAAAGGCGTACTCTAGGGTCGAGGACTATCTAACGGACAAAAATGCTTGGCCTAAACCAGAAAATTAACTAATGTTTAATGTTCAATAGCTTACCTACTACTCGTATATACCTCATAAAAATCATGTAAACGCTGTATCTTGTCTAGGGGACACGGTTTATGTAGGAAGACATGTCAAAACTGTTTTGTGTGATATATATATATATATATATATATAAATTTTCTCGTAGTCATTCTGACATGTTTTCCTGCAAAACTACGCAGATATTTAATATTATTTTTACAGTTTTATATAATGCTAGAATAAGTAGTGACATTGTTATATTTTTATTAAAAAAATGACTAACTGTTGAGTTTCTTGCGGCGCTTCTTCTCAGCAGTGGTCTCCTCTTGGGAAGCGCTGGTAGATTTTGACGTGTAAAAGTGCCCGTGTGGCCTACTTACTGAATAAATATCTTTTTTTTTTTAACAAAATACAAGAACGCCTGTACTGTCGCTATTAAAATATGTAGCAAAATACGTATGTATGCATACTAGATTAAAACTATTTTAACCCTTTTAAATTGGCTAAAATAAAAAAGGATGTACATTTAAACCCCTTTTTATTTTTAATCAGCATAAAAAATAGCAACAAAAACGTAAAAAAGTTATGGTAGATAAGTATCCTGTAAGTTACATTGCTAATTTGAGGCTTACCTAACCAAAAAAACCAGTCAAGTGCGAGTCGGACTTGCGCACCGAGGGTTTCATATTTAAGTCCGTACTTCAAATGCGTATGCAATAAGGTCTGTTTTAAATTGCCTATATTTAACACATATTTTCAGTTTTTTAGTTATTTTTCAAAAACTGTAAATTTTGAACACTTTATTTTATTTTTCCTGTAACATAATAAATACGTCAGGAATTTTTCACATTTTTTGGTTCAGAAACTTCGGAGGGAAAGGGGGGGACGGTCATTTTTTGTAAATTTTTGGCTATAAATCAAAAAGTATCATGGAAAATATAAAAAAAAATTGTTTTGAAATGTGTAGATTAAGCCCTTTCATGACACCCCATTTGCTATGATCAAATCACTTTCATTTTTTAACCCCCCTTCTAGACCCCTTTTCCATTATTTATGAAATTAATTTCATTTTTAATAAAAACAGATGCGGGCAAGCAAGTTATACAACTATGCCAAATTTCAAGCTATAGCATCTGTAGTTGCTGAACTGCTGTGACATACAGATGGACGGACGGACGGACAGACAGACAACGAACTCACCATAAGGGTTCTTTTTTAGCATTTCGGTACGGAACCCTAAAAAGAGCTGCCGCAACGCTATCAATATGATAACTACATGGTTTAAAACAAAGTGGAATAATAAATATTACCCAGTTAAAGGCAGGTCTCTCTTCGATAACAGCACAGTCGTTAAGTTAAACCTTCACGATTTATTTCACTACTCTAACCCCCAATGATAAAAACAGGGGAAACCATAACAATGCTTGACCTTTTTATTAGCCGTTAAATATTTAATAGTACCATCAATCGAATGTGGACTTCCATAGAAATTTCTTAAATAGAGCCAGTGTTAAATACCGGCAGTGTAAAAAATAAATTCTCACTACCGGCAACGCACATAGGCGTGTATTTAACTGTGCTTCCAATGAAACGTGAACGTTTTTACAGCAGACGACCTTCGTATAAAACAAAAGATGAAACCCTGGACTAAGTATAGGTTAGACCGACGATACGGTGATTACGCTTCGTGAATCTGCCCTGCTAAGGTAAAAGGCAGTTTTTTACACAAAACTACTGTAACAATTGCAACTTCATTACTGGGTAATAAGGTTGCAATAGCAAAATCCATGGTGGCCAATAATGACAGGTAGACATGTTTTATATTTTCACTGATAAGATACCTATATTAATGATGGTTATGTGCAATGGACTCAGGTTTGTATGAACCACCGGCCAAACAACCCAGACTACTGGGTAACTCCACTTCTGAGCCGAGTGGGTAAACACTGATCCAATGTGACGTTCTCAATATAAAGGGACCTTATGGAGGCAGGCGGTTACACCCTTTTTAGAACTGTTGCCATAGTGTTCGTATAGTAACAAGAATAAGAAGAGCGTAACTGCCTTCCTCCATACGGTCCCTTTATATTGAGAACGTCACCAATAGTAAAACGCCCCTGAAGTAACCGTCATTGTCGCCCGGCGTATAACCCAGGCTTTACGGTTTTACAACGTTGCTTTCTCCATACTTTTTGTCCAATGTGGTTTATGACCAGTAAAAGATTATAACGGTTCGAATCGTTTCTAGAAGGCCGTAAAGAGAGTTTTTTAGTTGCATGTTAAGGGCTGGGGTTTAAACGCGTTTAAACACCGCTGACCTTCATGTAACCTTGACGTGACGTGAACATATTTTTACGTTGACCTAGTTTGTCACTTCCTTATTGCTTTGCTTGTAATTTGATATTTGTTGTGCCTCCATTTCGACCGTAAATATAGTAATATTATGTTTTCTATCCACGTGGTCCGTCACTTAAATTCGCATTGCATTACGCGGCAATGCAAGAAAAATGAAGTAGTGGGGCGGGACTTCGTAGATTGAAAACGCATAATCTTGACCTAATATTCAATGTACTCTATGATCTTGACCCGCCTAATTTGTAGTCATCATGCGACGTTAGGTGCCAACATTCGAAATACGACCACGGTTGAAGATACGCGTGAACTTGTAGTTAATACACATTGATGAAGACGAAGTGTGTTTTGGGGTGTCATTAGAACGGCCCTTTTTTTCAGTTTTAAGAAAAATTTGGTGTCCACCCAAACCAAAAAAGTAGTTTTTTCCCGTTTTGTAACCAAAATCGAAAACATTTCACGGTTAAGGAACGAACAGTTCGTTAGATTTTATTGGAGCCTTCGGGAGATTTTGATTTTGTTTCCAGAATAATGCTCCCTAATCATTTTATTCATGTTTATCCAAAATGTGGAGAAAGAAAAGCTAGTTTTTAACCGACTTCAAAAAAGGAGGAGGTTCTCAATTCGTCTGTATGTTGCTTTTTGTATGTTTGTTACGCGATTACTCCGTCAATTGTGGACCGATTTTGAAAATTATTTATTTGTTTGAGAGGGTATACTTCCGAGGTGGTCCCATTGTCACGAAATCAGAATCTGATGATGGGATCCATGAGAAATCGAGGGAACTCCTCAAAAGTTATAGGCACACATACAGCGATTTTGGTATTACCTGCAAGACCTTAAGATATTGCATTACAAAAGCACCTCTTGGCGACGAGGAACTGATGATGAAGACCAGAGGTGACCACCGGAACTGGCTTAGTCGTAAGTGATTGACGCCAGCAATGAGATTTATTTATTAAGACTATGAAGCTAGTTTTATACTCATTAAAACACATATGGTGAAGTGCAACTGATGGTGAAGTACCGGGAGAACTCCTCAATGATTAACGGCCCTGCATCTTGGGCAGCGACATTTTGTTAAGGGTGATGAGAGATTGGTATTAGGCTATTGTTTCTTAATGTGATGTTCATGTGCTTTAGTTCATCACATAATAATAAGAGGTGCATCACTAAAAAGCGAAAAAAAAAAATTTTAACAAAAAAATAAAACCGTCTTCAAAAACCTACTAAAAAGCTTTAAATAAAAACCAGCCTCATAGGAGTCCTAGGAATAGCCTATTTAGTGCCGAATAGGTACATATAATATATCGAAGTCGGTGGCAAGAATCATGGTGTCATTGCTATTGTGTATATCTACTTGACACCGGCTTGGATATATTCTATGTACCTATTCGGCACTAAATAGGCTATTCCTAGGACTCCTATGAGGCTGGTTTTTATTTAACGCTTTTTAGTAGGTTTTTGAAGACGGTTTTATTTTGGTTCTATAATTTTAACTCCACATTTAAGGAAATAAATATCTCTTTTATGTTTAGGCGACATCTTTTTTCAGGGATCAACGAACTTAAATTCCATATTGCCAATACTTTACCACCTCTGTCCTTCAGGAAATTGCTTTACGTGACATTATTTCGGCGGACCTTTCCATACATTTTAGGACAAGACGGATATTGCGGATTCCGTATCGTTTTCAGCAAACGGTTTTTTATGCTTCTACGTCTTTGACGCCTTAAATAATAACCTATTTACAAGTACAACCTACAAATAGACGAATTATCAACTTTTTGTACCGGGCAAGAGCATGTCGGGCCATGTGCAGTGTAGGGTTCCGTCGCCATTCATACAAACACAAACAACAATCTCCAAAAACACACAAATATTGGCAAATTTTCTAGTTAAAATTATCTTTCCTGATTTTCGGTTGGTATACACATTTTAATTGTCTGTAACTCAAGAACCAATAAAGTTTACTTAGTCGTGATAGTTCTCCTTTTAAATTCGTTATAATTATGCGCTTTCATTTAAAATATTTTTCAGATTTTTAGTATTTGTAGTTTTGGCGTGGGGGGGGGGGGGTTTTGCCAAATAACAGCTTGTGAAGTTGTGTACAACTTCAACGACAACCGAATTGATTCTTAAAGCACTACCGTCGGTGGTACTGTAATACCGCGTAACTATCAAATTCAAGAAAGAGCAAAATGCACCTTACAGAGCAAGTCAGTAAGGTGCATTTTTAAACCTATTAAATTTCTTAGTTACGCGATATTGCAAATTCACCGCCACTATGAAACTTTGTCGTGCGTAGTCATGAAATCAAATCTTAAGAGAAGTTTTACGATTTGGCTTATTTCGTCACTTTGACATAGTTCCACAATGACCCAGAGTTCTATTTGCAGTCTAAAATTTTGTGGAATATGTGGATGATGGATTTACTTCACAATTTTAGTTTGAGTTAAGGGCGTTTTTCTGGGTTCTGCATGGCAGTTAGACGACCGAAGATAATTTTATGCCTCTGCAGGTACCAAAGTAAAAGTAAAAGTTTAACATTTCGAACCAAAAACCAATTATAAATTTAAAAGATTTTTGAACCACGCTATACATTGCGTGTAATGACAATTAACCGCTGTGTATTGAGCGTCTCGACCGTGCAATGAAGAGAGGATTATATCTAACTCATGATAGCCTATTGTCTTCTATTTAATGTACTCCTTAACAATACTCATCAGCTCATCACTCATTCCCATTCTATTGCTGTCAGCCTTCATAGTTCACGGGTAAATTTGGATAAATGACGTCATGTACATACGCATAAAAACTGCGAATATATTTGGCTACTGAGCGTTATAATTTTGTAGGTCGTAATTGTCAAATTTTAATCTACAGTATATATATTGGAACTGAACTGAATATATTGGAACATTTACTGCCCTTAAGCTAAAAGGCGATATCTCAAATTCAATAGCCAAAGCAGATTCAGTCCTCTCCTGTTAGTAATGAAGGTTGCAATTGCTACGGGATTTGTGTCTGAGATATCGCCATTTAGTTTAACAGGGCAGTGTAGGGTGCTCAGGTGAAAGTTCTCGAGGGACTTCCTACCCTACTAAAATGAAAGAAAATGACAGGGGCGCTACCTGTTTATGTTAAACTCGTGTTTATGTAGCAATTTTTAACTAACTGTCTTGGAATTTTTAGGAGAGACTTTTTTGTCGTTGAAATTTGAATAAGGAACTTTGGAGGACGTAGTTAATATAGTAAATTGGTGAAATTATATTCTAAATAAACTGCCTTTTCATGTGTGAAATAATGAAAATACAGTGTGTTTCATTTCCAATTGTTTCCAATTAAACAAATTGGTACAAATGCGATTTTAAACCAGCTCCCAATGGGCTGACGCGCCTGTAATTCAATAACGACGTCGATGCATATTCCATCGGGATATTATTTAAATGTGTCTGTCTATGCGTATTAATTTATTGCTCAGTTGGTAAGTCCGCATTTTATGGGAAAGGCCAGCAAGGGAATTTATGAAGTATGAACATGTAAAGCAAGTTTCTGCAAAGTTAGTAAACTTTTTGTTTTGTTTATTCTATCTTCAATATTTGTGTATTTTATTTCATAATTTATTTTGTTTTGGATAACAATTATAGGTACTACCTATTATACACGATTTATTGAAAATCCTTTACCTTGAAAAACATTTATTTTGAATTGTAAGTACTAAGTTAGCTCTCTGAATACAATCCCCTATATAAATCAAAAACATAATTAATTGTTTGTTTCTTTTTTTATGTGTAGTACAATTTTTTACTAAGGCATAGAGAACGTAACGTAATACTAATATGTTTAAAAAAAAAACAAAGTACTTATCTTGAGTTTTGACACTTTTACAAAGTCTATTTAATTTTTATCCGTTTATGTCTTCCCTGAAAGATTCCGAGATAACTTATTGCACAATCGAGGATGTTCTATAAAATATCATCCCATATGCAGCTGGAGCTAAATTGTCTCCCTATAGTTATCCCCATTCAGAATTTTCTGGTTTGGGTTGACTATTTATTATACGTGCATGAATGTTACGATCAGTTTTGTTTTCACTTCTTGCACACAGAGAGTATGAGTAAGACAAAATATTATCATGCCCCTTACCTATAGATATTATTATTCTATAGATGTACGAAGCGAAAACTTTTTTATTAAATTTTTGAGCGTTACTGTGAAAGGTGTCGAAACAAAATGTTTTGTTCCATAAATTAATTTTATCAGCTGTTAAAATAAGTTGGTTTCTTATTGTATTTATCTAGGAATTGCAGGACTTTTTTGGCGCCGTGATACTTGATCTCCTCTGGGCACATTATGTGCTTTCCCAATGAGGAGCTATGATGACGCATTATGGTCGGGCAGACGGTGAGAATGTGCAGGGGTGTTTCCTCCACCAGATGGCAGTCTGCACAACCCTGTGTCACATTTCCCAATCGTCTGCATGTGCTTGTTTAGGCAACAGTGCCCTGTAAGCACTCTAACCAGGTTGCGAAGATTGTTCCTACTTAGCGCTAAGGCTTCGGTAGCTGCCTTATTTCAAGGATACTATATACTTCATTAATTTGTCGTTATATTAATTGATTATTAAAATGTTCCACTATTAAACTCAAGCGCTTTTTTTATTTCAGTTGGTTTTTTTTATGTCCTACTCTAACATCAATAACTCAAAATAATGCCAACTCATACTAAAAGTCTCAGCTTACGTAACATCTTCGGCAGATAATCTCACTCAATCTCATCGGCATTATTCTGAAGCACATCCCTACGTACGTACAACGTATTGAATGGGAATTACAGAGAGTGACTGGATTGGAGCGTTTTGAATGAACGAACTGTGAACATAACGATTCGTTCACGACCTGCGGCTGTTTGCTTTATCTCGAGAACTGTTCCGTTGAACGAGTTTTCCAATTCTGAATTCATTTATACGTTCTCATTTTGAGGTTAGGTTGTGAAGGATGAATTGTCATTTAATTAGAATTTATCATACTTTTGCTATTAATTATATGGATTAAGGGTCTGTTTCACAATCGACAAGTAAATTCATCTGTCAGTTAAAGATGGCCTCTCCTTGCCTATTTTCAAGTGTAAGAAAGGGAAAGGCGTTTTATTTGACAGATATGCTTTACTTGATGATTGTGAAACAGGCGGAAAGTAAATAACCGTACGACATTGTTTTTGTCAAATGAAATTCGTATTCATATTCACATGTTTTAAGTATTGTTTTGATTTTTTTTAAAGGTTTTGGCTCTTTATGGTATTTTTCATAATTTTATATTCAGATTTGGTGAACAAGAACCTAAACTTCATTTTGGCCGGCAGGTCGCCTGACAGACCTAGGGCTGTCGGCAGACTGTTAGTCTGTTGCTCTTTAAACGCTTTCATGTAGTCTTTACAAACTGCACAAATTAAAATGGCGGACATTAAATTTAATTTAATTAACGAAAAAAAAATGTTTTTATGACTCTTGAAAAAAGTATTTCGCAACTGTATAGGTACCACGTGTAAACACAAAAAATGAAAAAAAAATTGATATTTTTTTTTCGTTGATAAAAGTTCCCCCATTTTAATATACATGTGCACTTTATAAAGACACCCTGTATAGTAAATAATGTAAATATAGGCACGATCATTATTCCGTTTGTAACAAAACACGAAAGTCAACAATTATTCATTCATGGCTTAACGCGAGTCAGCAACATCGCTCACCCTTATCCAAATTGGGAACAACTTTAATTATCGTCCTTACTTGACAAAGGCAATATAACGCATTCAAACTTTATCAAAAAGCAACCTTTGGTCTCGATGATTGGAATAGAAAATATAGTTTGTAAAATGGTTGTTAGAGCATTTCAAAGTTAAACAATGACTGTACACAATTCACTGTTCAAAACAACAGAGGAGTTTATAACTTAATGTCATGAATTGCTAGCAATCAAATAGTAGCTTTTTATTATGTTGTAACCCTGAAAGGGTTATTGGTTAACTGATGCTTTCTTTTTGGGGGATTAAGTAGTTTTTTTCCAGTCAAAATTGACTGAAAATATTTAAGAAGCTACCTTTTGCGATATCCTTGACTATTTCTGTTTTATAGATAATTCAACAGTTGATATACCAAGGAAGAAGTTACTGTGAAACTAGACGGGATATATACATCACCTTTTTAGGGTTCCGTACTTAAAGGGTGTCAAACGGGACCCTATAACCTTGGTGTTTTCAAGGCAAGAGTGAATAGGCATTTTCTGGGTAAGCGTGTACCATCTTCGACCTCGTCGTCCCTTAACATCAGGTGAGACTGAGGTCAAACGCAAACCTTTTATAATAATAAAAAAAAAAACTTAAGCCTACGCTGTCCGTTTTTTTAGAATATATTTTACTACGGCGGATTTCCTAACAAATAAGAAAAAGCCTATCTTATATTTTTTTTAAACATATTTTCCCCAGAAAACCCAGTAACTAACAACAGCAACATAAAGTAGATATGTTTAGTACGTAACAGCGTATTGTGACTCTAATAGCTCTAAAGTCTCTAAACAGGTCGAAATATTTACACCAAGGTCTGATTTGACAACGATACGGCAGGCGTGGCACAGAGCCTAATTAGCCGAGTGTATGAGAAGGGTACGGCTTGCTAATAACTGTGAAAGCGTGTGGATTTTTACAAATGGAAATGAGTTTCAGCACTCCACCGTATTGGATTAAACGTGTTTAGTAATTATTATAAGTAGTTTAGTGTGTGCTTAGGGGATAATAGTTTACATAGATTTCGAGTGAATTACCGACCTCGCTTTAGATTATTAAACTAGGTATACTCGACTTAAGCCGATAGAATTATTACACATTTAATGAAAAATAATGTTTGTTTTTTTTCGGCTTAGGTAATAAAGCAATGTATTTTAGCCACAGATAATTTAAATAAATAAATAAATATCAGGGACAATCTCACACAAATTGACCTAGTCCCAAACTAAGCTCTAGGCTTGTACTATGGGTACTAGGCAACGATATACTTACTTATATAGAGAAATACATACTTAAATATATAGAAAATATCCATGACTCAGGAACAAATACACGCGCTCATCGCACAAATATTTGCCCGTACCGGGATTCGAACCCGGGACCGCTAGCTTCGTAGGCAGGGGTCACTACCAACTAGGCTAACTAGGCTAATTTGTAGTGTAGAAGTTACAATGGTTTCTCTTTTGTTCAAAAAAGGAATTTGTGTGTGTTTTTATGTTGGTACTATGCGTGTTTGTATCTTCACGATTATTTCTATTCAAATCGTTATTATATTTCGCAACAAAACAGTCTTATAATTTGAATAATGATACACGTAAAGGTTCGTTTTATAAAAATAACCTTGGAACTTTTTCCGGGAATCGTTAATTTCTGAAGTTTTTCGGATCATTAAAGATAAGGTATCAATTACGTACCAATTAGGAGATTCTTGGAGCTGGCGAACATTTTATTCGCTTTTCCAGTCGCAAACAGTTTATATGCTAACGCAAAAATCGCGATCATTATTTTCGCAGAAAATACGTATCTATTAAAAGGTACATAGGTACCTTCACATCTTCAAAAAGGTATTAAAAGTAAATTGTCCTATTTCTTTTTTTAAGCATAGTTTGTTTGTTTGTTTGTTTGTTGTTGCTGGAAGAGCAGAACCTCCCAACCTTAACTTATTGTAATATTTTAATTAACCAATAAACTTTTTAAATGTTTCGTATTATCTGCATGAATATTAAAAAATAATTTATTGACAATTGTGTATACCCTACTCTACTGAAATAATCCTTGAAGTGAATTAATTCCTATATATATTACAAATCTAAAGAGTGTATTACTTCTTCCACGTTTAAACATAGTTATTGGTTGACGTAATAGTAAGCACTTAAGACCTTTTCGTATCGCATGCGATTCCGATTTTATCCTGTCATAAATCCATCTATTTCTTTTCCCCGAATTACCTCAAAAGCCGAATGAAAAAGATGGCGCATCTCATGTTACGTATTTCGTGTTTCATGCATTTATTCGTACCATCCAAATACGTGCCTTCTCCAATTATTTTAAAATAGGTATCAGCAGAATTTAGCTTTACACGAATAGTCTAAAAGATGTTGCAGCTAAGTTATCGTCAAAGAAAAACACGAAATGCCAGGCAATATTTATTAAATACAAGGTTTCTCTGCGAGTTTCTTAAGAGAATATTTGATATATTGACTGAAGGCTTATACAGGCACGCGGAAGAAAATACTTTACAAAATAAGTACGGAATAAAGTTAAGAAAAATATAAGTTTTCATTTACAGACAATTATTTAAAAAACAAACTCCAGGCTTGTACTTTTGGTACAAAACGTATTGGTTAAGTATACATAATATATATTCTCTTTGATTGGTAGGTACTAGACAGCGATAAACTTACTTATACAAAAGTGGAAATTTCGCATAAACAATTTTAAATTTTTTGCTTGTTTTTCATTCAAGTTTTAACATTAATTTTATTTCAATCTTGTATAATGCCGCATATTCATAATTACGTATAAAAGTTAAAAAAGTCATTTATTTAAAGTACACAGTTGCAACGTAAAGAACTACTGACGCCATCTATCGAGAAGTAGAACCTCAATGAAAACGCATTCGTTCCAGAAAATTCCACTTGGTGACGCTGCTAACCCAAAATTGGAAAAATAAAGAGTTCACCGAGAATTTACATCAAAAAAGCGCAGTTTGTCAACAAGTAATTTTTTAAATCCTTTAAACCTCGTAGTATATTTCAAATATTGTAGTGTATATTGTTTTTTGAAGTAGTTTTTCTTTTCGCTCGAGGGTTTTCGTGGAGTTCCGTCAGTGAGCGCCGTTCTCTCGGCGCATCGTGTCGTGTGGCTGCTCCACGTCAGTTTTAACCGGAATAACAGGTATACAAGTATCGTACGAGTTATATGGCATCAGTGCGGTACTTCAGATCGCTGTAAAATCTACGTATTCGACTAAAAGTGAGTAAAAATTTTGTAAAATTGCAAAAATTGTATTTAAATACTCTTGGCTGATAATAAGTTAATTATTCAAAGTGTATCAGATTAAGTTAACTGAGAAGTTTGTCATTATGTGATTTTATGTAGAATTCAATTTAATTTAAGTACTTACTTATTGTAAGCTCAGTAGAAAAATAATTTCTAAAGCCCTTATTTAAAATAAATACATAGCAATCACAACGTTGTCAGATTTATTAATCATTGACCTATGCCAATAATTAATTCATACTTTTATTTAATTATATTGTTTCTGCCATCTAGTGACGAATATTATCAACAACTCGTTTGTTGTGTTTCTTGTCATCTAGCGGTGACTGGCCCAACTAAACTACTCGGCGTTATAAAGTTCGAGCAATTGGCAACAGGTGGCGTTACAGGTCATGTTAATTAGATTCATATTGAAATAAAATTATGTATAGTGAAAACCTTTTTTTTTGCATTTCATCAAAGTTTAATAAGGTGCAATAAGCAAAAATTATTATTTTCTCTTGTTTGATTATTTGTCACTATTAAAAAAAATATTACATTATTCAAAAATTGTTATTTGGATAATTTTAATATGGTTTCCATAGCGTAATACGAAGAGTCACGTGATCTACCAGTGACGCGATTGGTTTAAAAACTAACGAATAGAAACGCTAGTTAGCGATGGGCATCTTGGCTAAGGGATCTGCTCACACAGCGTGTCCTCTTGTTTTGCAGACACTCAATTCATCGAATATGTCGTTTCACCGAATTTCATTTCATCGAAAGCAAATTTTTGCAACCTTATTATTTTCAGGTTATCTTAAGCATGGGTTACGTAGGTTAGGTCAGGTTAGATCTGTGACCACCAAAAAATTAAAACTTCTGCACGTGGAAATGCCTGTCGATGAAATGAAAATTCGGCGAAGTAAAGCATTCTATGAAATGAGTGTCGGTGATTCTAGGGTAAACCGCTTACACATTCATGCAGACATGCAGAATGCAATCGCAAGGCCACAGCGATTAGGGAAACCAGACCACTATTATCTTAAAACGTTTCAGTTATTAGACGTTCAATAATCATATTATATATAAAACGAATAAATAGGTACTTAGGTACTTCATCAAACAGAAATAAATAGACATCGGCATAAAACATAAAAACCTCCTTGGTTGTGATCACAAAATTGCCTCCCCAAAGAAAATGAGTTTCTCGTTCGAGAAAAATAAGCAAATAAGGTTTACCGACCATCATATAACATCCTAATTACTAGAAATTTGAACCTTGTAACAAAAATATAAAGATGAATTTTGCAATCTCACAAGAGATAGGAGATTTTAGAAGTAACGAGAATTTTAATAAAAAGTAAGATTGTTAAGTAATCCCTTTTAAGTTCCGTTATTTGGATGGAACACACAAATAACAGAATAGACACGTTGTAAGACTGATGGCTGTATTATTTGTTTCAGGATTATATTAAAAGAAGAAACCGTTCAAGATGGTAAGTGAAGCCTCATGAGGCTGAATGAATCGTCGAGGGCAGAAGCCTTGTTCCACCTTCACCTTGTTCCATTGGAATAAGGTCCAAAAGTGTATACATTCGGCAGTTTGGTGTCAATAGTGTAATGCAAGATGTTTATATAAACCGCAGTTGATGAATTTTTGTTCTACGTTGATAGTTCATAACCCCTTTTTATGTATTATATTATTAACGTAGTATCTGCGTTGATATCTACTTTTTTTTGCCTGGTGATTGACTGGTGGAGAATACCTTACGGCAATTAAGTCCATCATTTGTATAGGTACTTATTATATGTGTGTTGCGCAGTGCATCGAACTTTAAGATACGAAATATACACTAACCGATGTTATTTTAGAAACTTAACATTGTTACATATCAATTAAATTAATATGTTTTCATTGTATCTATTACACATTACAGTACGGCTTCGTAAATTATGCCCTGGAGCTGCTCGTAATGAAGACCTTTGGACAGGAGACATGGGAGGAGATAAAGTAAGTTTCTAAACCTACCTAATGTTATCGTCTATTGAATAATAACTGTGTATCTAATCCGCTCATTAACATTCGACAACTACGAGGAGGAATCAGCTACTACCTTATGGTGTTAAAATACCATTCATTCACACGGAGCGTTTTGCTTATTTTTTTAAATACGAACTGCTAAGAAGTGGAACTCGCTTCCTTCATCTGTTTCCTGTATGAAACTTGGGTGACATCAGTGAATAGTCTGTTACTGAACCAGCAAGCACCTCCCTCGATTTTATCGACACTTACCATTGCCACTTAGCCGGTTTTTTTTGGGGTATCCGATTCACATCCTTGAATTTTTGATGGCGATAACAATGACGGTTATAAGTTTTTATCACCATAATAAACATGATTATATATTTCCTCAGGAGGAAGGCAGATGTGGCAATGGAAGGCAGTTTCCTCGTGCGTCAGATATACGACGATGAGATAACTTATAACCTCATCACGGCTGCGGTTGAAATTCTACGTAAGTTATTAATGGAGATATTTTCCTCAATTTTCGCAGTTTGTTTCGGAAAAGATGCCATGAATTAATCCAATAACGTAATTTCGGCTAATATTTTGAAGTCAAAAGTATGTTTGGGTGTAATACACGATTAATCCCACTTACCGTCCCTTCACAATAACCAAAAGTTAAAGGGTGGATAGATTTTGGATACTTCGGGTTAAAATTTGCTGTAATAGCAAAGGATTTCGTAACAAATAAATTGTTTTACAGAAATACCAGCCGATGCCATACTTGAACTGTTTGGCAAAACATTCTTCGAGTTCTGCCAGGATTCGGGATATGACAAGATTCTGCAAGTGTTGGGAGCCACTCCGCGTGACTTTTTACAGGTATAATATAATTAAATCTTAATTAATATCATAATGTTCCACCGTCTGTATTGATCCCAAAATGCCTGTAAAATAAATAAAATAAGATATACAAAATAAATTTAATATTATTTTTATTTTTAATGAGTACCCTATCTCTTTATTTTGTATTTTTCGAATACAAATGGATGAGAGGAAATAATGGAAGACAGATTCCCTTTCTATCGTTCAAAATCATAACTATCGAAAAAGTAACTAGTAACTGTAAAAAATAAACTCCATACGGACCTCATTCCCACGTCAGCAAAATATTAAATTGATTATTATATTATTATGATTTTCAAATTTGTAATACTCTGTTGCGATTCTTGGAGTGGTCTTTGCGATAATGTGTGATTGCATCCCCTGTTTATAATCCTTTCAGAATTTGGACGCTCTGCACGACCACCTTGGTACTCTCTACCCTGGCATGCGATCTCCATCCTTCAGGTGCACTGAAAGGCCTGAAGACGGGGCGTTGGTTCTCCATTACTATTCAGATAGGCCCGGTTTGGAGCATATTGTTATTGGTATCGTAAAGGTAAGGATTTAGTTGTAGTTTGCTAGCTAAAAGAAACGCAGTATGCATGAGTTGCTTGGCAAGTTCTGTCTACTCGTATGATTCAGTTTCAAAGTTTCATTACATAATATTATTATGTAATGAAACTTTGAAACTCAATATTGCGACAAAAAAATTGGTGTTCAGTCTGAGCCATGAGAATGCGCTCCCTTTACATCCGCGGCTTGTGAAATGTAGAAAACCTAAAAAACATATATTTGGGTATCCTTTTACTTCCCTATATAATTCTTTCAATTACAGTGAGACGAGAAACTTTATTTTAAGTAATTGGGCCCCCGCTATAATTTTGACAGGATTGAGCAATTACTAACAAAAGCCAATTAAATTATTTAGAAATAAATTACAAATAACTAATCACATTTACAGACGGTGGCTAGCAAGCTGCACAACACTGAAGTGAAAGTGGAAGTTTTGAAGACCAAAGAAGAATGTGACCACGTTCAATTTCTCATCACGGAGACATCTAACACGGGACGTGTGTGTGCGCCTGAGATTGCTGAAATCGAGACCTTATCTCTCGGTAAGAAAATATATTTTATCACGCAAGTTAAGAGCACGATTAAATCATTCACTGGCAGAAACGCATACCTATTAGCGTTATCTTGATTTCACTCAGTGCTTCGTATTAAATAAAAGATAAAAAACAAAAAACCTGGGCCTTTGCCCAGGTTTTTTGTTTTAAACGAGACAGCATTAAACGAGAAGAAGGAAGCAGCGACTTGATAAATGTTATTCCTTAATGATTCTCATTTCTCGAAACTAAACCAAAGTTTGAAAAAACACTAATAAAAAGAAAACGGCTTCTTACTGCATATTGAACTTAGTATGGTTATGTTTTTTTAGTCTATGAATAATAACCGCAATTCTAAAAGAATTGCAAAAATTAGACGTTTTCTCGACCCAATCATGAGTTTGATATTTCTTCTTACAGAACCTAAAGTCAGCCCAGCTACATTCTGCCGAGTGTTTCCATTCCACCTCATGTTTGATCGAGAGCTGAACATCGTGCAGGCTGGCCGGACTGTCTCTCGTCTGCTGCCCAAGGTTACCAGGCCGGGATGCAAGATCACTGATGTTTTGGACACGGTAAGCAACTTTATAAAACTAAATCTAGAGCATGTGCCAGTCAAATGTCTGAATTTGCTGGTCAGATTAAGAAACTGAGGCTTAGAAGAAAATCATCGAGAATGAACGTGCAACAACTTTGTATTGGATCTCTACTTCTACTCCTCTTTGCTTCTATTGTTGACGTTATGATAGTTTATATGCCTACGAAGCTAGCCGTTCCGGATTCGAATCTCGGTATGGACAAATATTTGTGTGATGAGCGCGTATTTGTTCCTGAGTCATGGATGTTTTCTATATATTTAAGTATGTATTTCTCTATATAAGTATGTATATCGTTGCCTGGTACCCATAATACATGCCTAGAGCTTAGTTTGGGACTAGGTCAATTTGTGTGAAATTATCCCCGATATTTATTTATCTTATTTTATTTATTTATTTTATTAAGTTGACAGTTAAGGCGGCCGAGTCGCACATAATTCGATAGCAATATGGGTAAACTGTAATAGTGACCCTAATGCGAGTAGCACAGGACCGATCATGGTGGAAATCTTTGAGAACGTCGTATGGTCAACAGTGAATTCTTTTCGGCTGGCATGATGATGATGAACTTAATTGAGGACATTACAGTGCAATGCTTTTGGGTTTGTACTTCTCTCTCACTCGCACGCATTCACTCTTATGCTAGTCTACTGGAGTTTACCCCAACCCGAGAGACTTCAAGACTTATAAAATTTAAACTAGCGTGAATCATTATTAGAAATAAAAAAACGAACACTCAACGGTTTACTCACGTTAATCTGACTAAAACGTGAGTAAACCGTTGAGTGTTGGTTTTATACTCCAAGACTTCTTACACTAACAAGGGTTACGCTTCTAACCTTCAGCCATTGGCTTTGTCAGGTGGCTAAATTTATTTCCTTTTTATTTCGATACAGGTCCGACCACATTTGGAAATGAAATTCGAGAATGTGTTGGCGCACATCAATACCGTATACGTGCTAAAAACTAAACCAGAGGAAATGAATGCTACCGATCCCCACGAGGGTATCGCTCCTCTTCGATTGAAGGTAGTCATTTGTTTTAACTAAACTTCACTTGCTACCATGATAAAACCTGGTGTTATAATTATTTTTCTTCTCTTTTAAGGGTCAAATGCTTTACATACCAGAAACTGACGTGGTTGTGTTCCAATGCTACCCTAGCGTTACCAACCTCGATGATTTGACACGGTAAGATTCATAATTTGAACCGCTATCACATGAACAGCCTTATATACAATCCCCGTACAATATACCCGGAAAAAACTATTATTATATCTTCTTAAAATTGGTAACAAAAAATCTGGTCACTACTAGTTTAACTGACATAGAATCACTACGTAGCTTCGCTTTATAGCTACCATAATTAATCATTCTATTGTTTTTTAGTCGTGGGCTCTGCATCGCCGACATACCACTGCACGACGCCACGCGTGACCTGGTGCTAATGTCAGAGCAGTTCGAGGCAGATTACAAGCTGACCCAGAATCTGGAGGTGCTGACTGATAAACTGCAGCAGACATTCAGGGAACTGGACTCGGAGAAGCAAAAAACAGACAGGTAATGGAGAGATTCGCGTGGAGTGGACGATCCTAACATGGGACTAGAATGTAGAGAAAAATACGCGCAAAGGCGAAAGTGGTTAGTTATATGTATTTACAGTATCTACCTAGTCACATATGCATCATGTGTATCTAACGTGGTAATAATACACGAAATCTGGTGAATCTGGCGCTTGAATAGCACAATGGACAATTTATTCTTCAAAAATTACCATGACACATAGCACTTATATTTTCTCACTTGTTGCTGTGCGGCTCTTCCGCTATAGTCAGAATAGAAAGGAAATATCAAGGAAAAATGTCAGGTGAAAGATGTAATAACCGCATTAAACAGACGACAACTCATATTCATTTTAATTCTTCAGACTTCTATACTCCGTACTCCCTCGAAGTGTGGCCACAGAACTCCGCCACCGGCGCCCAGTCCCCGCCCGTCGCTATGATCCCGTCACCCTCCTGTTCAGTGGAATCGTTGGGTTTGCCAACTACTGCGCCAGAAACACCGACCACAAGGGTGCTATGAAGATCGTGAGGATGCTCAATGATTTGTACACCACGTTTGATGTGTTGACTGATCAGAAGAGGAACCCTAATGTTTATAAGGTGAGTATTTTTGCTCAGGTCTTTCTGGTGCCGCATCATTTTTTTAAACGAAGCTCGCATACTGTTAAAACGCACATACACGAAATAGCAGAAACAAAATGCACGCGATGGTTATTATAGGTTATGCTCTTATATGAAATGAAAATCACATCCCTATTGTTACAGGTGGAGACAGTCGGCGACAAGTATATGGCAGTCTCGGGTCTGCCGGAGTATGAAGAGGCTCATGCTAAGCACATCTCTCTGCTTGCTCTTGAAATGATGGACAATTCCAAAGAAATTACTGTTGACGGGGAACCTGTTGTAAGTACATTGTCTATATTTAATTATTCTGCGATTTTAAAGCTATTTTACAGTTATTTCTCTGTTTTAGGGTATCACTATCGGAATTCACTCTGGGGAAGTGGTAACCGGTGTGATTGGTCACCGCATGCCGCGCTACTGCCTCTTCGGTAATACTGTCAATCTGACCAGCCGTTGTGAGACCACTGGTGTCCCGGGCACTATCAACGTCAGCGAGGACACGTACAGGTACATTGACTCTTACAGCCAGGCTTATAACTTTGCGTGACGCAGCAGCGGCATCTACGAGCGGTGAGCGGCAACAAACAAAATGCATATTCTAGACATATGAAGCATGCCGTGATGTACGAGTATGCATTTGTTCCTGCCGCCCGCCGCTCACCAGCTTTGCCCAAAGTGGCCAGGCTATTCATTTTCTTGCTACTTAGTAACTGTTAAGATTATTTTAGAACAATAATCATTATATCAAAGTATCAAAGACAGAGCAAAATTAAATATGAACTAGACTTAGTATTTGCAGACGAACAAAAGCAACGAGGATGATTAGAATACAATTGTTATAAAACCATTTTAATCATCAAACAAATCCAAATATCTTTGCAAAGCTAATGGGACACCTAGTTTTGTTACTCCAAAAGGCAGTTCAAAGTTCTTCCACAAAGCATTTCGCACCACACATCTGCACAGGTGCTTTAGTTCCACTGGTCTTATCCCACATCGAGAAGACGGGATCAGATGGTCTTCAAGCATTTCTCCATATTTCTCTAGAGCAACTTTTCTATCGTAGTTGTAATCATCCGGTAGTTCTAAATGTTTAAATAAGCTTTTATCAATTGTGAATTTTATTCTTGGAGTAGCTCTTAGAATTAATTTCAGGCATGTTACAAGTTGATACTGATACTGCCTATTGTTTTGCTTTAACCTGTCTAGTATGGATTCAGCGGCATCTGTTGCAACGTTGTCATCTGAAGAGATTTTAGCTCCAAATCTTAATAAAATCATTAGCATTTCTGCGGTCCCCATCTGGATGACGACTCTTACAGGCGATGCTTTACCACAGCACTCTAATGGGACGTCAACAAAACGATATAGTTGCCCCTCTTCTGTATACTCCAAATGCGCATTTGTAGCGTGATGCACGAAGAAAACTAGGGCGTGTACATTTTCCTCTCTGTCCTTGAAATCCGATTTCCAACCCGCTAGGAAGTATGGCGCTGTGGTACCGAAAATTGCTCCTGTAAAAATACACCAAAGCTTTAAAATATATTATAGTATATTTAATGAGATTAGAAGCAGACTGTCACTTATGTCTTATGGCTGGTTATTGATAGACAAGAAACGGAAGAACGAAAGAAGAGCCAGTACAAGGTTCAAGACCAATATAACTGACTGACCTTTGTGCAAACTTACCCAAAAATATCCTTTCGAAGGTCTTTTCACATGCATACAGCTCGTCTAACAATGCAGCTACCACCCCATTGTCTTGTACGCTCCAGTCAAAGCACAACTTAATAGCAATGTATAGGACATTATGGTACTTCCCCATAAGACACACATCTCCATTGTTCGATTTACAGCGATTGTGGTACTTGAGGGCAGCAAGGATAAAGTTCTTGCAAGACGTACCATCCGTGTGGTTTTGCCCTGGAAAAGAGAAATTTAATTTTACAGTTTGCGCTGGAAAGCAATAACAGGGAATATTAATTTAACCTTCATCTTATCTTAAATGTTTAATGCGACGACGTCAAGCAAGGACTACGGCAAGGTATTACGTACTTGCCGTCAGCGTTTAGCCTAAACATTATAAAACTAACCAAAGGTAGCTAAATACCATAACGCTATGTGTAATGAAAGCATAACTTTAAAAACAATGTCTCTCACTCAAAAACTCAAAATGAAGGCGGCGCGGCGTTCACTAGCGGCACTGCAGGCCTTTGGACGGCATAGTATTTATTCACTGGAGGCGTGTCAAAGCCGTTATTAATGAAATATTTGTTTTAATGGTATTAAAATAAGATTCATAATAATTTCCGCGTACAAAAAATATTTTCCGTGCCATGCCGCATTGAATTAATCAAACCATCTGGAACAGTCCCTACGTATACATATTACTAAAGAAATAGACTGCGAAACAACTAATTTCACAAGGATTATCACGGTCTTAGCCAATTCTTTACTCGTTGATATTTTTTTAACCATGCTAATGTTTACTGGAATTCTAACCTTTAGCACAACCAGCGATCACAGTATTGAAGTACTCCACCAACTCGCGCCTCTTGTACTTCTCGTTCAAACAATCCCGGTCTAAACCACAGAACACTTCCTCAAAATAGTACTCCATAAAGGTATCCATTGTGACAACTAAACAATATATTTCTCCGTCTCTGTCCTTTATGGAAGTTTAAGTAAATAAAATGAAACTCCGATAACAATTTTAAACTAAACAAACATGACATCAATTTGAAAGGTGTCAGTTGTGACTGAAGAAGTTCCTAACTGTCCTATCGATACCGATGTCCGCACCTCAATAGTGGATTTATGGTTGGCAGCTCATTCTACCCCTAGTTTGTTCGGAACGCCTATAAGTGCCGTAATCTCCTTACCTCGGTCGTGTATTGAGAAGCCATACATCCGCTAGTTCATAAGTTTTTGATATCCGTCATGAATGAGTATGTTCTGATATTATTAGTTTGGATGAAAAGGTTATTGACATTGTTTCCATATAAGCCCTTACCCTACATGCAAATGAGTTAGAGCTAAAATCAATAGTTGCATAGATGTTAACTAGTTACAATGTTATTTTAATAGCTGTATTGTGAGCAAATTTAAATTTTTGTTCGACCAGTGGGGCTAGTACGACTTTCCCGCGACTTGTTGATCGCTCGAATATCCCTTTCGAAGTAGTCTGTTTTGATAGAGATGCACTGAGTGACTAGCGGGAAAATAAAAGATGTCCTAGACCCGCTTAGGCCCTTAAGAGCGTGAACGTAGCCAAAAACAAAACACCAGCCAGTAATCGGAATAGTGACTTTACAATAAAAAGTGATCATGGCCTATTATTTTCCGCCATTTTCTTTCTGGGAGAATATTTGTAAAAAGTCACTCAAACTTCATAGGGAACATAATGAGTCCAAGTTTATCTCTTCATTCTTTGTTATTCTTACGGTTATAAATGTAAATGGCTTTTGTATTAATTATAGGTAAATCATTCCTGAGTTAACTCTTTTGAACCTTGAAACAACACAAAAAGAGCTTTCTTTGTCTGTATTTTTCCTTTCTCCTTCTTTTCTCTATTAGAAACTAAGGAATATGCCACATTAAATTATATTGCATTTTACCGATGGACCTTTAATCTTTATCCTTTATTTCAGCTATCTAATGCGTGAAGATAACTTCGATCCGCAGTTCAAACTAACCTATCGCGGCCACGTGTCTATGAAGGGGAAAGCAGAGGCCATGCAAACCTGGTTCTTGGAAAGGCAGAAGATCTAAAAATTCTTGAAGAAGATCTTTAATGCCCATTCCAGATATAACATTCTAATCGCGGTCAAATTTGTTAACTTCAGGTTTACACAATTTAACAATTTAACACATTTGGAATTGATAATGATGACATTTTCAAAGTGGAAAATCTATCCGCCGTTTTAATATTGGGAACAGGCATGACTCAACAACCCCATTTAACCAAATATATTGCAGTTTTTCCAGATTTATTCGTATTAGTAAATCATATATAGAATATGCTGCTTAAACCCTTCTTCACTTTGTCCCCAGAAATGTCTTTCTATTTTATAGTCTTTCGACCATTGTCCAACTTGAAACGATTTATTGTATTATTATTATTACTGGCGCTGTCTTGATTATTTTAATAAGAAATGAATGTTTTTAAGCATTTAAAATATTAATTTCCTACCAGCAGAAATATAATGTCTTTTTTAAATTAATTATTTGCCGCACGAATACTCATAGACGTTAAACGTGTTCGTAGTTTATTTATTAACGATGACTTCTTGTGTCACTGGATAATCCGACTTGCTAAACAATACAAAGATAAACATTCTAAGCAAAAACCATTGAAACAATGACACAATTGCATTGAAATTTCATCAGTTTCCCCGGAATGTTTGGCATTGTTCCTTTACAATAAAATGATCGGATGGGAAAAGTTAGAAAAATCATTAACTGTCAAAGAGTATGATAAAAAATTAAAGAGTAAACCAACTTAATATAAGATTGTAGTAGATGATATTTAACATGAATACAAACTTCATAGTGGGTATATATTTATTGTTAAGCTAATAGTTTTAATTGAATGTTGTGTGATTCTTATTTATTTACTCTTGTTGCTGATTTGTTGATGTCTTCAAAGTTTTATAGCTGTTTAGGCCGTTGCGTGCGTTTTGATTGATCCTTCACACTTAGTAGAAATATTGTCACATAGACCAAACAGATGGGTAGGCACATAAAAATACATTGCGATGACGTGCATGCAGTTATGTAGAATGCAATACATAACAATAGATAAATCCGAAAAATTCAGAATTTTAAACGGAATTTCGGTTTAAGACTATTTTTTAACCGACTTCAAAAAAGGAGGAGTTTCTCAATTCGACTGTATGTTTTTTTTGTTTATTTGTTACGCGATTACTCTGTCAATTGCGGACCGATTTTGAAAATTCTTTTTTATTTGAAAGGGTATACTTTCACGGATATAAATATATCCAATTTCATGTACATATAAGGCACTAAATAGGCAATTCCTAGGACTCCTAGGAGGCCGGCTTTTATTTAACCCTGTTTAGTGGGTTTTTGAAGACGGTTTTTCTTATTGCTGATAGTTCTAACCTAACATATGTATAGCAAATAAATGGCTGCAGCATCATAGCCTTTGAAAAATGTTCTGACAAATGAATATTCGCAAAAAAAATGGGATTTTTTTATGTTAAGGAGTTCCAGTAGAATGAATACTTATATCGCCGCTGACTGTATAATGGATACAGTCAGCGGAAATATTGAAGCCAAGCTGTGAAATGTCTGACAAGATCTTATTTCTGTAGAAATAGTGACGTGTCAGATAATTAAAACCCACTGTTTGCTAAGATATTATTGCACTACGCTATGAATGGGCCTCGCTACCTGAAATAAAAGTTTCCTATTTTTATTTATTTTTAACTTTATGGAGAGGTCAAACAAAACGTATTTGGCGGACCAAGGGATTCTAGTCATTCGTTTAAACTAACTATAGACAGCTTTAAATGTTTATTAGTAAGTTTATTCATTTAAGAACTTATAATGTAAGCGTTAGCTAAGTTAAATGTATGGTCACAAAATGTAGAATATTCCCTTCAATGTGATATTATGTTCAAGTATTTCAATAAAAGTGTAAAACAACTTAACCATGTTCATTTGAAATCTATATATATAATATATATATATAAAAATCGATGTGTGTATGTGGGTGGGTATGTATGTTCCATACATGTATGTTCCATAATGATGTACTCCAAAACGGCTAGACTGATTTTGATGAAATTTTCAGGCAATCTTCAGATTAGCCTAGCGGGTGATCTTGTGAAGTTTGGTAGCGACTGGATCAGCATATTTTTCAATTTTTTGTTTTTTGTGCGATATGGGCAGCAACGCGCCGGGTACCAGCTGTTATTACTATATAAAATTATGAGTGTAATTTCATTCTTGACACTATTTAAAAACGATTTAAAAATGCCAGATTTGTTTCGTAATTGCTTCACATGGTTCTTCCATGGTCTAACAAAGAGCTCGGAATGGCCGTGTTCATTACGGTTTAGGTGTGTAAGTATATATGTAATAATACGCTCTGCTGCGAAGCCCGGGCGGATCGCTACTTACACTTAAACGAGTCGGACTCGCGCACCGAGGGTTCTGTATTTAAGTCCATACTTCAAAAATATACCTTTTTATGTAATAATAATAAATAAATAATAAAAATTGTTTATTTAAATGTGTACACCGTTTTGGTTACATGTTATTTGGTAATCTAACTTAAAAAGTACACGCGCATAGTTTGACTTACAGAGAAAACAAACAGAGGCCCCCAAACTAGGCGAAGCCTGTATCTTGGGAGACCGACACAGATTAACATATATATATATATATATATATATATATATATATATATATATATATATATATATATATATATATATATATATATATATATATATATATATATATTAAAGTTTTAGGAACTACTTAAGTACCGTTTACAAGCGTTTATGCTATTAAGAGTGGCCAGAACATAAATCGAAAGCTTAGAGCGATTAATTGTATTTATTAAAGACTTCTTTAGAAACATGATAGTCCAAAGTTAGCAACCAGTCTGCTGATAGCTTTTTTGCTTTGTGAATTTTACAGTTTTTAATTTTACAAAATTTTAATACTGCGTTATAAACTGATGCTCTAACAAAATTACCAAATATTTGTGCAAATTTCGAGTTAACTGAGGGAAGTTGCAATCTGTATACTGTGTACTTTCAACAAATTCAATTCAACACAATTTTGGCTATACGTAAATCAAAAAGTTCCTTTTGATTTGAAACAAAGTTAAAACACATATTATTTTCGACGACGCGGGCAGCCTAGTTGGTAGGTAGTGACTAGTGACCCTGCCTACGAAGTTAGCGGTCGGGTTCGATTTCCGGTTAGGTAAATATTTGTGTGATGAGCGCGAGTTCCATAGACTTGGTGGTTTTATACTCATTTTAGAATGTATTTCTCTTTATTAGTATGATTATAATGTCATTGTCTACTGCCTATTAGGTACAACCCTAGATTTAACTACTTTAACACAGAGGGGCTAGATATTTTTTTTTAGATTGTCCCCTGATACCTATTAATTACTTTCAAGTCTAAAATACAGGGTACACTACTGCCCTGCTAAGCTTAAATGCGATATCTCAGACAAAACTGCTGTAGCAATTGCTACCTCATTACTAACAGGAGAGGACTGAATCTGTTTTGGCTATTGAATTGGGTAGGTAAAGTTTTTGGAAGAGGTGTAAATTATATTTTTTTTCGATAGTCGTCATCCTAAAGATCAAGGAACTGCGGCTCTTTTATTTTTATTTCCTCTACTATTTTAGAAATATTTTTTTTAGTTATTAAGTTGACATTTGTGCACTTTAACGACCGACAAGCTGTGTTGCCTTCGTACTTAATGAAAAAGAAAAAAAATCTGTCACTTCCACAGATATCTATCATTGTCCAGTCAAATCAAGGTAAACAAACATCTTTGTAATACTCCATTTCCAAAGTCCGTGTGGGATTGCTTGAATTCATTGCGTGTATACGATTCAAACGTGCTCTCATGGCTATCGAAAAGCAGGGCAAGAGTCATCGTGATGCTGGGGCCACACTAACAGCGTTTCCTGTTAGTGTGGCCCCAGCATGAAAGGAAGAAATCGGTGTCGAAGAAGCAGTGCCAAAGGGGTCGAAAATAAATCGTAGTCCAAATATCGTGCAAAGGTCGTAGAGCAAAGCGGCAAAATCGAAAGTCCGGAGTTCGTTCTGAGGTCGTTAAAAATATTTCTAAAAACACTGATCACATGAAACGCAAGCAAACAGAAAAGAGCCGTTGAATTGAATCGTTTGTTTATTTTGATTTGACTTGACAATGATAGATATCTGTGGAAGGGACCGTTTTTTTTTTCTTTTTCATTAAGTACGAAGGCAACACAGCTTGTCGGCCGTTTAAAGTGCATAAATGTCAACTTAATAACAAAAAAAAAATATTTCTAAAATAGTAGAGGAAATAAAAATAAAAGAGCCGCAGTTCCTTGATCTTTAGGATGACGACTATCGAAAAAATATATAATTTACACCTCTTCCAAAAACTTTACCTACCCAATTTGAGATATCGCCTTTTAGCTTAGGACGGCAGACTAGTAACCCTAGTTAAGACAAAATGTATCTGCTTACTAGGCCTAACAATATTTTGTAGCACGCATGTTAATACATTAATGTTTTAAGTTAATTTCATATCAGTATAGAGATGTTTATTTAACCTCTATGTATTCAACACAAATTTATTTTTATACATCTTTTATGAATTTGAATGATTTTTTTTTATTTTTTTTTATTATGTTTAAGTTTTTTTTGGCCTTTGCCCAGCAGTGGGACACTAAAACAGGATAAAAAAAAAGTTTAAGTTCCAAAACTATAATAAACACTGAACACGCTCGTACAATGTCCATGAGTAACATTTTCCCCATAC
This sequence comes from Tortrix viridana, assembly GCA_963241965.1. NCBI lineage: Eukaryota > Metazoa > Arthropoda > Insecta > Lepidoptera > Tortricidae > Tortrix > Tortrix viridana. The sequence goes on from OY725192.1 coordinate 4,198,556, forward strand.
ACAACTAAATCATAATTCGCACACACTCTCTCACTTACAATAGTTTCCCATAAACTATTTCACATAATTTTTAGTAATAAAACTGTTTAATTGGGCTACCAGTGCAGTTAAAACGTGTGATACCCACGTGGATTGAATGGAGATCCTATCTTTGGGACAATGACTGATGACTGAGCCTATGAGCCTACGAATAAGTTCTCGAATAAGTTCTCTTCAATTATGTTCGTAATTCAGTTTTTTTTTTATACCAAGGACAAATTGACATTTCAGTATTTAATAAATCATATTATTTAAAATATCTGTCAATTGGATGTGGCTTGAGCCAGAAATGACTGCAGTGACTTTACATATTATTGTCTTTGACACTTATTTGATCTTTATTATTATTTATTTTACAATAATTACTTATTTAAAAACATCACTAAAAATGAACCCGGATAAAAACATATTAAGGTTATAAATGTAATATTATTATGGGTTTTCAAACATTTTTTTAGAGTCGACTTATTTTAGACGGAGCGAATGTTTAACATTTAAAGAACTGTATCTATTAGCCCATATGTCAAGTAAGAATCAATGTTTTACCTATACCTATAATCGTAATCGTATCGTATCCGTATCATCTCTGACTGTGAAAACGAGGCAGCAACGCGGCTGGGTGGTGGAGGTCGTTTGGCAGCATTCCACATCATTGATTATTTAGGTATAAGAGCCTATAAAGGCGATTGCTGAGCTCTTTTCGTGACTATTTGATCATATAACTAAGAATTATAATTAGGTGGTAATACAGGTTTGAGTGAAGTTGGAAGTTTATAGGAGAGATAGGTTAGATTACTTTGTTTTTGAATTCCAGGAACTTTATTCAACGCCATTGGCGGAAATATCCGTCATGGTTGACAGCGCAAAATAAACCTGAGTATGTATGAATTTAAGGTTGACATTAGCTCTAGATTTTATTTGACATGGCGTTGAATAGTACTTAAGTCAGTTTTGTTAAGTCTCTCTTAACTTCGATGAACGTGCAACTATATTAATGCGTTCAAAGTTATTTTTAATAGATGAACTTGTGCATGACTGTGTTTATTTTTTTTTTACTCAAACAATTAGGCGGACGGAATATAATTATAAAAAAACTCTTAAGCATTTATTCTATAAACATTCAAAAGAAATACAATAGAAACAGTCCTGTCTTGGTAATATTGAATTGAGTTTCTTTGCAGTTGAAGTAAATACCTGTTAAACTAGTAACAGACGCTCGAACTTGGTCCGAACCAAATTCGAGCGTCTTTTACGGGTATTATACAAAACCCATTTTATCATAAAATTAAATAACTACCCTTGATTGTTGGCTCGGAAGAATTTTTTTCGACCTTGCCGTATCTTGCCACAACTGTTCAGTTTCAACCAATTCTTGCCAAATCTTAAAATAATCAGTCAAACATCTCATAGCTGTTTTTTCTAGAATAATTTGACAATAAACAGACCGACGCGTTAGGATAATATAATACTAGTACTTGTTATACTGATGGAGTCAGAAACTGGATGATTTAAAAAAAAACATCTACCTGGATAACAACGACATCTACAAATATTACAACAGTACCACACGGTACCCCTTAAAATAATACTTTTTTTAAAACTTGATTAGTAAAAGCAACCTTAGTAACTATTAAGTTGAACCAAAACAACCTCTCAAGTCCGCGTACCAGTGACTCAGCTCCTAAAAAAGATACAAACATACATGTCCCGCGAGGGATATTTTGCCAGTCTTGTTCGACCAGTTTTCAAAGGCTTTTTTATCTTAACATATTATACTTAAGATATAGCTAACGGATTCTGCGAGACGCGTGCTCAATACCCCGTAACCAGAACTACATTCAACAATCTTCTAAATCTATATTTACTTATTATTTAAGTTGTATTGCTTGCTATAAAAGAAGACATTTATAAATGACGTGTTATGGGGTAGCGTTGTATTAGATGCTGTAGCAAGTTTTCTAATTGCCATGGTTTTAGTGTTACCGAATACTTAGTTCGATGTTTTTGGATGACATCATTGCTTGAAAGATGTTTATCTTACACTTAGGTGTTTTAAAAGGGTGTGTTCTTTGTTTATATAGTTATGTACACCATGTACTCATCACACGGCCTTTTGAGGACGAATTTCTGTTGTAAAATTAAGGTCATTGTACATAAGTGCCTTGTGAGAATTGCAAATAATGTAGCTCTCGTCGAAGCAAATGGATGGGCTTGCATTTATTTTATAGCCTGCGTTGTCTGCAATTTTAAATACAATTTGAAGATTGTTTCTTATTCATTTAATAACCCGTAATATTTTAAATAAATTTAGTAAAACGTTAGCCTAGTTGGTAGTGACCCTGCCTACGAAGCTAGCGGCCCCGGGTTCGAATCCCAGTGTGGGCAAATATTTGTAAGATGAGCGCGAGTATTTGTTTCTGAGTCATATATGTTTTCTATATTGTATATTGTTGCCTGGTCCCCATAGTACAAGCCTAGAGCTTATTTTGGTACTAAGTCAATTTGTGTGAGATTCTCCCTGATATTTATTTATTTATGATATTTATAAAGTGTAAAAATAGGCATATAAAATAAAAGTTAAATACAAAAGCGTCACACATCAAAATGAAAGTCTTGCTAAACTTTGTAAATAAATTAAATTGATATTTACGTTAAATACATATATGTATTAAATAAACGCTTATTTTCGTTTTAATTCTTACTCGCGCAAGTAAGTACAATGCGTTGAATCATTTCAACAATGAGGTGATAAAAAGTTTCCCAACTCAAATAGGTATACGACGGAGTTTATACTCGTAATTATTTGTTATAAATTCGTAACACAGATTATTAATAAGCCTGCGTGTAGTGAATATTCCATAAAATTTATTTAATTTAAATAAAATAAGATCTTATATTTTCATTTCCTTACGTAATTTAATATTTTTGAACAATTTAAGGTTCATTACCTAACATAATATAAGAATATTTGTTTAAAAAACATACTTTTATCGTTCAAACGCTGTAGTGACCAATTTTAAATGTTTAACATTTTAGTATTTAATCCATACATGCCTACTAAATATAGCACATGTTACATTTTAAATTGATACATTGACAATAATAATAACCTATAGAAAACGAAACAAAATATCGAAATAATAACAATTCCATGGGATGTTATATAAATCGGTTAATTGAATTCAGCGGTATATTAGACATCAACGTCAACCATCCAGATACCCGACAGAAAAAAGTACAAAAGTTATACAAAAAAACATATTTGTAGCTGCAGACAAAACGATGAAAAATCCTTTTTAGGGTTCCGTCCGTCCGTCCGTCCGTCCGTCCGTCCGTCCGTCCGTCCGTCCGTCCATCCGTCTGTCTGTCTGTCTGTTTGTCTGTCTGTCTGTCTGTCTGTCTGTCTGTCTGTCTGTCTGTCTGTCGGTCTGTTTGTCTAGATGAATTAGATTAATAACAATAAATACTAAAAACCAGCCAAATGTGTACGGAACCCTCAGTGCGCGAGTCCGACTAGCACTTGCCCGGTTTTTTACATTGGGAATGTTTTATGTCCCTTTTCCAGTAAATGATTTTAAAATTACAAACTCAAGCGGATATCTGCTTGTACGAGTACAACAATGATTCAAATATTTTTCACGCTTAAAAATATGCGTTCTAAGAAGGCGAAGAATTTGAACTGTTGAAAATAAACCTAGAAATTAAAACGAGTCGGTGCAAAAGACTCGTGCGCATATGAAGGCGACCGAGGTGGCAATGCGTTTCGCACCAATCACTAAACGACCTAAGCAACAATATGTTGCAGCCTAAAACTAACTATACATGTACGAGAAAAGGTAGAGTTTAGAGTGGTGAGCCCAGAATTAACTTGACAGTGTGAATGGTGGCTCATCGACTACCAGTCATTTGAGATTTTGAGAAACCACCTCAGTCCGCGTCAAACACTTGTCGCTGCTGCACGCTTGCGTCGCCGCCATTGGCCAATTTGAATCTCGAACGCTCCAATCGACCGGCCAATCGCGTTCGATCTGACGTTTGATTTCTTTTTCGCGAGCGCTTTTTGCATACGGTGTCCGTTATATGTGGCCAGTGCTAACCCTTCTAAAAACAGAAGGTTGTTTATTTTGTGACATTGAGACTGTGTTAATGACAACATTGTAAGGTCGGATTTTCTCACGTTACGGTAAGTTTTGTACTTTTTGATGTTAATTAGACATATCTTTTGTTTATGGTTTAGTGTAGCGGCGTTATATGTGTCAGTTACCATCTTGTTTGTGAAGATTGCTGTAATTGTTCACGTTGCGAAAATGGGTTTTGTTGTACCGACTTATGAGAAATATTTTGCGGAGTATATTTGTTAAGGTAATGATGCCTATTCTTAACTTAACGATGATGGTTAAGGCTTGCGTGGCTTTTAAGTTTCACGAGTGGTTTTTCAGTGTATTGACAGATGTATATGTAAGGGAGAGTATTCAAAATGTAACTAGGATTTTTTTCCTAAAAAGTATCCAAAATAGTTTTCAGAGCAAAAAGGTTCTTTTATTTTGAGATCTGCTCAACGATTACAATAATTTAATGGAAAAAAGTGTTAGAAAGCTCAAATTAGCATAATATACGCTGTAGAAAGAGCAAGATGTAAAAAAAAATCACGGACTATAAAGATTTATTGCGATAGTTACTAGTAAGAGGGTCACATGATGTTTGCCATCATCAGTCAACGCTACTGATTTTCCTTAACACCAAAAAAACCACAAGAGCGTAACCTTGTAGGAATATTTAATATAATTGGAAATATTTAGCTTTAGCTTAGCACTAATTCTGCTACCCTCAAAATAAAAATATGCAAGATCACCCTCAATTACTAATGATAAAGGAATACTTAAAAGTATAGGAAAACATTCACGACTCAGACACGAGTGTTTGTGCATATCATACAAACATTTAATTTTGCCGTCGATGTCTAACATATCGAACCCGGGACCGCTGCCATCGAATGCAGGGTCACTACCAACTAGGTTAATCGCGTCGTCGTCAAAACCACTTCTTCAAATTTAACATAACAATATTTATGTTGAATTTGAAATTTTATGTTAAATTTCATCCAACTAGACTAATTCTTGATCCCAATAACCGCAGATATACTTATTTGGTGAATTTTTAGGGTTCCCGAAGGGTCCCTTACGGGACTCTAATTACCTAAGCCTTCGTCCATCCGTCCTAACTTTAAAGAGCTGTATCTTTTGAACCGTAAAAGATAGACCGTTGATTTTTTTTGCAGAATATGTGAATAACGGCGGATTCCCTAGAAAATAATAAAAAAGGCGAAATGTTTTTCAACGTTTATTGTATTATTCTATCGTAAAAACGGTAATACATATTTACTAGCGTCAAATTTGGTATGATTATAGAACAAACCCTAACAAACCGGCCAAATGTGTACGGAACCCTCAGCGCGCGAGTCAGACTCGCACTTGACCCGGTTTTTTGATATTTACCACATGCAGAAATTTATTATCTTGAGATGAATTGTCTTGAGATTGCAAATGTCTATGAGTCTCAGAGGTGGACTGAGTGCTCGTTTGCTTTTTAAATTAAATAAAAAAAAATGTGTTAAATTTTAACTTGTAGTTATAAAATCTATCTGCAGTTTGATTATTGTGACATCCTTAAAGTTGAAATAAACGGCGCGTGATAGCGCGAGCCGAGCCAGGCTCGTGTTTCATCGTCTGGACGGCTGAATGGATTTGGATAAAATTTGGAATCCAAATCAGGATTGAAACACGAGCCTGGCTCGGCTCGCGTTTGTTTCCTTCTTTATAACCTGTCGGCCTTGCTTATACCTCTATAATTAACATTTAAGTACCGATCGATTAATACCAAATGATAATTATTATCACAATTATGACCTCATAAACAATGCTAAGATATGTACAGTCGGGGAAAAAAGATAATAATATCCGGTAGCGTTTGTTCTTCGCATGTACCTGTGACTTGAGACGTGGAATCTGAGGTCATCTTAAGCTTATACTGTTTTTACTTGTGTTTGTTTTGTTGTAACGTTCGACTATACCTACATTACAGGAACCAGTCCAACTTGATCCTTGAGTGCGAAAGGATAATATGTCTGTGCGTATCTTGGTTGATTTAATTATTGGTTATGCTGAAGTCGTAGAATTAAAGTCGCATATTTTTTATGCACTCACGGGATGTAAATAGTTTCAAAGATGCCTTTTCACAAACCGAATAATATTCCAACTGAATCCCTGTTTAATTCGATTTAGGCAATTATTATAATACTTTTTCAAAAATTTGCCTTTTTTTGTTAATATTACGTTAGAAGTCTTGATCTTTAACTGAAAATAATTTTAAACTACTACAAGAAAAATCTTTAAATAGTATTGAAATTACAACCCATTTAATTAATAATATATGTACTTAATTACATGCAATTTAATGTTCCATTTGTATATAAATACAGCCTAACGTTATCGAGGTGCAATATAAAATAATTGATAATTAAAAGCAATTTCCTGTGTGAATGTGTTACACTGGTTACATAACAAATATTAGTTCTGATATGTTAATTGATTTAAGTGATATATAACCACCGATACAGAACTTTATTTAAGTAGCCACCATCAAATATATCGGATCATAAATGCTCTAAAATATCTAATCCCGAATCGAATTAAGAAAAAAAAGATAAAATAACATTATTAGAACAGGATATAATAGAAAACTTTTGTTTTCAGACTAACAAACATAACAATGTAAAATCTAATTCTACTAACAATGAGGTTATAAAGCATTAACGGGCAGTTAAGTTAATAAAAATATTAAAGTACAATTACCTCAATGTTTACGCCTTGGAAAGTATCAAAACCAGTTCAACTGTTCCGTTCCAAATTTAGAAAAGGAATGAAAAACTTGATAAAGAACCGTCGAATCACTTTAACACCATGTTATCTTAGAAACGGTGAAAACATCAAATGTATCAACTGACCAACCGGCGCGTCGGTTTCACTTTAGCAGACGGCATCCATAACTTGCGTTTGACGCATGCGCGATGGAAAGCGGCATAGCGAGATGGCCGAAGAAGAGTTTAAGTTCCGCAAATGTGGTAATTTGACCTCAGGTTGTAACTTTACTTTTAAAATAGTAGGTAGTAAAAAAAAATAAGGCTAATGTAAGGGCACGCATATAGTTTGATGGCGACATGAGCTGAACAAATAAGCGGTAAAATTATTCCTTATAAACTCATCGTCACCACATTTGGTTAAAAGAGGTTTTTATCTGGATCAAAGCTTTTTAAACTTACCAATAAAATTAAGGCCATAATCAAGCTTAAAGTGTTATTGCGACAAGTATCAAGATCGGGCCGTGTCAAGTAAAATCTCGCAACCGGTTGTTTAAATTTTGATTTTAATCAAAACTGCGATATTTTAAATGAAAGTTTTCTGGAGGTCAATTGCTGAGAAACTAGAGGACATAAAAATTTTAACTGACTTGTCAAGTGTTGGTTGACATCATAAAAAATCTGGTCAAGTGCAAGTCAGACTTGCGTTCCAATGGTTCCGTAGTTATTTAATTGTACTTTACTCAATATAGGTCTTATTTTTTATGTTATTTACCGCCTGTTTCACAATCGTAAAGTAAAGCATATTTGACAAATAAATTTAGCCCTTTCCCTTTCTTACACTTGCAAATAGACAAGGAGAGGGTTAACTATAAATTTACGTGTCGATTGTGAAACAGGCCCTAAGTCTATTATGACTGGAAGGAATTTTAATAAGATTGTTTGTTGAAGTTTTTCTTAGTTGCAATATTTATAAATATTACATCTTTTAAATTGGTTTCGTGGTATTGGCAGTTTCTGAAATATTAGCCACTGTGATAGACTGACAGATCGACAGGTTAACAGTGGACTTAACACGCATACGCGATATATAATTTGATAGGTGCTAGGGAAATGATCTGATCCATATTCTAACGGCTTAAGGTTTAAAATAAAAGTGTCTTATCCTGACTTTTATTACCTTTTATTACTAAACGACTATAGCGATTTTCACATTTTTATAGTGATTTTATCAAGACTTTTATTTTAAACCTTAAGCGTTAAGTCTTACGATAGAATATGGAATAAAAGTAATCGTATTCATTGCCCTAGCATCTGTCAAATTTTATCTTTTGCATGCATGCTAGAAGGCCCGTGACGGATCTCGATCCGTCACACCACTCACACCATAATGTTACGTTTAGGAAAGATAACTAAAGAAGAAGTAAGTAGTAGAACAAGCAAATAAACTACCTTAGAATAGATCATGTTTTCTCTTTGTAAAGGTACGAGATAGATTTATCATCGCCACTCAATAAACACGGTCAAAAACAACCATATATTTTACTATATTAATCTACTGCAAAATTCCATTACCTCAATCAGTGTCAATATTTTTTACCCACTTATTTTTAATCAAAATTGAGCCATCATGCTCTTGGCTTAGTTTTTACTTTAATATGACGTTATTATACGTCTTTAATATTTCTAAGCCAACTTGCATATTCCTCACCTCCATAGATCTATCACATAAACGAGTTCCTTAACCATCTTCCAGAATAACCAAGTAATTTAACGAGACCACAATCAAAATAGAACCGTAAAAGTGAACAACAATGGTGAAACCCGTTCAACACGTACGAGATAAGATCAGGTATACCATTTCTAATGTTTATGTTATCGATCAAAGTTAATAGGCCCATTTTAACGTGAGCTTCATGAGTAGAAAACTGGCTTTTTGCTGAGTAACGCTGGTGCTCTTAGCAGAAATAGGTGAAGACGAGGGGTTATGGTTGACTCGACGGCCAGATTTTTTTTAGGGTTTTCAATATAATTACACCTAATTTGACGTAAGTGTACAAAAAAAGTTTGAAGAACACGTTTCTTGGATAGGAATTTCCCTTAGTTCTTTACTTTTATTATTATCTGTATCTGTCATAATAATACGTATTCTTTTAAAGTCAAAGTCAAATATTTATTCAGTAAATTGGCTACATACGGGCTCTTTTACACGTCAGTAATATAGAGTGAATCTACCAGCGCTTCGGACAAGACCATCGTTGCGGAGAAGAAGCGCCGCAAGAAACTCCAGTAGAAGGTCATTTTTTCCAATATAAAATACAATAGTACTTAAAAGTAAGTTACATTACAAGGTAATAAAGTAACGAATATTAATTATTAGAACTAGCACAAATGAAAACATTACAAATGTAAGGTCAAATACGTTACACTAAATGTAATGACTAGGAGAACAACATTAGTTAGCTTATGTAAATGTAATTTTGCTGTGATACGATACGTATTGGTAAATACAAACCATAGCCAGCTCTGTGGTGATTCAACTAACATCTTATTGGATGTATCTAACGTCTTTTTAGGCTCACAAGGAATCAATATGTTTATTTACAATAATCACAATCTTGTTAACCAGTTTTTTTCAGTATTATGTAAAGAATAGAAATCGGCTTCTCTTACCACACTTAACGGTTCAAAAGATTTCCTTTAAAAGTAGAACTGATGGATTGACTGCGTAGGCTTAGTAATAGGGTCCCGTTGGGTTGGCACTCATTAGTTAAGGAATCCTAAAAAGGTCAAAATATCTGTTAAAGAATTTCCATTGCAAGTGTCCTATTTTTATTCATAGAAAGCTGAATGTTCTGGCTATTAAAATAAGATAAGATATTGCCTCAAATGGGTAGCAAGCTTTTTTTGAGCAACTAAATGCTCACAAGATACAATTACCACTTCAGAGTTCAACCCAATTAAAACAAAACCTCTAATAACACGATATATCAAAGGGATGGACAACTAAATTAATTTCTTTGGCGGCCCTTTACGGCCTATAATTTTAGGAGCTTGTCCCTCCAAGCCTGCATGAGGCTCCGTAAAATATAACCTTTTTATTTTTGAGCCAGGAAAAAATAAAGGACAGGCGTGCCCTGAGATTCGAGGAGAATCGGACATGATATCATGCTGAGAAAATTCAAACTTAGTTTTGTTAAACAATAAGTTTAAATGCAGAGGCAAAGGTTCATCCTTTTTTTCCTCAACGTTAAGTCGGTTCAAGTCAAGGGTCAGTCAGCTAAAATTATCGTATGTTGTATTATTTTGGGATGTTCATGCTGGATCCAAAAACGGATTTGGTGTTCATTCGTCCGCCTATCTTTTATTACTCGAATTTAACGAGTTAAGATATGAACTTGGTGAGTTTAAATATTTGTTTGTTCCTATTGTAGACCGATATAGGATTTAACGACACGCTAGGATCGTTACTATAATTTTAGACATCGTACATAAGTAAAAATCTCCTTTGTACGCAGCCAGTCTCACTTTTTGAGATAATTTCGTATCCACTTGACAGTCCAGCATCACAAAAGAGTACCTACAGCCGTATAATTAGGAATTCTTTAATTTTGAACCTTATGTATAATGTCAATTAAACGTTGTTATTTTACCAACCGCATTACTTTGAATACTATGTTATCTCTGGACTGTTAAGTAGGTAGGGACTTGGACAAAGTCCAAGGGTGACGACTGACGAGGATGCTCTATTGTTGCTAATAATAAAAAATAACGTTAAATCCATGTTTGTCTTTGTTTCTGAATGTCAACGATACCTCTGAAAGTGACAGGGACTTTATTTGTTTTGCTTAGTCAGCTATTGTGAATGTGTTGATGAAGATATTTAGAATTTCAGCGGCTTCTTCTTTATTACCATGAATATCATAAACAAGCATTTAGTCCTTACAATTGCAAATTTATTCCTCTACTTTATGGTTTCCGAGATATAAATGTGCTTTAAGAATCCAATTATCGGGTTCGCACATCTTCCAGGCAGCTTTATGCGTTGGTGGTAGGAGTTATGGGTGTACAAACCTGTTTTCTCGAGAGTAAGGACATAAAGAAGATTTAAATAAGGTTCTAGAGTGAAATAGACGGCTCAAATGACTATAAAGACCAAACAAATTGCTAAATCATATAAATTGTTTGTTATTAGACATTAGTCGTCATCCAACTCAGATAACCCAAAAAATAAAGTTAAGTGCTTTCGTCCTTCATGTATTGTTGCGTCCTAGGCATTTCCATTTGGTCTCAAAATCGCAGTAGCTCAAAAAAGCCACTGGGCTTCCCACAAGCATTGTCTTACCCAAGCGCTGGTCATAACAATGCGTTTGGGAAACGACCAGCCACAATGGCGGGCGCGACCAGCACCGAAATGTACAACAATTGCACGCTTCATCGACCGAATCCAGTGAAATTGTACACATTGCTATTGTAAACGTTTCGTTTTGTAATTTTTAACGGCTTTGTTATGAATGTAACCCTATTTGACGTTATTAGAATGTTAAATAAAGTCACAATCAAGGCTTTAATCTAAGAAGATAAAAGTCATGGAACACACGATCATTCAAACCATAAAATACTTTCAAGCAGGTATTGACGTTGTTGCTATCGAAAATAGAGTTCACGTAAGCTGCCTGACGGTTGCGTCGAGCGCTTATGTTAATTCTATACATTGTGTCACTTTTCGAATGTCGATAGCTATCGTAGAAAGCCACTTGTCAATGCCCGCAGTAATCCAAAAGAAATGAATGAAATAATGTTAATTTGCTGAGAAAGGGTAACAATAGATGGAATTTATATTTTTAACTGCCATAATCTGCTTAGATTAGCATGCAAATGTTTTCAATCAACTACATAAAACACTTACGGCTCCATAATAATGTAACTACCCACACTAACATTTATTATTTTGTGGTAACAAAGTAGGTACATCCAACAATAGTACAACATTCCTTCACTTAAATCCGAATTCTTGCCAAAACAAAAAAAGTACAAAAATGTATTCAAGCTGAATTTTGAGTGTTCTTCATTATTTTAAGAGATTTTAGGTATTTAATAAACTCAACCTTTATTTTTCCGCTCAAACCAATACATAAAAATAAATATAACCATGAATTTTTTGGTCAAGCACATGAAACATCGTTGCAATTTATCACATCGGGTTTTGTTTCTCGTCCGTCCGGCTTGAAGGACCAAAAGTCCTTTAGCCCTAAGTTCAATGACCTGGGAACCTGTCGGTCCCACGGTCGCTGGCTACCACACAAAAGCCTTAACATAATCATTATAAAAACCCTCTTTAGTAAGTTTCTGAGAAAGCTTGATCGACTTTTGAGGCTTGAAGGTATTTTGAAACTACACCTCTAATATCGTTTTAATAGTATCTGATTTAAAAATTGTATTGTTTATGGCATTGAATTTTTTTTCAAAAATATACATAATTAGAACGGTTTTTGTTTTAACGTTTATCTAGGCTAAATTTTGACTAAAGTCATTTGTCTGTTTTGTTTTCTACATATAGAGAATAGAATAGAATAGAATAATTTATCAACATACAAATATTAACAGTTACATAATTCAGAAACAGTATAGTATTATTATGTACCTTATTACAGTAGTACACAGATTTATTTTTGTTTTTGCAGTAAAAACTTCATAGTAATTAAGCTCTCAAACCTTTCTACTATTATCAATCATATTTTTAATTTCCTATTAATCTTTCATCAAGGTCAGAAACATGTTGTTTTGAACGCGTCTAATGATTTATTTAACTTGCACCACAAACACGGTTAGTGTACAGTTAAACCTACTAACCAATAATGCACATCTTTAATCTTCATATTCTGTAATGCTTCATCACTGTACGTTGAGCCACGGGCCGTCATTAATATTGTGGTATTCTAGTCGTGTTTCAATAGATCTTGTTAGTTATTGTTTATCAAGATTATCAATAATATGTTCCTTTTTATAGTTATGGTTATTACTTGCAAAATATACATTTTAGGTTAGTTTTCAGATGTTATGTTCTCGTAAATATGTTTAAATACTTGTAAATCTAAGATTTTGAGGCAATTCTTGGAGGGATAATTTTGTTGTTTATTCAATTACTATAAAATATTGCATTATCAGAATTAACATAAAAATCACCTATGTACTATTACAGATCTTTACCTTACTCCAAGAACTATACTTGTTCGCCTTTTCAAATGATTGACTGATCTCTAAAACCGCTTGTTTTTACTTTTAAATACACTTTTAAGCGAATTAAAAAGTATTTTGTTGTTTTGATGCGGTTGCACCATCGTTTTCCGTCACCGTGCCGTTTAAAATTACATTATATTCTTTCTGTATTGCTATTGGGGCATGAAATCAATATTTCTTTCAATATTTTATGTCTGCCGAATTTTACACGGTTAACCTTAAGTTATGACGGTGAACATTTTTTTTTGCGTAAGGTAGGCTATGGCTAACCAATTTTACGTACTTATTGCATCTCTCTTTGACATATTTCTAAATACATCAAATTGGTTGACTATATCTGCGTAGTTTACAGGAAAATCCGAAAATCTATTGGACTTGGAACTTCCAATAGATTTAAAAGGAACCAGTGCATTGCTGTGTAGATCAAGTTACTATCACTTTAACCAACTTAATCGTCTCTGTGCTACTCTGACATCAACAACCACTTCCTCTAACAATTCCATCGGATTCTCGACACCTTCCGGAAAACTTTCTTTGCTAATTGTTACTTCACAAGGTTCATTGACATAGCCATTACACGTGACGCATCGACGATGTTTTCCGCAATTCGACTTGGTTATGTCGTTCGTACTTAGATAATTAATCATTCAATCAACTGCCAAACGATTATTCTGCTCCATTTAAGACGAATTATCGCTATTACAAATGGCAATTGTATCAGCACCTCTATTTCACTTTGTTTTTGATCCTATTGTTACCTTATTGCTAAACTTATGTAAGCTCTTTTTCACATGAGAGTAAAGGCGATATTCGTATCTTAACAAAACCAAAGATAGATCTGAAACAATGAAGAAAACAGGCCTTGATTTGTTGACACTGATTTCTGAAAAAAAAACTAATTTGATTGAGAGTAGTACAAGAGTGACCTTTTAGTCCCATAAAGCGCTATTTGAATCAGATGAAGCGCAAATAAAATGAAGGATAGGTTTATTTACAATACTGAAATGGGACTAAAATCTTTTCCTTCATTACGAACCATTTCGAGATGTTTTTATCAAGTAAACAAATAAGCAATGAAGTGAACGCAAAATAATGAGTCACCTTGGTGCTCCGGAGCAAGTAGCATTTAAGACTAATATGGGTAAGGGTTTTATTTGGCAAGATCTTGTGGTCGTTTTGTTTAATAATCATCCTGGCAATGTTCGCCTTTATATCGTTGTAATTATAGACTTTGAAATCAATCTTGATCGACAAATCTGCTTTGTAATACGTGGGGTTGAAATAATGTTTCATCTCTGTGATTTGCATCGCCGTGGGCATGCTAAAGTAGGTAACTTTAAAATATCTGATTAACACTATTTTGCTGCAATATGCTTCAAACAATTGACATCCTTTTTATTGTCAGAGCGTTGGAGTAATTCTAGATATCGTTAACTATAGTTACGTTCAACCGAAATTCAATGAGAAAAAAAAATGCTAAACTAAAAAGATGAAATAAAACAATACACGTGAAATAATTCTCAAACGCAATAATTTTGCAACAAATATTAAGAAATACGAACCGAATCCTAATTAAGAACAATAGCAGTTACATTTTTCTCGCTTCAATTTGTTCGACAACTAATGGTCGTTACGCACCAGCGGAGTAAGATTTTTCTTTTATTATTCATTCATTCACAAAGTGAAAGTGTACCGTTTGACGTTTTAAAGTTTGTTTACGTGCCTTGTTTACAAAAATGACGGATTGGCGTTTCAACACTTTTTTATGTGTGTGATATGTTGCCGCACACTGTATAATGCTTTATTAGCTTGATATTCGTCGTTGGGAAAGAAACATTTTTATTCCTGAAACATCTTTTGTTTAACACCATTTATACCAATCATCGTTTTAAACGCATCTTCTTTGATTATGACCAATTTTAAATAACTTCCGGTGTGAACATAAACAGCATAATATACGAGTATATGTTCCTCCATGACAATTTTCCACAAATACGTTTAGGTACTCTTAATATTTTAGTAAGAATGTCTTTCGTGAAGAAGTTGCAAAGAACTTTGACCGGAAATATAGAAATGTGTATCTGATCATTCAAAATTAAGCTAAACCAAACTCTAGGAAAAAAGTTGCATCAAAACTAACTTCATAATTGTCTCATTCTGTATCCGAATCAGACAAGCCAATAATAGAGATCTGATAATGAAGTTGTAAGTGGAACAGCATAATTTTTAATCAATCCGTATCACTATTCTATGACCAGTTTCAAGGAATGCCGTTTGATATCTGTATTATGAAAGTATCTAATGATCCGTCTCGCCAAAGCCCTAATTTGCACAGTCAACGCTGTTACGTCGTCGATGACTTAATTTCACTCGGTTACTGAGAACGATTTCCAAAATTAATTGCTTTTGAATCATCTGAGCTGATTCATCCATTTTTGTTCACACTCTGACCAGGAACTCAAGTGACCTAAAATACCTAAAGTTTCGATTGAGACGCGTTTATAACCTTAAGAAGAAGGTTGATTCACTAAATTGCAATTCAATCTCTGAGCCCTGCCCCCATAAGGTTTTGGAAGTTTAGTCATAAAAATATTTTGACAGCAATATTAATTAGTCATTTTCACTCATTAAATCATGACAATTCGGTTGAAACGCCCTAAAAATAGTCAATATACTATGGTATATTATGCTTCACTGTAATGTAACTCGAAAAAAACTAACGTCAAAATATCGTGTTGTTATGCAAATTTCTTAAATAGAGCCATATTTTGAACATCTGTTTCACTTTCCGATGACGTCTGTGAGTGAACGACCTCTGAACGAATGGACCGTGCAGATGAGTGAATGATAAACCGAAGCAATATCTAATATGGCTTTCTTCCGAATTTGAAATTGGCGTTTATTGACCTTTAGAAATTAACTAATTGATGAATCGATGATTTAGTTGGATAGAAAGCGTTTCGTCTGTTGCTGTGCGAAATTTGATTTTTGCTAACAAGAATTTGCTGCGGGTTTCTTTACATAATCACCAATTTTGTCGTTCTGCGATTTTATTTTTACTTTCTTCTCTTGCGAGATATTAAATTATTTGTTATGTGCTGATCTTACTTCGAGTGAGTAGGTACGATTCCATTATGCTAATATAAACTCTTTCTACAGTATACGGTAAAATTTTTGTTATTGTTTCGTTTGATTATCTATACACATGCGTGTTATTTTTATCATTTATTTTGAGAAATTCTTGAGAGATGGATGGAGTATGAAAAAAAAAGCAATCTTTAAGACCATGTATTTTGATATTTCCGAGTAAGTTAATATTTTTAGAGATGTCGGTTCTCTTTTTTTGTCATATCTCAGGTTGATTGATTTTCTAAAACACATTATTAGGTTTTAAATCCACCTTTTTTGACTTTATTGTTTTAGACGTAGTTGAGTTAGTAGATTTGAATTCCTGCTCGCACTTGGCCATTTTTATCCAAAATGTTCACGCTTCTTGCCGGCCTTGGCGGAGTCGTGTTACAGCGGCGACGGGGAACAGACAGACTGACAGACTGATGTCTAATACGGCCGATTGGCGAACATTATTATGATTACGTTTTTATGATTGTTGTTTTAATTTTAAACAGGCAAACATGCTTGGTGAACCTACGGTGGAATGTTAAGGTTAGGTCGTTATACAAAAACTTCTTTTTCTACCTATTTTTTTTATTGTTGTGTACGTTTAGTTAATGATGTATTGCAAGCTTAATAGTATTTGAATTCATTTATTATCATGACGTGACATAGTTCAGCAAATTTACATAATTATATCCAAAGACGAAACTAAGTAACATTATGCCATTACTGTACTGACCGTGGACCAAACAAGGATACGTTCAAATAATTTTAACATAAATACATTGACCAAACTACAGCTGTTATTAAGGATGACATTACTTCGAATCCCGGTATGGGCAAATATTTGTGTGATGAGCGCGATTATTTATTCCTGAGTAATGGATGTTTTCTATATATTTCGGTATATATTTCTCTATATATATATGGTTGCCTGGTACCCATACAAGCCTCGGCTTGAGCTTAGTTTGGGAATAGGGCAATTTGTGTGAGATTGTCCCCTGATATTTATTTTATTTATTTATTTACTTAAACACGATACATGTTACCAAATGTAGTGCACAATCAAACGACATAATATTTTGTCGGGTAACTTCGTATTTATCTGCTTACTCAGTTAACTTCAAAACGCGTCGGCAAGTGTACTGAGAAAGCAATATAAATACGAGCCTACCCGATCAAATACGATGTCGTCCGATTATTCATTGCATCTGTACAAACTTGTGCCATTACATTACTTTACCACCTAGTGTGAAAACGGACGCTGTCGCAACATGACCTTATAGAGGTCCATTCCGGAGACTTAAATCGATTTTGAGGGGAAAGTATCGACAAGTGTTGCGCGATCTGACACATCGATGGAGATAGAACACGCAATCCGTGCCCAAAACTGCTGGGCGGCTTCATTAATTGGAGTATTTTTTGTCTCTCTCATTAAATTTGGCCAAAATCAAGCGTGCAGACATCGATTTTGCAGGTATAGGATGATTTGTTGTAGATACATAATGCCGAGAGATCGAAAAAAATATTTCTTTATTGTAACTGGTGACTTGTGGTTCTTTTATATGCCAGGATTTTTGTAGTGTAATAAAAATGTTACTAATTAAGTTTAAGTAAATTAACCTGAATAAGTTATGCCGTACTTTCACGTTTAGATATGTATGAAAAAATATATCAAACAGTTTTCAAATTTATTCCGTCCGTATTTCTTCTGGCTTCCCGGGCCGACGGAGGTGGATTCTACTTTAACTATCTCACAAAGACTAACGACTAAAGTTACCTTTTGCTTTATTTAACTATGCCAACCAGTGGTGTGTACTGTAAGACCAGCCTACTTAAAATTGACTTCACCCTCATTAACATCAATCTTATACGCATTCTTTTACTTCTGCAATATTTACCGTTCGCAGGAAACAACTTATTTAGGTCCACTAATTTCATCTCATTTATATCATCTCATACACTTTTGCGTCCGTTACGACGATTAATCTACTTTTGTTGCCAAATAAATGACATCTATTGCTTTATTTCTAAACTACAATTTATAAACACAAATTAAAGTGCAAACCGTCATAATTGCGGTAACCACTGCGCTTGCTTTGGCCAAGGTTGCTTGGTTCATTAAGTTATCTTGCTCTATTTGTCTTAAGAGCATTTCACGGTCGTGCAAGCAATATAGGTTTCATAAAGACAACTTATACGCGTTGAGATCTTATTAACGTAATAACTGAGTGAAGAGTCGAAGAATTATTAATTAAAACCTTTTTCTTTATTAATTATGAAGTATTTGCCAATTTTTTATGGCGGTTTTCAACCTCAAACGGTATGTCGATTTCAATACCGACTATCTTATGTTACTGTCTATGCGGCAGTAGCCGAAAATAAAAATAAATAAACTACGGAAACCAACTACTGTCTCGTGTCGTGACATTCATATTGGTTCCATACATTTATTATGGATAAAAAATGCACTATTAAGCCGTGGCCCACACCGCGTCAACGTATTTCTACCCATATGTACTATGTATTTATATATGAAACCGATATGATTTTGGTGCATCGCGAAAGGCTTGTATATATTTCTATCTTTAGTTCCTCACATGTAGACTTCACCTTTGTCGGATCATTCTTCCATTATTTATATATATTTTTTACACAGTTTTTAACAATGTTCCCAGGTCTGCAGAAGATCAAGTTACAAAAAACTTTGCAAACAACATCCCACGGGAAATACCTATCAAAAGTTTTTGCCTTAAAGGTTACATTCACGTAAGTTTTTATGTAGTGATTCAAATGAATGATGTTTTTTTATTTTTTTAAATACACCTTCAGTCTTAAAATATTATTTTATATTTGAATATACATACATAGATTTATATATTGAATATTTAAATAACATAACCTCAACCTGTTTATGTGCTATAAAGAGTTTAAATACATACATAGGTACATAACTTGTAATTTAAAAGGCAGAATAAAAAACGTCCAGGCAATCCAAGACAATAACTTCCGCTTTAAGATAACAATGCTAGAAATCAGATCACATTTTTTTAGCTTAGTGAATAGTTATTGAAACTATTTTAAGTACCTATAAAAAATGTCTACTTTTTTTCTTTCTGTGCACCAACCTATTTTTTAAGCCGTTTTTGTTGAAAATGCCATTGCGTACGTCGTTCATATGCACTTGATTTTGTGCAAATAAATAAAAATTGTCAAAGACTGAATTGTTCCGATTCCTTTCTGCTACCAATACCGAGTCATCGTTACGACGCGTTTGCAAAGAGTTTTTCTTCAAGTAATGGTTTAAAATTGCTTAAACATCTCAAATGTGAGATGTTGTGAATGCGAATGTTGTATACAATGTTATTTCAATAACGAAATATACTTTGAAGTTATCACAATTTAAAAATTCACACAAACATATTTAACGTTATATGGTAGTAGTATTCATATAGTACATCACTCAAACAGTCATCATCAGTTTTACACACATTATGTGTCAGTATGCTCTTTAGTACCTATCTATCACAATTAGTTTTTTATGACTTTTAGTTCTTTTACTTCTTTAAAAGTTACGTTAAAAACCTTCAAGTTTTCCTTTTGTATAATAGTTGTTATAAATCAACCATAATGTGATTTGTATTCCATTTTTATTTGAAAAAATCCCCCAAGCTTTACATTATAAAAGTAGATTACTATTATTAACATAACATGGAAGATGGAACCCTTACAAAAACGCTCAAAGACTCCGCATTATTCTTCCACACTTTTTCTATTTCGATTTATATTTCCTGTAGGGCTAGCATGTTTGTACTTTCACCCAGTCACGTAGACGTATTTTTTACTAAGGAAGGCCTGACTAACATTAAGGAAGGTACTTCAGAATAATTCTGTAGCTCCACTGTGAAAGGGCATAAGACTTTTGAGGGTCAAGTTAAAAAGGGTATACGTCTAGGTATACTCTATAATGATTGATGGCCTTTTTTATCCTATACTCTTATACACTGGCGCCACAGAATTAGACGATTAGGTAGAAGTGGAATGCGGCCTTCTCCGAAATGTCTTAATATTAAATCATAATCTTTATACGTGTTACACTAAGAAACACTGTACTTTGTTCTTTTAATATCACTTTATATTATTGGTGAACCCGAATTTAGAAACCCATCGTCTAAGCGGAAGATCCCTATCAACTTACCTATTACCTTCATATTAAGTATCATTTTTGATTAACCCACCTTCCGTTTATTCCCCAACTATGGACTATAAGTAATTTCTGTATCAATTTCAGTACCAAACTCCCCGATTCCCATCCAAATTGGACCCGTTATGGGGCCCTTGGTATTAAATATGTTATTTGTATGCTAGGCTTGCGCGTAACAGACCGGAAACAACGGCTACCTGCGCCAGCGCATGCCAAGTAACTTTGTGAGAAACATAATAGTATTGGTCAGGTATAAGTTTTTGTATTGTGTTACCACCACAAGGTAACGTAGGAGTAACTATTTACCAGGATGATGATATAGGAATATCTCTGTTAGTCTAGCGAGGAAGAATTTATAAAATGTGTATGTGTAGGTATGTTTTGGTCCCTTTTTTGCTAAAAACGTACTTATGATTGGTTATAAGCGGTTAAAAATAGTGAAGTTCAATTGAAATATAATAATATTTTCTAATATGTCTAATAGTATTTGGATCTTAATTAATACAAAATTTCAGAAGTGTCAAAGCGAAAGGCTTTCTTATCATTGTTTCATATACCCGGTGTCCCAGAACCTGGCGTAAGAATATTGAAAACCCCCTTTATTTTGTAACTAATAGGCATATTAACATTATAAAAGAACCGTCTTCAAAAAAACCCACTAAACAAGACTAAATAATGACCGGCTTCCTAGGAATTGCCTATTTGATGGGTGCCTAATAGGTACATGGAATATATCTAAGCCGGTGTCAAGTAGGTTTACACAATAGCAATGTCACATGATTCTTGCCTCCGACTTCGATATATTCCATGTACCTATTAGGCACCCATCAAATAGGCAATTCCTAGGAAGCCGGTCATTATTTAGTCTTGTTTAGTGGGTTTTTTTGAAGACGGTTCTATTTTTTAATAAAAATTTTTTTTCGTCTTTTTTTATTAAATTTTTTTTCGCTTTTTAGTGAAACGAGTATAACTATCACTAAAAAAATCGCGTCAACACAAAATCGGTCGAGTTGAACTAATATATCGCTTAATAACGGATCCATGCGGATGACGTCACGTGGTATCCATTATTCTTGTATACCAAAACCTTCTCCAGAATGTAACAAATACTTTGCTGAAAACCCCATCTAAATCGGTTCAGCCAAACGCGAGATAATCGTGGACAAACATACATACATACATACATACATACATACAAACATACAAACATACAGGTTAAACTGAGAACCTCCTTTTTTTTTTGAAGTCGGTTAAAAATACATATTTTAACCGCTACAAATAATGCTTTTTAACCGACTTCAAAAAAGGAGGAGGTTCTCAATTCGTCTGTATGTTGCTTTTTTTTTTTTTTTTTTTGTTTGTTACGCGATTACTCCGTCAATTGAGGACCGATTTTGAAAATTCTTTTTTTGTTTGCAAGGGTATACTTCCGAGGTGGTCCCATTGTCACGAAATCAGAATCTGATGATGGGATCCATGAGAAATCGAGGGAACTCTTCAAAAGTTATAGGCACACATACAGCGATTTTGGTATTACCTGCAAGACCTTAAAAATTGCATTACAAAAGCACCTCTTGGCGACGAGGAACTGATGATGAAGACCAGAGGTGACCACCGGAACTGGCTTAGTCGTAAGTGATTGACGCCAGCAATGAGATTTATTTATTAAGACTATGAAGCTACTTTTATACTCATTATAACACATATGGTGAAGTGCAACTGATGGTGAAGTACCGGGAGAACTCCTCAATGATTAACGGCCCTGCATCTTGGGCAGCGACATTTTGTTAAGGGTGATGAGAGATTGGTATTAGGCTATTGTTTCTTAATGTGATGTTCATGTGCTTTAGTTCATCACATAATAATAAGAGGTGCATCACTAAAAAGCGAAAAAAAAAAAAAATTAACAAAAAAATAAAACCGTCTTCAAAAACCTACTAAAAAGCGTTAAATAAAAACCAGCCTCATAGGAGTCCTAGGAATAGCCTATTTAGTGCCGAATAGGTACATATAATATATCGAAGTCGGTGGCAAGAATCATGGTGTCATTGCTATTGTGTATATCTACTTGACACCGGCTTGGATATATTCTATGTACCTATTCGGCACTAAATAGGCTATTCCTAGGACTCCTATGAGGCTGGTTTTTTTTAAAGCTTTTTAGTAGGTTTTTGAAGACGGTTTTATTTTTTTGTTAAAATTTTTTTTTGTGTGTTGTTATTGTTGTTATGGTGATTATTGTTTAGTACGTTTTTCGTATTTTATTTCATTATTAAACCTCCTATAGCTCATTCACACTAACCTTTATAACCTAATAATGTCTAAGGCATAAATACATGTATCAAATCAAGAAGGACAACATAACATTCACAAACCATGCTCATGTACTGTATGCCCTTGTAATACGACTTATAATCAGAATAACAAAACAATTGCCTAATGTAATGACTGAACATCTTCATGTCAAGGGCGACTTCGAGCGGCGTTTTGTTCCGTGCAGAATTTAAACCGTAGTAAGTGTAAATCAGCCACTTTGTATAGATCTACAACTAGCGATCTATTTGAGATCAAGATATGGTGGACTGGTGCACTTACTGCATTTTAATTCTGCAGGGCAGCATGTGGTTAACCATAATGTTATTTCGTCATCGTCAAATTAGCCAAATCCGAAAGTAATTATTATTTCTTTATTAAACCATCATTCCTAAATTTATCTCCAAATTCCCGTAACTGTAAATACTTACTTATAATTAAAATAAGAAATGTCGAGTACTTAAGTTTCTATAAACGTAATATAACTTTGCATGTAATTTCTTAAGTTATATTACCCCCACACCGGAACACAACAATGATACCACTGCTGCTTGGCGACGGTGGTGGTTACGATAGTGGTAGCAAAAAAAGTCAAAACAGAGTGGAGATTTTTTTAATACATATCCGGGGGCATTGTTATTAGTTATTCCAGTAATATTTAAATACATTAATTTATTGAACACGTCCAAAATAAAAACATGGAAAAGTACAATTAAAAAAAATAAGGACAAACATTATATTGCAGTCAACCTTAACCACTGCCTCCTTTCTTAATGATTCTTAGTTGTCAACAAATCTATCGAGAACTCTAATGATAAATATTGATTTATTTGCTATGGTAACACGACAAAGTGAGGTCATGTTTGTGTTTTCCGATATTGACCTGGTCACAATACCAGTCAGCAGTAATCGTGGACTTTGTACACGACTTGCGCATGAGCACAAATCAGGCGATAGCAAAACAATCAACATTGTATAATATATGTAGGTAGGTACACAATGATATCAGTGCATGTGTTAATGATAATGCATAAGGTTTATTTTTCTTTGAATACATTTTCATCACGTTTCGGCTTTCTTAAAATTACTAAAGATTTTACCATTTTAGGATAAACCAAACTTAGGGGGCGTTACAGTTTTTGAGGTACCAGGATAAACGACTTATTTAAAAATATTTGCTATAAATTCATATTAACTTCCAAAAATATATTAACCTTTGTCGATTGAGACGTTGCACCGTGAAGACGGAATAAACAAACAATCACACTTTCGTAATTAATAATATTAGTAAGGATTTTTTCTCATCAAAATATTTCCCTTATATTCCTCATCAACATAGTAAAGTTTCAAGATTATCATCAAAACTCATCAACCGTTACTTCCATTCAATGCCGAGATCTCATATGTGTGTCAATTTTATATGGAAATCACATAGCCTGGCACTGTATTTTAACTCTTGTAAACCCTACCTAACCTTCCAAACACGCAAGAGTCGTGACTCCAACTCGGACCGAAATCAGCTCATATTACACTTAATTGTCAATCAATTTGTCAAATTGGCTGTCGGTGAGGTCCAAAACGACCTGCACGCACACACGACACGACTGTCTTACGAGGCGAGTCATTTCAGATAATTCTATAATCGCTTTATTACATAGTGTTTTTAAAATTGCTATTTTAAATGTTTTTGGGCACCCTTTGTTATCAGCCAGTGTCAGGTGTGAAAGTTGACCCGAAATAGAAAGAAGGAAAATAAGTTTATTTCGTAGGCATTTTACAACTTACAGATTAATTTAATCATTTTGTTTTTCATAATTCTAAAAAATGGTATCCACTCAGCTTCATGTGCCAAAACGTTGATATTTAAACGTTTCTTCACGCTGGTTTTCAGTGGAGACAGAAATACAGGGTGTTTGGCACATGGTTGGGCAAACGAAAACAGCGAAGAGGTTGGGCCATATGCTACTTACTTAGCCCTATAAATCTGGCCTAGACCCCAAAGTTTAGGAAAAAATCTACACCAAATGTCAATTTTAACACAACATAACAACAATCAAGATAAGAATAATAAAACATTTTGATGTTTATATCTGCATTTTATAAGGCTAAATACGTAGCATATGGCCCCACCTCATCGCTGTTTTCTATTGGCCAACCATATATTATGTGCCAAACACCCTGTATAAGATCGAAAGAAAAAATCTCTCAAACCTAGTTTATAGAATCTTATTAAGGGCGGATTTTTAAAATCTCCAGGTAAAATTATCTGACAGTTAAAGTTATTGCTTATTTTTCTTTGTTATATGAAAGAAAAGGACAGAGCTAAAATTTATCTGACGTAGTGTTAAGGGGCATCCACACGATACAATTTGATTGGCCAATATAATTGGCTACAATCTGATTGTCGGTCCATACGTACATTGAAGATCGCCAATTTTAGTTTTATTTTACCTTCAATTTCATATCCTATCCACACTACACAATTCGATTGCCAATCTAGTCAAATTGGTCGTAAAATGGTATCGTGTGGATGCCCCATTATCTGAAAATTGAAAAATAAAAATTAAAGTAGACACATACTGGTATTAATTGTTAACAATTAGGTAGGTACTGTATAAAATACAATGATACGAAGGCTGTATAAAATACAATGTATTAATGTTCTATATTTACATATCATATTAATATACATTTCTCCTATTAAAAAACCTTTCCAGGTTATGAAATACACGTAAATTTATTTAAATTTAGGTTACGTAATATACAAGCCACTCATATTTTTTTACTACTTTTAGCCACGAATAACAATAAATTTACATTATATATTATTGTGAACGACAAGTCAACGAACTCGTCGATATTACGTCGGCAATTCTTTCAATGTGACAACGAGCTATGGCTCCCATTTAATTCAACGCCTACGCGTAATAAAACTAGGCAGTTTGAGCTATGAAAATATTTTTAAGGGTTCCGTTGAGAAATCTATTAGTAAAACCCTGCTTTTTTACTCGCCTGAATTTTAGAAGAAAATAAAGCCATGTATTAAATTATGACACAGACATGGATTAAAATATTTTTTCGTTATATTTTCACTTTATGACAAAAATGATAATCGCTTTGTGGGTAAGATAAAAAGCAGCATAATGTCAACTATCATTGTGTAAAGTGATAAAAAAAATACCAACATTTAAATACATTATTACCTTTTTGGTATTATAAAGTAAACATATACATAATATGTAAATAAAAGATAAAATCCGGCTTTTCTTAATGTGGAAACAACAATCACTGCATCGCGTCGAATAGCGTGACAAAGCGATAAAAAATAAACTTGCCTTATTAAACTTAATTTAGATAGGCTGAAATAATAAACGGTTTCTATGATTAAATAATTGCAAAACAAAGGTATAAACAACACTGCTAATCATTTTTATGATTGATAGTTTTTCTCAAATATCTTCCATGTACAGTCAAGGACATAAATATGTGTACACATTTAGTACCTTGTCACTTTAATCGCTGTGACATTCATATATGACAGTTTAAACATGACATTAAATAGACAAGGTACTCAAATGTACACATATTTATGACCTTGACTGGTACAGACAGAGATCAGTTACACCTTTATTATATGTTTTAATGGGTAATATTCTTCGATCAGCAATTGATATATTGGCAATTAAAAAATACTACTGTTTTTGTTATAATTATATAAATAGTCCAAAATTAATGGTCTAAATGAAAATGTTTTCTACCTTACATGTTATCCATTTAATCATTTAGCTTCTTTGGTCATATTGCGGATTAATAACAAAATTACAAATAATAGTTTTAATGTAAGTTGTAGTGTTTTAAGTTCAGTTCTAAGCTTTAACTTATAGATTCTAAAGAAGGCGGAACCCTAAAAATAGTTTTTTCCAAGAAATTACCAACTTTCTAATAGTTATGCAAGAGTTACTAAATCAAACGTATAATAAACAGGCTTTAAATTCGTGTTATAAGTAAAAAACTAAATTCAAAGGTCGTTGGGTAAAAACGTGCTTTATAAATATGTATTAATGTGCTACGATTCCAGTTTCTGTGCGTACAGGTTGATCATATTTCAAATTTAATGGTAAAACATAGTTTGACAGGTACTTTTTGACTTTATTAAGTAGATACAATTATAACGGGTTGTGTGGTGAAACATAAATTTGACATCTTCAAGTAACTTAAGAAATTATTTTAATTAAATAATCTCAATAAAACTTCATTAAAATAAATTATATATTCCAATGTTTTATTTAGCTATAGAGAGAATCACGGTATGGCGTCTTTTTCATTTGTGCTGAATAATGAAAAAACATTTTTTTTTGTCAGAATTCATTTTCATTTATAGGACACAGAGTACAAATTGTTAATGTCAACAATTAACATAAAGATAGCAAAAATAAACTCGTGTCATGCTGATTTATATTATCCGAATACTTTTTCACGTGCATCTAATTTGTGATTTTTTTCTCCTTCAAAGACGTACTTATGTTCACCCTGTATTTACGACTCATTGGATCGCAAATGGCCGCCAAGTATGGCAAGTCCATCCGTCGCTCTTAAGGCTATGTGGATCACTGGAAAACTTGAAGGTGAACATGGTTAATTTATAGGCTAAACGTATTTAACCGGATAATTGAGATTAACTGCTATTAGATAACGTGTCACGATTCATTAGAAATCCAAGATGCGTCTATGACGTAAATGGCAAATGGTTTTGCTTGTTTTTGTATAAGATGTGCTAGTTTGAAAATGTAATGAGGATGAAATTTTGATTTTATTTTAGCTATCTCTAAATATCCATAATCCCTGCATAGTTTTCTCTGGTTAATTAGAGAAGACTAAATTTTTTGTATAATTATTGAAAGAACATAAAATTCAAACAAACTGACTCATTCACACCACTCACAACATTTATTAGACAAACACTGCAACATAACAGATACAGTTAAAAGAACTGTATACGTTTAAAAATAATTAAATTTATAATTCGATTTCTCTCTTTCGATTCTCTAAACTTTTTTGTTTGATTCTTATGAATTATCCGAATTTTATAAATATTCAAACTTTTACATACATTATTCACAATGGCACCACTAATGGATATTGTCAACTTTTATTTTGGATTATAGAACTGTGAAAATAATTCTAAATTGAAAAAAAAAATCTCAATCCGAAAGTGTTTTTTTTTTAAATTTATTTAGTTATGTTTTCATGCATTAACTTACGAGTATTTGCCACGCGTTGGATACAGGATGCCTGCACAAAGATTAAAAAGATACCTTTTATTATATATACGTAAACGATAAACAAAGTACACTCGCGAGTAACTAAGTTATTCTTAATCCTACGCGAGACGTTCAATTTGAAGGTTTAAATTATTATTGTTGCTCTCATTTAATCAATTCTTTGCAAAAGTTTACATACGTGTCGTAATTAGGTACACTGTTTTAATCCTATGTAACAAACTATACATAACTCAAATATGTCGTTGGTGTATCAAATAAATAAATAAGCAAGTGGCGAGTTAACACTAGTTCTCAATCATTTACAATCAGCCTATAGAAGAAATATCAACCGGATGCTGCATCTATTGTATTGAATTGAGAGCCATCACTGAACGTGATACTTATGAATTAATTTATGAAATCAAATGAAGCATGATTTTTTTGGAACGTACAGTCATACCATGTGAACGTTACGCCACTAGTTTATTTCTCAAAATTTGGTTGTGTCATACTTTGCAACGCTCATTTTAAATATATGTGACGTTCTCATTATAAAGGGACCTTATGGAGGCAGGTGGTTACGCCGTTTTTAGAACTGTTACCATAGTATTCGTATAGTTATAAGAACAAGAAGAGCGTAACTGCCTTCCTCCATAAGGTCCTTTTATACTGAGTACGTCACATATAGTGTTCCCGCGTTATTTATTTATTTATTTTACCTCTGTTGCACAAAAAAAACCGAATAACTAGTGCATCGTGAAAAACTTGTAAATTCTGCCTATTTCAAAAACCTGTTATCTCTAGAGTCGACAATAAATAAAATTTTAAACCAAAGCTTTTAACGCTCATCGCGTCGTTAACGCTAAAGCTTTTAACCTCCCAACGTCCTACATATAGGACAATTCGATGGCCCCACCGAATAAACGTGCAAAGGTTAATACAGTAAAAAATTTTTTTTGCCGATTTGGATTCCCCATGTTGTAATACACCCCCCCTATTTTTTTGAGGGGGCTACGCTTATTATTTTCCGATTTATTAAAGAAAATATTTTTATTCTACGGAAAATATAATCAGCGAGACCACACGAATAGTGTTATTCTCACTTGTTACACAAATTACAATCCATCGCCTAAACACGAACAAACGTGCGTGAGTCTAAAACATTTTTGTTCAAAACTTTACTAAATTTTATATTTGTGTATTATTCTGATGCACGCTTTTTGGTGTTATGAACGATATGAATTTTGAGAGTATCGCTTCTTGCAGTATAAAGTCGCTATAAAAATTATAGTAACAACTGTTTGCTATTTAATAAAATAACACTCACATTGTGTAATAACGGTTGCAGCATAGAATTTCTCTACGTAATATTGTAATAATTCAAAATACGAATATTCACTGATAATATTCTACGCGTCAAATTTCGTTTGATGAGCTTAGACTTTCTTTGCACCTGTTATTAAAACAGCAATGGCTGCTTAGTTGAAGAAAGAGAGGGACAGGGAGTGGCGCGTGACATCAAGACTAGCTAGTAAACGTTTGGAACGCGCACTAGGTGCATTGTCGGCTTAATTCTAAACTATCGAGCGTGCTAGTACATGGTGCCAAATTTAAGAAAGTGAAAGAAAATTTAAGATTATTACGGTGAGGTTATCTTATCCAGACGTTTTGGATCACGCACAATCACCTCTTTGACGCTGTCGGAGACCCGCGGTTGAGAAAAGTAACGAAATGCAATGTTTTCATTGGATGCTTGTTCCGGAGCAACGCCTTCACCAGCCAGCGGTGTGCCGAAGTCTGCGCCAGATGCAGAAGGTATATTCCAATACAGATAGGTGGTGGCGATCGTGCAAACCACGATAAATTCGATGAAGATGTAGTGATGCGTCTGATAGGATGACTTCTTCTTCTTGACTTCGAATGCATTCTGTTGTCCTTTTACCGCCTCAATGCTGACCTTTATTCTGTCTAGAGCTTCTCCATAGTCTTCAATTATAAAGCGGTAGTTTTTCTCCACAGTTATTTATTACGTACATGTCGTTGGTTGTGATGTCACTGTGGAAGTTGGTATGAGAATGGATAACATGGTGCTCCCGTTTCTATCGTAATGATTCCTGTGCCCTGTAACAAGAGTGGCGTCACGCCTTTCCTTTTCGAGGTTGACTGCTAAGTATTCCGATGTTACGGCGACTCGCTGAGTGGTGTCCGAGACGATTTGCGGAATTGGAATACAGAATTGACGCAGGGTAGTGATAATTCGCTAGGAAGTTGTCCAGCGATTTATTTAGTCGTTCCTTGAATTGTTCCGGCTGTAGAAGGTTGGCATCATTTATCAAGTCCAGTAGTAGCCTTTGTTGTGGACACCGCAGGTTGTCCATGTCCATCCCTGGGGCGAGTGCTGTGGCAGTCGTATACTGTTGTCTTGGCGGTCAATCTTGTCTGATTCTGCTAAGTGTTTGTTAATAGCCGTGAATTGTTGATTCATGACTTGCTCATATCTTTGTAGAAGTCTATATTCACCTTCTATTATCGACGTGTGATTTTTATACCTACAACTGTAGTATGATTTTCGTTGTTGCGGGTAAGTTGGATATCTCTGTCATATTGTTGGGGAAATCTCTCGTCCGGTACGCCAGAATGTGAGTTTGCGACTTAACCCACGCCGTTAATAAGATCACGCCTTGTTCTTTTAGCGTGTGATCTATTTTCAGTCGATAATTAGGTCGTTATAATGTTCCAATTTTCTCAAGTCATGTTGTAGTCGTGTTGTGCTGTGTAGTTGTATTAATATAATAGCACCACCGTTGGTGCCCATTTAAACTTGAATACTTGCATGATGGGTGTCCGTAACACTTCCTAGTAACCATTTTGCCGGAGGTATGTTATCCTCTTTCACTAAGACCATGTCTCCGACTTTCAAGACTCTTTTGACAGTGGTCTATTACTCCGGGTCTGTAGTGTTTGCAGGTATTCAGCCAGTTTTCCGGTTAGTTGCCACAATGTTCGAAGGTTACGTGGTTCTGTTTCTGGCGAAAAGGGAGAAATGCCCCGGAGTGAGGTAATCCAAGTCACCTATGCCCTCTGTTAGAGGTGTACTATTAAAGGTCTGGAGTTGAGACAGTTCTCTATTTATGCCAGGAGGGTGGAGTAAATACTCTTTAAGTGTTCGTTTTTGTTCACCAATCACTTGTCGTAGGTGGTCTTAACTGCAATCTCCCACTCTCCATTATCTGTAGGCTATGCGGGCGCGGTAAAGTTCCATTCAATGTTTGAGCTGGCCCAGTGTATCCATGATCTCGGTGTTGATGTAACGTTTAAGAGCTTTTCCTTTTTCTTGTGCCAGCACCTTTGCCGCAATAATAAAATTGATACCGTTGTCACTGTAGATGTGTAGGGGTAGGCTTCGTCTAGCGCCTATTCTTTTAAGAGCTGCCAAAAAACGTTTCGGTGCTTAAATCTGACACCAGTTCTAAATTTTTTACAAGGTGAGTAACGAAAACACGGGTAACTTTAACTTTAGCCCCTATATTTCCAGCTTTTCTTCGTATATTTTGCAATTTTAAGTAACAAATACTTTTTTTAGAATACGTAGTGAAAGTCCGTATAATCTATTTTGATAAAATTAAAAAAGTAAAGTATTTTTATTGGGTGGGCAATGTTACCCCCGAGGGCTAAAGTAACCCGTGTTTACTGTATGTGTTTACTTTACAAATCCATTTTTAACCAAATTTTTATTAAATTCACAAAAAAACAAAAGGTATATTAAGTTTAAATAGTAAAAAAGAAGACAGTTTTAGTTACAAAACATTAACAAGAACGCCTTAGTTATTGTAAAGAATATTTGCACAAAATTGTCTTACGCAATCTTGCACAAGTAAGCGTGTTACTGTTTAAAACTGATATTAACAATAGTGTATTTCTTCCTAAAAAAGCATGCGAGAGCTTAGTACCCATCACAGCAGTAGTCTGGATTCTACGCAAAAAATAACGCAACATTGCATTACATTTAAAATAGTCGGACCTTATAACACGAAAAAACGTGTAAACGTTTAATGCACGTACTATCTGCGCTTATCTACACTAGAATAAAAAAATAACATGCTTTTTCTCAATTTTCTTGAAAACTAGCATTTGTACTTAATGTATTATAAAGTTAATAGAAAGATTATTTTATAATCTATCTTTTTTGTGTACATGTTATATACCAAATCTGTCCCATTTGCTCGTAATCACAGTTCTAACGTTTTTATTTTTTCCTGTAAAATTAGCTTTTTTCACATGCACGTTTATTCGGTGGGGCCATCGAATTGTCAAAATTACTTTTAACTTTTGTTGACTGACATAAGGTTCTGTTTCGAACAAGCGAAATTTTGACGTAGGCCTCAGGAGGATAAGTTTTACCAAAACGAACGGGCCCATTGTTGCCTTAAGTAATATACTTACTGCCTGTATCACAATCGTCAAGTAAAGCATATAGTCCAATAAATTTAGCCCTTTACCTTTCTTACACTTAAAAATAGACAATGAGAAGGCTATCTTTAACTGACAGATGAATTTACTTGTCGATTGTGAAACAGGCCCTTAATCTCCTATCTTTGAATATAGAAACGTAATAAATTTTCAGCAGAAGTGAGATAGCCGAGCGGGTTTGTAACTTGTCCTAAGTAATAAGTTATTTGTTGATCGTTTAGCGCGCGTTCCAATATTCAATCTATTACTCGTACACCTACATACTTGACATTCAATGATCTATGTTTCTTTCGTTCTCTGATTCAAAGACGACAGGAATGGCTATTATTATCTTTAACTTTAGGTGAGACTGATTGGAATCTGCTGTTAGTGGTATCATGCACACGCTGGCTCTAATCATTTATATTATGAGTATTAGCGTGATTCATGTAATCATCTACACGTAAACAAACATTCCTTCACAACCAAAAGGCAGTATGTGTATGAAGAACATGAATACAATCAACCCTTTTTCTCGCATCTCCAATCCAACAGCCAAAGTACCAAACCCGCTTCTAATTGTAATAAGGTTGCGTGTTTTACATAAGTGCTAAAGAAGATACAACCTTTTGACGTTGAAGTCGGTGTATGTATTTCCATCGGCGCCGAAGCATCGTGGCCTTGACAGCGTGACTTTTGTAAATGTCGGGATCAAACCAAAGGCCGCCATTAAAGTCTCATAATAGTAATCATACCATGTAATGTGCATACCAGCAAATTAACGTAGCATCTGTTGAGAGCGTGATTGGTATAAATTTTAGCTGGTATTTGGGCATACAATGGGATTCTATAAAATAGCAAGTCCTTAATAGCAAGAACTCAATCAATTTGCAACAATTTTTTAATTGTTGTAAATCTTAAGGCTGTTTTTCCACGAGGGCTGTGCTAAGCTGCGTGGTTAAGGATATGTTGATATCCACCAATTAGGATCGTTTATTGTCATAGCTTTAGCTTCATCATCATCATCATCAGCCGATAGCAATCCACTGCTGGACATAAGCCTCTAACATGGCTCGCCAACTGGCTCGATCCTGGGTCTCCCTCATCCAACCACCCCCAGCAAACTTCCTCACGTCGTCCGTCTATCTAGCCAGCGGCCTACCTACAGTGCGTTTGCCCTTGCGTGGTCTCCACTCCAAAACCGATCTGGTCCATCAATCATCAGTTCTTCGCCATATGTGACCAGCCCACTGCCTCTTCAGCTTGCTAGCCTTCCGAGCAATGTCGACCACCTTAGTTCTATGACAGATAACTTAGCACTTAGCATAGCTGTGTAGCTTAGCGCTGGTGAAAACGGTAAGCTTTGACTACGCTCACCGTTTTGCTACCTCGTACATCTCTGGTGGAAAGCCACCCTGATCACCGATGATGTGTACACATTAAGTGTGTGATAACATTAAGAGAGTGAGATGTCATGTTTAGTCGTTCCAGTGAGTAATATTTTAAAGTACGTTCACCTACCCGTGGGAAGACAAATGATAAGCACAAGCCACCTGATATAAGTGAGCTCTGAGGTCCATGGACACCTGCAATTTCAAAATTTCAAATTAATATATAAGCCAGCAAAAATTTGAGAGCATCCAAAACTCAAGAACAAATTCGTGTTTATCTCACAAATGTCAGTCTTAACCAGGATCGAACCCGGAACCGCTGGTGTCGGAGTCAGGGTCAAATAGGCTAACCGTGTCGTCATCTCAAATAAAACTCATCGTCCAGTCAAAATAAACTTGTATTGAATTCGTATCAACAACATTCACAACCTTTTTTTTTACGAATTCCAGAAACTTTTTTTTATATTATATGTTGCTCTTGAGTCGAGCGAGACCATAGAGCCAGAATAAGGTCGACGATGGAGCGAGCTTACGCAAAAGACTGCAATTAATCCTAAATGAAGACACACTCTACGACATAACTCTAAAATGAAAGTGAAATAGTATAAGTAACTCCTTTGTTAATTAAATCTGCAATTATAAGAGAACGTCTGGTTTTAATACATTTATTTCAGAATTACTAGACTGCAGAAGCGAAAAGTGATGAAGAAATTAGGATGCTTCCTGTGACAAACATTTTAATTATAAAGAAAATAATTAATTCACTTATTATAATATTAATGGCGGGAGCATGCGCTCAATAGGGACGAATGGCGGAAAAGAGGGGAGGCCTTTGCCCAGCAGTGGGACACTATAACGGGCTAAAAAAAATTAAAGAAAAAATTATAATATCCCTTCAGTAGTGTCTGAAGCACAAAAATGCAGTTGGAGCTGGTTATTAAAGCATTACTATTTAAAATTAGCGTATTATCAGTAACATAATATAAAACCTTTTAAGAGATTGTATATGTTTTTCCACCGATTGGAATTAACTCAGATAACGTAAACAGAAAATTAAGCAGCTATAGCTACCGGTTTTTATGGTTACATATACATACATAGATAGGTACATGGATAGAATAATTTAAACTTAATCATACAATTTACAGTCCAGAAACGTCCGGTGATTACAAAATAAATTGTAACTGGAATTTGGAATTTTAAAAATAACTTACGCTACTGAGTATTTAAATAACGACGCGATCTGAATTCTTAAACATGTGTTTAATTGTATTTTTTTTTGTTAAGAAAGAAATTTCTGTGTAAAATAATGTTGTGGTGTAAAGTACGTCTTGAGCAATAATATCTAATCCCACATAGCGTTTAAACATATGTGAGACGCTGTAATTCCTGTAGGACCTAATAGAGACGAAATAGATACTTTGGAGTCCTATGTTGGGTAAGATATTAATACTGGTGACTGTTTTCTCCGAAATCAATATTTTCTTTGTTCATGGGGGTTTTTTAAATGTGCTAAATTTTTCTGCAATTTATAGCCAGCAGTATAAATGCATCTTGTTCTAGCATACGTAGTTAGAGAAAGACAGCTATTGTTGCCGGATACAAATTGCAGAAAAATGTGGCCTATTTAGAAGCTCCTTTAAAAAAGCGGTATTTCGAATTATTATGAAAGATTTACGCCAAATCATAGTTACTGCGCGTTGTTATGAACGGGCGCATGCACTTTATTTGATTACGATTTTTACATAATTTCCTGCAAAAAACTGTTAAGTAATAACTCAGCAGGCAACAGCATTCTATTCGACACGGGTCAGCCACCTAATAACTGTAACTGGCTTTAATTGGCAAATCGGGTTGACATTTAAAGCATAAAATTGTGTTTTTGCAGTTTTCGTTGTATTTTTTACTTGGCTAATCAGCCAGTTATAACTTGGTTTCCGCTCGCAACTTTCTGAATTTATAACGCTGTCTTCAGAAAACTCATAAACAAAATAGATATGCGAGGTTTTCATTCGGCTCCATACATGTAGCCGGTGACAAAAATTTTGAATCGTCCTTAGTTCTTAAAATATAAATAAGTATACGACCTTATACACCTGATAAGAGAGTCGGTTTGACTTTTCTTTTGGAACGCACCTTGTCTATGTGGAATCAACTCACGGCATCTGTATTTCCGAACCGAAATATTTCCATAGTAATAAATATAGGGTGGACAGGATGAAAGATGGGAATCACCCGCCTTCAAAAGACGGTGATCACTAACCATCAGGCGACCCGCTTGTGCGTCTGCACCCTCTTTCCGTAAAAAAATGCAGCTGTATCTTGCTGCTTTATTGCAAATCTTGTATTAAATTTCGACCTGATATGGCCACAAACCAACCTTGTTAACAATGGGTACAAAAAAACAAACTGTCAATTCTGGAGATCCGGTATTCAATTATAATAATAATAATAATAATATAATAATAATAAAAACTTTATTAATAAAACTTAATGATATTGTTTACATATTGCTTATGTTTACATAGAACTAATATTATTATACGTTTGCCTGAACTAGGATGATCCTGTTTTTCAGGCAATGATAAGCTTACACATTAATTATTAATTATTCAATCGTTAAATTCACATACTAATTTATAAACTCGTACACAAAAAATAAGATTTTAGGGTAGGTAATACATTATTTTACACTCACTGAGAGTTACAAAAAATTATTAATAATAGTGACAAATAGCTTCTTATATCTAAAAAAGTATCATAGCCTAAACCAGGCTTGGTTAGAGATTGAGATAAGTTTACAATTCTGCTGAACGAAAATACGAGTACAACCTATAGCTTCATTTAGGAACCGTCAGTAATTTTTCTGTATCCTCGTAGGACAAGTTTACAAGAGCTTTATATAGGACTTTTTTACATTCAACTAGGCTTTGATGATATATGCATAAGTCTGCATTTAGCCTATTGTATAGACGAGGACCGAGAAACCAAAAAAATCTCGTTGAAAAGGCATGTTTAGTTCCTGTGAGTTGTGAGCAAACTAAATCTTTCCGCCTTTTGTCTGTTATTTTTGGGTTATAAGGAAGTGTTTTGTGTTGTTTTAATATCGTGTTTAATATAAACAACTGTCTAACTGTTAATACCTTACAGGACTTATATAATAAGTTAGTGGGGTACAGGAAGGGCCGAAAAGTTGATACTTTCAGGACGGCTCGTTGTGCTCTCTCTATTGTTAGTAGCGAAGTTTTAGCTGCTCCGCCCCATGACGTGATGCAATATGTTAGTATTGATTGGCATAGTGCATAGTATACTTGTAATATTAGTTTCCAATCAACAAAATTTCTTAGTTTTTTAAAAACAAATATTAATTTACGAGTTCTATTACTTAAAGCTTCGATATGGGGCCTGAAAGAGAGAGTATCATTGATTATGATACCAAGATACTTTATATGATTTGCGGGCAAAACCGTGGGACAGTTGCAGGTATTATATCCCGGGGAGTTACAGCGATGAGCATAGACAGGTGGATCGGATTTAAAAGGATTTTTTTTCATGGAAAATTTAATGTATCTTGTTTTATCAGTATTTAATGTTAGTCGATGAAGCTGCAGCCAATTAATAACAACATTAAAACCTTGTTGTGCGTATTCGAACGCCTCTTTGTCCGTGCTAGCTGTAAAAATTAAGGCAGTGTCGTCAGCATATGATATTATCTTACCGCAGTGTAATTGAAGGTCACAGCAGCAACAGCAGGAAGGTTACATTTGGCCAGAACCTTTGTTTTCTAGCCTTGACTTTCATCATCGTTACTGCCAATTACCACGTTATAGTACAGCTAAACCACCTTGCAGTGAAAGTGTTACAGCCAATCCACCATTGGCCAAAGAAGTTACGCAATACTAACGAAATATTCTTTCGTTGACAATAATTTGATACCATTAGCACTGTACCTCTGGAACTCACGACTTGTTGCCGTAGCATCGATTTTATGAAGTTATGTGATATTGAAGAGAGTTGAGGTGGCAATACTTGTAGAATATTACTAGTACCTACTCTCTGCATGGTTAGTTTTTTTTACTCTTATCTTCTTAAGTTTTTCACTATAATTCACCGTCATCATCAGGCTCATCATCATCACCACCATCATCATCAACATTATTATCATTATCATCATCAGTACGATCATCGTTATCATCACCCCGTGTCAGTCCACTGCTGGACGCCACTCAGTTCCATCTTATGATTCACGATTCATGAATCAGCTTATCTATCGGGTTATATTTTCTATTGTCATTAAATTCTATTATCGTTATTATTCATGGTTTTTATCTATCAAGTGCAGTTGTGGTATTAGTCACTTCAAATGCACGCGCTTTCCTGTCTTAATTTTTCTACTTTAATACCTTATACCCTACCCTATACCCTACCCTTATTACCTACCCTATAGAAAATAATACATGTATCCTGCGTCCTTTGCAAAGTTTTTTTACACATATTGTTTTTTTATACAGTTTCAACAATTCATAGTAACGCTTTCGATATCTTTTGCTCGTAGCTCCCGGTGCATAACGTCACAGTACACAGATATAGTTAGCAATCATAATAATAGCACCGTTCATTTCTTTGTTTACCAACAATCGCAAAATAGTCGACTAAGTGGTTATGTCACATGATTTAAAATAACGACGTGGTAGTTTTGATTTTTGTTGCGTATATTTACCGAATCGTAAAATCTTATGTAACGACTCGATTAATTATTTCAAATCTTTCTTAGAACGCCAGATGTTAACGTTTTAAATTAGTATTGATATCGCTTTACATGTTTGTTATTCATCCATTTTAATTTGACTTACATGAATAAATTACAAAAGTTCGCGCTCGATCACATAAACGTTTCAGTTTCACTGCTGTACGAAAACTTGGATGATTTATTAACAAGAATGTCACAGCACACAGTTTTAATCATTAAAAGAAATAACGAGTTTATTTCTTAATTTAATTATCGGAAAATGTTACGTATCAGTTTTTTTTGTAAAGTTTTACTAATTGAATACAAAAGTAACTTAAACCTAAATCTAATATTCAGTATTAATACGTAACTTTATATAGTGACAAATATTTTGTATTAGTACATATTGATTTCATTGTATTTTTTTACTTATATTCATATGAATTTATTATTTGCATTCGATGGTATTACAAGGTATATAAAAGAAAGAAGAAAAGATAGATTTTTGCAAATAATTTAACAGAATATAACAGCTCAAATAACTAGGTATTAACTAACAATTTTAAATTAAAACAATACCTAACAAACCACTGACTCCCGTGCGTTTATTTTCTTAATTCATTATTATAACTTATTAATCTTATTATCTATTTTTTTAACTATTTATTCACTACGCCAGCCCATCAAGCTTTCTTTATTTACTAATTAAATTCTTACAATTATATGAAATCATGGCTAATTAAATATGCATATTTTTTATAACTGCAAAATGTTTCTGCACGCGTTAGGTCATGATTTTTTATTTGCATAAACGTGCTATTAGAAATCTGTGTACTGTG
Source organism: Tortrix viridana (assembly GCA_963241965.1). Lineage (NCBI taxonomy): Eukaryota > Metazoa > Arthropoda > Insecta > Lepidoptera > Tortricidae > Tortrix > Tortrix viridana. Next base: position 4,237,991 of record OY725192.1, read on the forward strand.
ACTGCTCAGTCTCCGGAACAGATTCCGACCAATTATGTATCGCGATGTTAATATAACTTGCTATCCACTTTCTATTTCAAATCGCGCCATTTTTGTTTCACATCTTTGACTTCCTAATTGGAGTTTTACTTCGTATTTTTGTTTAATATTTAATGCGTTTATGACAATTGTTAATACTACAATATTAAAAATGTAATTATATTGCATACTTATAATATTCACTATTCTTACTATAAAAAATTAAAAAGTAAGTTTTGCTGTCCGTCTGTTTCTCACGCCATCGTGGCTAAACCGCTAAACGGATTTTGATTTGTAATTTAATAAAAATATACAATTTGCTCAAGAAGAAGAAATAAAGCAGTTTTGAGTGATCGAAGCCGCGGACAAAATCTAGTTTCTGATAAATATAACTTGAATATAGTATTATTATATTATAAATAATGTCGTGTAAGCTATCGCCAAACATTTTCTATCAGATTCTATCAACGTAATAACACAACATAAACATTAGCCCCTATAACAGGTAATTTGTTTCTTCCAATGTCACTTGCTTACATTGTTTTAGGGACATAATTTATCAATTATTATAAATAAATAAATATCACGGACAATTTCATACAAATTGATCCAGTCCCAACCTAAGCTCTAGGCTTGTACTATGGGTAAGTACTAGGCAACGATATACATACTTATATAGAAAAAATCCATGACTCAGGAACAAATATTCGCGCTCATCACACAAATATTTGCCTATACCGGGATTCGAACCCGGGACCGCTAGCTTCGTAGGCAGGGTCACTACAACTAGGCTAACCGCGTCGTCATTACAAACTGATAACTTTTTGCTATAGTCATAATAAATAATATTACAAAAACAATACGCTTTTTACTATTATTAAATTTTGATCGATTTACTCTTATAGATAAATAAATAAATTAATAAAATATCAGGGGGGCAATCTCACACAAATTGACTTGGTCCCAAACAAAGCTCTCAGCTGTAATAGACAACAACCTTATAGATATAGAAAAATACACACGTTAATACATAGGAAACGTCTCAGGCACACACGCTCATACAAATATCCCCGAATCGAACCCGGGACCGCTAGCTTCGTAAGCAGGATCTAATACCAACTAGGCTATCACGTCGTCAAAAGGATTACGACATTTCCTTTTTATGATTTTAACCACTTAGGTAAGGTAAGTAACATATTATCAATATAGAATAGGCTTATTTATCAACCGTCAAATTTTATCTTCGATAGCTTTGTTATGCGCCCAGACGACAGTGGTCAAAGGAGATTTACCGAAAATGCTGCCAATATGCTGAGTATAACCGTCGCGAATCTCTTTAAAGAATATCGTTGCTCGCTGCGAATTCATTAGAAAATTCGATTCGATTCGGTACTTTGCCAGGGAAAGTATTCGAATATCGGGTTGATGCATGATGGGTTGCTGTTTCTTATTCTTATTGGATTGGGTTTATGGTTTTTATAAGATTTACTAATTTAGAATTCTATGTGGCAATCCCGCAGCATCATTGCCAGCATTTGAAGTAAATCGAGTTGAAATCTGCTAATGCTTCGCTTTTTATTTCACCGGTTTTATTTCGCTTGTCCTAAGTTCACCGCTTACGTAATGACAATAAACTACCGATAATAATTATCAGAACGGCGTCAACCGCTCGTAATATTGCAAAATTTCACTGCCCATCGTTCCATCCATGAAAAAACCATGCCAAATTGCCACAGCTACGTTACAACAGACACACTATTTGCCCATCGAGTGGGCGTGCCTTGAAAATTTTATTACTCCCTATCACCAAATAACAAACACCATTTGGCAAAATCAAAAGCAACGTAATCTAGTTTCTACTCCCCTGAACATAAAGATGCTATACATTTTTGTAAACTCCAAGTTAACGTGGGTGGCGACACGAAGAAAAATAATGACAAGACATTTATATAAATTGCTCCATATATTCGATTTACATGTTATGTAATGTACGTAGGTAGGTATTGATGTTTAGAAATTCACTATTGATTTAGTGACACCGTAATAGCATTATTGCAATTATTTTTATGTCTCAATTGCTTGCGAGACACTTATTAATTGTAATTTGATAGACATTTTGAAATGTTTCTAAATATTAATATCAAACGCACCAATATTAATGTGGGGTATTTTCAAGGAAAATTTCCAATTTAATATCATAATAATATAACAAGAAACTTTGAATACATTTGAATATGAAATACATTTATGTAGATTAAATGAGATCAATAACAACGCCTTGAGCTTGATTAATTTATTTATATATTCGTTTCCCTTTCTAGGAAGTCGTTTCCTTGAAATATCTTAACAATAGGACTTAAAGCTTTCCAAATGTGTACTGTAATGACTCAAAACAAAAATTCTAAAGTGGAATTTCTTCTTTGCAGGTCTGAATAAACAACGCACTAGAAAAACCAGTCAGCGGATTGTTGACCCAGTCTCGAACGGTCACCGGAACCATTATGCCTTACATATCCATCACTATCTAAAGCGGCGGACCTGACTTGCATCGCAACCGGAAAACACCGCTAGTTAATTATGCCAGTATAGAACAAGCCACCATGATGGAAGAGGTTTCACCCCGTCCTAGTGTAGAATACATCCCTCCTCTACCCCCTAAAGTTAAACAAAAGCCTGGCTCTACCACTTTTACGCAAATCACCAGCGACGATGCCAAGCTGAATGTTAACGGGCTAGATCGAAACATGGATTCGCTAGGTTCGATGCACTCGCTCGTCCTTAATTCTAAGTCTCCATCTGCAACGGTATTCATAGCGGCGACCCAGCCAGAACGGCCTGCGAGCACGTCTAGCACGGACGCTCTAAACGGCCCACATGTGGTCACCATCAGAATAAACACAGACTCCGACAAACCTAAGGCGCCGAAAATCTCAAGCGTTCACCTTAAAAGTGATACAGACTTCGACACGTTCAAAATCAACGACTTATACAAGAAAAATAGCTTGGTCAGGATCAATGTTGAAGAAAACCGACCCAAGATCCTAGACGAAGAGCTGAAAACTGATAAACCGCCGTATATCTACTGCAGTTCATATATGAACTCCAATATGGTAATGTCGAGCGGACAATGCTCGCCGAGCGATACTCTAGATTCCGGAACGTGCAGCGACCTTGATGGAACACCGCCCCCTCTCCCAAAAAAGAAGCTCACGAAATCCACAAAGAAAGCTGTTTCAGTGACTCTAATTAGTTCAACGAATGGAAGTCATGATGTCGACTACGAAGACAACGATTCTAACATATCGTGTGACTCGCTTAATAGCAGCGAGTTAAACGGAAGCGTGCATGCAGACGAAAGTCACAGCGAAGATACTAGCAAAAACGAAAAGAAACAGAGTGCAGAGCCACCTGCCGCGCCTGAGTTGCCGGCGTTTGACGCCAACACAAACAATAAAGACAGCAGCTTTCTACCACGGGGCCTCCTGCAAGACATTAGAGACCGCTCAGTCAAACTCAATACGGTCGAAACTGAAAGCGAGCCAAGCGAGCACCGGGAAGCGAACCAGAATATTAATGAAAATGCTAATCTACCGAAAGAAAGCGCGCAACTAACGTCGTTCCGACTAGTTTCGCAGTGTAATAGTGAAGTGAAGACAAATTCAGACGCGGAGTTATTACAGAGCGCTTCCAAAACGCCTATAATTAGCGAAAGTACTTACGAAGAGCGAAAGAAACAGGATAAAATAAAACAAGATCAAATGTGTTACAGTAGCAATTACTTCGACGCGGACAAGTATTACGACTTCCATCTGAATGAGAAGCAATTTGACACTGAGTCCTTGAAAAGTGTTAGTGGTGTGAGTGTTAAAAGTGGCAGTGATTTTTCGGAGTTGGAATACTTCGCGGGCATAAAGGATTACAAGAACGAGGAAACTCCATCGACCATCAGGAGTTCGAAAGGCACGATTCGGGGCGTGAAGAATCGAGTGCGTGCCGGCATAGCCACGTTCCTTCAAATCCAGAACACGACTAAGGTAATTTCAGTTTTATTGTTTCACTTTTTAATTTTGGTCGGTTTTTGTGTCAACCGCCTGCTCGTTATACACGTACTTGATTTTGGAGGTCGCAATCAAACGTATTGGAAAGTGTATGCGACTATGCGAGCACGTAGACTGGTGTTTATTAAAATGTTCATTTTAATGGCCGAGACAAACTGTCGAGTGCTATTGAATATTGAACCTTCACGGTGCGTTGTCCGGAATAACGGCAAGAAACAGGTGATGTAAAACAATTGACACAGGTTGTTGATTAACATTCAGAATTATGAACGGACGTATGCCGTAAGTCATGTACTGTGTCCGAAGGCACAACAATACCGATTGTTGCCATACTAATAAGTATGTTTCATCATTAACATATTCGTCGGTTGGTCTTGTTTTAAAATTGTTTCTAAGACGCTAATTACGCTATTTGCAAAATTCTCATTAGGTATTGGTAAACTTTCAGTCATTAAGTAAAAACAACAATGCCTGAGTGATTTTGCTTTTTTTAATACCTTACTTTACACATATTTCAACGCATTGCATTTTACTAGTAACAGTCAATAACATTAAACCTACAGATGAGTCATCTGATGAATTTAATAAAACCCTCGCATTCGTGTAAATGAAGCCCGATATTCTATTTCCCCCGTAAAGAAATATCGAAAAAGATATCTAATAACACTGCAAACTACATCACGCATCAGAACACATTGAATTAGTTAAATATTATCATTAGAAATATCAATAAAATGTACTCTGAGCACACATATTTTAAACCCCCGACACAAAAAGAGGCATGTTATAAGTTTTACGTGTTTAGCTGTGTATATGTCTGTGGCATCTTAGCTCCTAAACGGATGGACCAATTTTGTTTTTTTTAGCAAGGTTAGTATACTTAAATTGAGAGTGTTCTTAGCTTAGTTTGATGAAAATCCGTTAAGCCATTTAAGAGTTATAAGCTTTGAAAGTAGCGGTCCCGATGTTGTCGGGGGTTTTTAACTCGGTTAGGTTAGGTTATTACAAACGCAAGTGCAAATGGACTATTTCTGAACTCGGAGAGATCATAATTAGTCACCGCAACTGCATCTCCGGATATGATCTTCCGCTTCTCTAATTTTCTTCATTAAGTAAAATGGTATTTCCTTTAGCATTTAACACTACTCGTAAGTGTGTCGGAAGTGTCGCAAACATCTCTAAGTTTTCTAGGAATCGCAAACAAGTACGTGAAAGCGGATTGGGAAAAAAGCATCAAGCATGCTTCTTCGATTGTTAGAAAACATTGTGAAATTTATAGTCGCTAAAGTGCTTGTTGTTTCCAGGCAATTAAGGTTTTTTTGTGAAGAAATGCTAACGACGGTTAGCATTTTATGGCATAGCATATTTTTGTATACTTTGTGTTGACTGAAGCGATACATACATTAAAATGACTCTTATACCTTTTATGTGGCAAAATTTTTCTGATGTATTCGTAAGCATGCTATGTGAATACTTCCTTGTATACTCGTAAGTATTTAAAAAAATACATATTTTGTTAGAGATGTTCTTAAAGACCTGAATGCATAGTTATGACGGTTTGTAAAATCGTTTTTACTGCTTTCATTAAGTATAAAGGCAAAAATCTTTTTATATGTTAGTGAGAACACTAAAAAATCCTGTTTATAGTTTAATCGTCTGTTATTGTCACATGAACTCCTGTATAGATATTGCTTGGGTTTTTATTTTTTTAATTTATGCCAATGTCCTGGCCGTCGTATAAATCACTCAAAATGAGTATTTTAATATGTATAGAGCGTGACTTAACACCGTTTGCAGGTTAACTAGACTTTTTATGAATTCCGTGGCGTGACATGCCGATCGTGAATATAAACTGGAAATGAGCATAGAAAATATGCATATTTATAATGAAGACAAACTTGTATTTAGGGTTCCGTTTCGTAGGGTTGTTTATAATCTAATCTGAAATGATTTTCTTCATTAAACTTAAACCGACCATCAAGCACGTTACAAACCACCATTCATCCCGTTTCATATAGGTTGAAGTGATATGTCATAAAATGTGTCTTCTTAGAAAACCTAATCAATAAACTCAACCATACAAACATTTGGGTAGTGTTGCACAATAGCTTGAAAAAGGATGGCGAATAGATGGATGTAGACTCCTCGCCGCCGGGATGGTTGGCGCTTAGAGATATTGAGATCGTTTTCAAATTATTTGTAGAGATTACAAGAAAATGAATTCACAGAAGATCTTTTTTGAAAACTTCAAGTAGTACAATGTTGTATTAATGCTATTTTTATCCTAAAGTGTTCAAACGGAACCAGAGATACGCTTGTATTGTCACTAATTATGAATTTCTGAGCGGCATTCTCCATAAAAACCGAAGTTGCCCATATTCGTCGCTAGCCTCTTCCGAGAAGACTATTCGACCGTGAAACCTTATCGATGCATCGGCATGATATAGTTTCTTCTATGAAATGTTGCTTACCCCTGAATTAAATACTAAGTTATTACACCATGTAATGATGAGATGGACAATAAGTAGTATTAGTTCCGTACTTACAAGACACACAGTACTTCTTCGCTATGCCACATTAAAAAAAAATGCATTTTCAATAAAATGTTGAAACTGGTTCTTAGCGAAATCTTCTACACAATAACAATATTTATCTTTACCGTATCGCAAATGTAGTAATGTTCATACAAATCGAGATAAAATGATTCGCTTCGCTTTACCGATTAATTACTTTATTAACTTCCTTCATTTAGTTCCGCATTATAATGTTCTAACCTTGTACGCATTCGTTCCCATATTCTAGTAACATTGTATGTTATTTACTAATTAAGCATCTGTTCAATTCTTTAACGGTATTGTTTAAGATACTTACCTCCTTTAAATAAAACTAATTAATGTAACTTTAATGATTTTAAACGTTTATTCTTTACTAACAAATCTCGTAGCATGGTATATTAATTTGTTCATATTACTTAGTTGCCGATTTGCTTAAATTGTTAGCAAAACTCGCTACGATACGATCGAAAAACTAATTAATTAGCATTAATTTAGCACGTTCCAAACAAAGCTAATAATAAACAAGTCCGTCACAGTCCATGACAGGTTTAAATAAGCTATGAAACTCCGCTCCGTGGTATGTTTACCTTGACGACAACAATGGTTGAAAGCCTATCTGTACAAGATCTTGTACGTTAGCATTCGTCAGTAAGATGCATTACATTTAGATCACACAACACGAAACTTAATCTGGTCTACTAAACTTTACTAATTAATGCTACATAATTCCTTATATCAATTTTCTTAGGACCACTAACAGAAAAAGTTAAATTGAATCTGTAACAGTTTCATTATCATCATCAGCCGCAGGTTTTCCACAACGACCGGCCTTCTGCTGCTGTCATCCAGCGGTTTCCCGCGGTAACAGTTTAGTTTTGTCAAAATGTATGGAAATGACAGTCTTAAATCGAGAAAAAAATCTAGTCTCTAGACTGCCAAGTGACACTTAAAAAATTGTTTTCAAAGATACTTATTTTTTTTATTATCTATGACTTTGTTAATGGTCTTAACGGGATTTATGATATGTGGAAAAGTGTAATTTTTCATTACTGCTACGACTTTTATGTACTAAACTAGGCCAAACCACTAATAAAACTTACAGTGCGTGTATTATTATCAAAAAATGTATTCACGTTCAAACGAAGCCTTGACTTTTCGCGCGCGGCCGCCACTTTCATTCGTCTGAAGCAAAAAATGCCATTTGCATGAATATTACGTGCGTGTCTCGGAGACTAGTTTATTTCACTGTCCGTATAAGACATGCAAAAACTGTAGATTCTGAGGCATTTGTCCTTATAATAAATGTCTTAGTTTGGCCCTCAATGTCACAGCTCGCATTTGCACATTTGCGTTTATATCTATTTTTCTGTCTTTGGTTAAGCAAGTTTGATTTTGCGGTATCAGCGTATGACATGAACCTTTACTTTTGATTCTAGAATTATACTCGTAAAGCATCATTTGGATCACCCTTGAAAAAATTTTTGATACTAAGTCATCGCAATTTATTGACCCAATCACGCCATTATTTATGTATACATTTGAATATGCTTGAGTACATTATTTCGTTCAAAAGACTGTTAAAACTGAACTTTAAACTCCAAAAACCCGCCTTTAAGTCAAAAACTAAACTAAAACATAATTTTAAAACTCTAATGAAGTACTAACAATGTCACATTAATTAGTATAGCATGTTTTTAAACCGGAAGATTTACTTGTTACAAGTTAATAAAATTTTTACTACCGTTTCTTACTCGGATATAGCTTGATTTAACACAGATAACAATCAAATCGAGGACAGTGGCGTGTGCGCATAATCGCTAGACGGTAATGTAATTACAGGGGATCTCCTTTTTGCGCCGGTAGGAACTTCACGTTCGCACGCTTCCGAGAACATTGTAATGTCAACTTTATTCGATTTATCGATCGAATATAGGAAGCTAAAATAATCGAAGGTGGTGATGTTTGGTTTTTTAAACAGGTTATTAAGTAAAACCGGTAGACAAGTTTGATAGGAGTTTTGCAAAAGTGATTAAATAAATACAAATATTGATTTTTTAAATATTGTAAATCGTTATTGTGTGATTCTGAATCCAATAAAATATAGGTTTTAATAAGCCGCAACTTATTTAGCTAAAAACTTGCATCACATCCACTTATGCGTTTCTTTACCACAGGCTAGATGGCGCTAGTATCTGGTAACTTTTTGCATTAGCACATCCACCAATTGCGAATAATATTCTATCAATTTCTAATGCGCCTTAGGTCATAAGCAATTCTTTTGCCAATTCATCTCATTGCTGACTACGGATCGTTTTTCTCATGTCCTACTTCACACTTATTTATTTTAATGCATTTCTAACCGTAGATTATTTGCCATTTGTCAATATTGGAAAGTTTTCCCTAGCTCGAAGCATTCCTATGGAAGTGATTGACAATTTGAGATTTGCGGTAGCTTTGAGGTTATCCCACATGAACGGTAGTAGTTTTTGCTAAGAAAGTTCAAGCATAAACGACCGTAAAATACTCTGAATACAGTTTGAAATCTAAAAACAATCTGTAGTATAGTGAATAATATTAACTGACGGTAAGTACTTATATCTATCTGTTTTGATTATGGTTATTGGAATCAAGTGAGGTTACATTTTCTACAGTTACTTTGATTGTTATGTGGTTAACTGGCATAGTTTTTTGCCGCAAACTTTACTGGATTTTAGTGATTGATGTCTACGCCCCGTGTATTTTATTATGTAATTTCCTTGATATTTTCTATTTATATACAATCATTGCATTGAACTACAAAGGTCGAAAAATACCGTTAATTATCTGAATTATGAAATTAATTTTAACATTTATATACTTTTCCTGTAGTTAAGACTGACATTTACTTTTTTCTTAATTTTATTGTCTTTTGTAATGAACTAAGTGTGAAAGAAATTGAACGATTAACTGTAAGTTTCCAATTTTATAATTTACATTCAGCGGGCCTTTTATGGTCGTGTTTATCGTGGAGATAAACGTGGATAAAACATCAGAGCCCTTAGCCAAGATGCCCATCGCTAACTAGCATTTCTATTCGTTTCATTTTTAAACCAATCGCGTCACTGGTAGATCACGTGACTCTTCGTATGACGTGATTACCAGTGACGCGATTGGTTTAAAAACGAAACGGATAGAAACGCTAGTTAGCGATGGGCATCTTGGCTAAGGGCTCTGTTACTTTCTGACCAATAGTGAGTGCGAAAGTGACGGATGCTTTATCCACAGTAATCCACCGCGATAAAGGCGACATAAAGGGTCCGGTTAGCAAAAATAAAATGACAAACACTTTAAAATTTTAATAATAAACGTTAAATTAAATAATTAAGTCTTTGTATTTAATTTCGACTGTTTTAAAACAACTTACTTCTGTTTTTTGTCTCGACGAAAACAAAATGTATTCAAAATATTCTAGAATTACATAAAGAAAGCAAATACGACGGTGAAAGTGAATTCGCTTTATTCTTACGTGTTTGGGAGATTGTACAAAACTGCCAATTAAATAAGTTATTTAATACATCGACTATGAAAAAGCAAGGGTGTTTGTTTATATTTATTCTAAATTTTGTGAAGTGTATCATACGCTGTATAAAAATTGTAAGGGTGCGTCATATAAGACGGCAGTAGGTTTTAGTTTTCAACTTTTCACAACCTAGGTACCTAATTCTTCGAGCGTTTCAACCGCCGTCATTCCCGTGGCCGCATTAATTTCGAAATTCCTGTAGCTTTGGATGCTATTTTCGGTTATCTTGTAGAGTACCCTGACTTCTACAGGAATTTTGACATTAATGCGGGCACGGGAATGACGGCGATGGAAACGCTCGAAGAATTGCCTAACTGTTTTTATCGGGTCATCAAACCAAATCAAAATTTATGACATACTTTTTTCTTATTTCAAGCCCGTTTAGCCTTTCAAGTAAATTTTTAACCATTCCTCGTCATTGGAATAGGCAGAAATTGAGAATACATTACTCAAACCCGATGACAATCTTTTTTGGTGTTTAAGAACTAATCTAGTTACTGGGAATTGATGGAGACAGAAGGCGGCAGCAGAAAATATGATGTACTTAATGTAGACTACCGACTTTGAACTCGTTCGATTTGTCTAGTTAAGCAAAAAAAAGATCAGTTGGCAAAATCAATTGGGTAGGTAAAGTTTTTGGAAGAGGTGTAAATTATATTTTTATTCGATAGTCGTCATCCTAAAGATCAAGGAACTGCGGCTCTTTTATTTTTATTTCCTCTAATATTTTAGAAATATTTTTTTTAGTTATTAAGTTGACATTTGTACACTTTATTGGCCGACAAGCTTGTTGCCTTCGTACTTATTGAAAAAGAAAAAAAAACTGTCACTTCTATAACTGTCATTGTCAGTCAAAGTAAACAAACGATTCAATTCTTTCAAGCATCCGAGTAAATCTTTGTAATACTCCATTTCCAAAGTCCGTGTGGGATTTCTTAAATTCATTGCGTGTATACGATTCAAACGTGCTCTCGTGGCTATCGAAAAGCAGGGCAAGAGTCGTCGTGAAAGGAAGAAATCGGTGTCCAAGAAGCAGTGCCAATGGGGTCGAAAATAAATCGTAGTCCAAATATCGTGCAAAGGTCAAAGCGAGCAAAGCTGGAGGAAAGCGGCAAAATCGAAAGTCCGGAGTTCGTTCTGAGGTCGTTAAAAATATTTCTAAAAACACTGATCACATGAAACGAAGGCAAACAGAAAAGAGTCGTTGAATTTAATCGTTTGTTTACTTTGATTGACAATGACAGTTATAGAAGTGACAGTTTTTTTTTTCTTTTTCATTAAGTACGAAGGCAACAAGCTTGTCGGCCAATAAAGTGTACAAATGTCAACTTAATAACTAAAAAAAATATTTCTAAAATATTAGAGGAAATAAAAATAAAAGAGCCGCAGTTCCTTGATATTTAGGATGACGACTATCGAAAAAAAATATAATTTACACCTCTTCCAAAAACTTTACCTACCCAATTGTGGGTCATATAAGGTTGTTATAGGCGAACAGAAATAGTGGTGTTTGATATTGAATGTAACACAGTTTTAAATTTAAAAAGTGTTCATCCCCAGCGCCAATTCGCGACGCAAATTCATAACGCACAACAGTGGCGTTAGAGCATTGCTAGCGACATCTGTTGAGATGACTGTAATGCCATTTCAAGTTAACGATCATGCTACTTACTATTTCTTTAACTCGGCGTAGCGTTCTGTAATAACTGGAGGTAACACGTAGGCGAATACTAGAACACGCCCAGTAACGTTACGCCTTCCGCATTCCTGCAACGTCTGACATCTGTTCCGACGGCAAATAAACACACTGAAACTGTGCACAGAACAAAAACAATATAAAGTCAGGGTCGTTACTTTGATTTTGGTACAAAGGCTGCTTTTAATTTAAAACAATAATTAAATTAAATAAATATCACGGACAATCTCACACAAATTGACCTAGTTCCAAACTAAGCCCTAGGCTTGTACCAGGCAACAATATACATACTTATAAAGAGAAATACATAGAAAACATCCATGACTCAGGAGCAAATATTCGCGCAATACAATACAATATATTTTAAATAAAAAGTTTAGCCCTTCCATCCGACTGTCTTTTAAACGTTGGAAGTTTGTAATATCTTCGATATTTTAATGGAAGTTACCCGATGTCGGTTGTTTGGGCGAAATATATTTGTTCAAATGTATTTTATCACAAATGTTCACTTTCCAAAATATTATTGGTATTTTTTTTTCAGGATACCAAAACCGCTATTCAAATCGGTTAGGTTAGATTAGACTTACAACTACAATTAAAATACAAACTGTTACAGCGATATACTTTTTTGGTGAATGAAACATTGGGAAATTATACATTCGACGAAACATATTTCGCCCAAATGGCAGTGACCCAAAGTTACCTCCAAATCGAACAAACCAAATTGCTACAATTAGTACCTAGTTACTTACCAGTTTCTATTAGAGCAGCGTGATGGAATTCATCTCACTGATAGAGAAGACAATCTACGAGATAACATTGCACGTGGTGATAGAAAAAGATTAAGAAAATGTCTTCGTAATTTCTCAGTTGCAATCAATAACGGTAACGGAGCAATGATATGGTACTTAATTATATGTTGTGATATGAATAGTAGGTACAAAACTCGGTGAACTTATCTATAAACTAAGTTAAGTGCGACTTTTAAAACGTACGATTTTATGCAGATTCTGCTTTAAATGTACGACGGCGACGATTTGGTTACAGTTTCGCATGAGATCTAGCAAAAATATGCTTAATATTAACGGATTTAAACTCCTTTTGAGTAAGGGTGCTCTCTGATCTAGTCACAAAATCGATCCAATTATATAATGGTGATGATGAAACTGAGTTACGTGTGGCGGTCCGCCTTGGCTCGCCCACAGGCACCCACGGCGACAGATGAAGGGAATTTACTACGCAGTTACGTCGGGAATGTTGATTGAATTGTATATTTCTGTTTTTAATTTAGTTTATTATGGCTTAAAAAGACTGCAGTTAAAATGCAAGGCTTAGCTTAAAAAATAATCAAAGTTATTCAATCAAAATCAATAAATATTAACAAGTATTTCATAAATGTATAATTATCGCAAATTGAAAACGCCTCATTACACGCACACGAGCATTCTATTTAATAATCGAATCCTAAATTGACTCGGCATAACCGGACACTTAACATCAACAAAGCCGCAGAGTAAATTTACTATTTAATAATAATCAAGATCACATTAAAAACACACTGTATACAGTGTAAAGGGCAAATTCCATAGCACATGGGGATTTTTTGGGGTTCGGAGAAGGAAGATGAGTAAGTGGCGTAGTCACAACACGGGATTGAGGCACTTGCTAATATTCTTAATTCGTTTGGGTTGTCAAATCGTACAAATCCTAATAGTAATATATCGTGTACGATTTGATAACCCGTCCGAATTAAGAATGGTATCTAGTGGCTCAACAATCCCGTGGTGTGACAATACTCGACATGCCAGCGGGCAGCGCGAGTGATTGCAAATGCTTTGCCAACTCTAAGGACAGATAATTACCAGATAAATTATCTGACAGTTAAAATTTTAACTTTCCTTTGTCAAGTTCGCTTTTTACATTAATTTCTTTTCTGTCTACATATTAATTTGTCAACCTGTTTATGTGCAATAAAGAGTTTACATACATACATTATGATAGAAAAGAAAAGAGCTAAAATCTTTTCGACAGATCTGGAGATTGCAAAATCGGCCCTAAGAAAGATAGTTATAGTTAACTGCTTCAGTTAGTTATTTTTAAATAATACTGCTACCAAATAGAGATCGATTATATTGGTGATCTTTGGGATAGGCCTATCTTGTTTAGCAGTGGACGTGTTACGTCAATTGTCTGTTGACTTCAATTAAATACACTTTTACGACTGGTTTCAACCCAGTTCATGATAGCGGACGAGTCTGTGTTTTTTTTAAACTACTATTACTAATCGATAATATAAAAAAGTGGACGTCTTGCTGATGATGATGATGATGATGATGATGATGAATATAAAAAAATGTTTTTTTAGCCTGTGTTAGTGTCCCACTGCTGAGCAAAGGCCTCCAATACAATTATGTACTTCAACAAAATAACCTAGCAATTATTTATTTATTACAATTCTGTTCTACATAAATAACAATAGATCGTCTATTATAATAATTACTAACCATTTAATAACAAGCCGTGTCTAAAGTAACAAAGCTGCAGGTCTAACAGGTGTTCAGACAAATCGAGTTATTTAGTTCAATCGCGGTCAATTTAACTCATCTGCATAACGATAATTTTAACAATAAATATAACGTTTAGATGATACGACACGGACACGACGCGGTTACAAGATACGATTCAGCATTAATAACAATTTTTAAAACAAAAGGCTCGAGGTTTTGTTTAAGCGATAGTTTTCAGTCTTAAATGTTTCTAATTTCCTACGTTATATTAAATAGTGTAATTTTATTTAACCGTACATTAATAATGCCAAATAAAATAAGATACGACGTCGTCAATAGACGTTTTGTCCTTCAATATATTATTTAAAATCTACAAAAAATATATAAAATATTGTTTATATCGTCAGTTCTAAAAATCTCGGTAATTTGCCCTTAACCTTACTTGAGTGAGCTTTCACAGTCAGAAACCAGTTTCCATTTCCCACTTATTAGCACTGCTTTCTTGGTAAAAATTTGGTAGCTTGCCGTTGTCACGTCGCGGTTAGTGGTTTTACGTATATTTGTTAAATTATGCCATTAAATACTAATTGCTACTATGTACTAATTTAAATTACGTACTTATCACACACAAGTGTGTATTTATTATGCAGTATGCTGTTCATATTTTGCTTTGACAAGTTCGTGGGCGATCCTCTTGCGGGGGGTTACAGGCGTTAGGGGCGACGAGGTGATGCTATTAGTCCTACTACGCTTCGCCGCTACTGGGGCCTAGCATGTTGCATTGCATTAACGATTTTCGAAAATCGACAAAATGTAGGTATAGAATTGTCATAAGCGGATGACGTAACTGATTGTCAGCTTACGTCAATCCTGTACATTATCTTTGAATTCGAAAATCGTTAAGCTCGTAATGCATCTTGGATAGGTCTCCTGGTTTGCCCTTGGGATCGCTAATCATTCCCGTCAATATTTCTCCGCAAAATGTTTCCGCAATCGATCGCGCAACTCCCGTATCTTTTATCTATCCACCCATATACCCTGTTGTATACCTACTGTACGGTAGGGTGTATGTTACGTAGTACTTTGCAAGTTGTGTACAGGCTTTGTCTGCATCATAGCCGTACATGAGCGTAAGCGTGTGAAGTACTGAGACATGTGTGCGACAATTTTGTTCTCAGTCATTGCTGTTGTTGTGTTCACTTTACAACTACATACAAAGACTGTAAACTTCAAGTAATTTATCATTGCTAGATTATCTTGTGATCTTGTTTATCTAGTTACTTGAATCACCTGCCTGAGAATACTAAATGGTTTATTCCACAGCGTGTAATATTATTTTGTATGCACACTTTACAATATTTACAGTATCCAAAGATAGACACAGCTATCGTTTCGAACAATTCGGTAGCAAAATTTTACTTTCGTCTGATGATTGATTGAGGTTGTTTTTTTATCGCTGCGTATTTACCCGTTACATGTACGGTAATTTTGTATACCGTTTGACTTTACAGATGACTTAGCTAGATTGATTATTATCGTATTTAAACGGAGTGTGACATAGTATTAAATTAAAGCTTAAAGACTTGAACACAAGAGCATTATCAGTAACCCCATCTGTACGAGTACCAGCAGAAATCAGTCACTATGTCTTTCTATTTCTATCCCCACAGCTATGAAGAGAAATACGAAATATCATACAGTTGGTCGGTGGCACGTGCGTCTTCAATACTAGTGATATTTCATTGTTATCATTTTGTCTACAAACCAAATTCATAGGTTAACAATGACCTGAACTCAGATTATCAATATGTTACTTTTGCTGTAAAAAATTGGTGAGAAAACAATATACAGTAGTTAACAGCAAAGTGCATAAGAGGTCCTGCTCTTCCGCTTTGTCCTCAATATATTTTTAACGGATCGCAAAATCGTCTGGATCTATAGAAATAGAAATAGAAATAGAAAATATTTATTTCGCATAAATAGAGAATTTCTATAGAGGTTGTAGAAAGTGTTATTCTGATTGAAATTAAACCTGTTAAACACAAATACTGTATAAATGTTCTCTCAAGTACTACACGCGTAAAGTATTCCGGATAAATTCAAAATATGTGGATTATCGCATGCAACCTGCAATTTATGGCATGTGTATCACGCATGCTGTTCTTGCTTCTTGTAACTCGAAAGCGTGGGAAGAGACACCATTGTCTCAAGTATTCTGCTGGTGTAGGATGATTGAAATGCCGGGTATTTTATAGTAATCATAAGTGGCCTTGAACTGCTTGGAGATAAAAGTTTAACGTTAAGTTTAATTAAAGTATTTCCGTTAGAAGGTGACAGTTATGATGATGTGTGTGACAGTTATGGTGGCAGGTGATTTGTACTAAATCCTATGTTTTTTCATTGATTAAATATAAAATACACGTCGACGCGGTTCGGTTCGGTCGTTCCTTCTCAATTCTATTGCCTCATCATCATTACATCAGCCAAAAGACGTCCTCTGCTTGACATAGGAGCTATTTAGGATCTTTACGACCGTCGGTTTCGAGCTACTCACTTCCTTCAGCTTATTAATTACACATATTATTACTCTTTCAAAACTTAAAAAAAATGTACCTAAGTATAACTACTTAAAAATCATCATTTGCCTAATTACGCTATTCGTTGCGCATTGTCACCTATAAAAACCTCAAGGAATGCCGAGCTTGGCCCGTGAGGTCTACATCGGAACCGGTATGCACCGCTAGCCCGTTCGCCTCACAAGGTCGGGCGGTACTGATAGGATTCATGTTAAGGGTATTAGATCGCTTCCTTGACTGCCTTTTAGTAGATACTCGAGTTTCTTATTCAAATAGCTAAATAGGTCAAGTACTTGTGCTTTTGAAACGAGAATTATAACGCTTATATGTGTTACGCTTAGCTTTGCTTCGCACCTTTTAAAATTACTTCTCTTTTCGTTTTATTTAATGATTATAAAACGATTTTGGTTAATAAAATAAATGGTTTTATTAAAATAAGTGAATATTTTAATTGTTTATATCCATCTAGGACTAAAATATTATTTTTAATAGCACAAATAATGATAGCATGTATTTATAATTGCTCTATAGTGCTTTATCAGCCCGTAATAGTAAGTCATTGTCAGTCTTAGATAAGATATTATACTAAACCGAATCAATTGCCTAGCGGCTTAATTAATATTGTCTTAACGATACTGAAGATCTAAGTAGCTAAACACATCAAAACTGTAGATAATAAAATATATTAAATATAAATAATACAGATGTTGAGAGATTCATCTTGTTTTTCGATATTCTCTATTACATAACCGATGTTGATGGAGCTTCATTTGAAGACATTTTAAATCTGAACTAAATCTATGCTACCCTTATTTACAAAGATCTTGTTGAATTCAATCTGCTAGATCGCTAATACTAATATTTCGTACTTCTTTTAGGTATTGTCTAATTGAGAACGATTGATACGCTCGAACCAGCTGAGCGGCTAGCACATCTTATATTTTCTCGCTTGTCGCTCAGTGCGACTCTATCGTTGCAGACAAGTTAGAAAGGGAGATCCGAGCGACAAACAAGTCGCGGGCCACTTGTGCTAGCCGTCCTGGTTTGCCAAACAGTCATCCATTGACGTTTTAAGTGCTTGAACTTTGCAAAGACGGTGTGCGGTCATTCACTCTACAAGTTCTATCACTTATGCAAGCGAACTATGATGTCCAGTTATGTTCTTGTGAAGCCTTTCTAATGCCTGCCCATGACAGTTTTCCGTTTATTCCTTTCTTTTTCCTTCTTAAACATATTCCAATCTTACGTCTTGTTTCCGTTCTGGAAAATTACAAAAATCACCTACGTGTGTTGTGTGTTATTCATAATTAAAAGAACGTTGCCTTATGCTTAAAAATATTACGTAAGTATTATGAGTTTCCTTCTTTAAAATTAACATAAAGGTTGTTAATTTAAACTCTGACAAATCAACAAATCAATAGAATCTTTAAATTACCACTTAAAAGCCTTTATGCAACGTAAGGCTATACATCTTCTATCAAGTCTATTCGATTTCGTCGTTTGCATCCACTACTTATTTATACGAGGCCGGCTCGGAGGTTTGATTGCAAATGTCTGTTTATCTTATCTTATGTAAATGCTTTTTGATGAATGATATCTTCATTGGCTTGCCTTGCTTCCATCGCGGATTTAAACCTGACCGCTATTTCTAAGTTTTCTATGTTTAAGGCTACATTGAACTTTTCTAATTAAATAAAATTGATAAATTTGAATTTTTCTATTTAAAAAAAATTGTCGAATTTGATAAGACCTGTAAGCCACGTGGACAGAACTATTAACCTTTTTATCTACAAACTAACGAAAATGTTCATTTTAGACAAAAATGTAATAGCATTTATGAAAAAATACTTATTAGAAATATAAAATAGATATTTACGATTAAATTCATAAGTAATAAGAAACTAGAGTTACACTTTGTTAAGACGCTTGTTCAGTTGCTCTTGGAGCAGTATTCATACAAAATGTTGTCTTCGCACATATTTATCAAGGTAATACATTATTAAATTTAAAGTTATTCTACTTCAAATAAATATCTGCTGCGTTTAATCGCAGAATCCGTTAAGCAACTAGATGTTTTTTTCGAGAATAAAGCACGAGTTGACTTTTTTTATTACTGTGGATTTTTTTTTCCTTAAAGACTCATCTCAAACCGAAGTTTCAAAACTATTTCATACGAAACTTAAAAAGCCATTAACCTTGCAATTATGGAATTGAAAATGAATATTCATTCACGCTATTAAAATCGCATCTACATCACTTTATCACAGCAATTGCCAGGCTCCTTGAATTTCATACAAAAAAGAGTCATTTTAGAGCTTTTGGCGCTAAATGTGTAATGATCTCCAAAGTGCAGCGACGAATGTCTTGACATTGACTTTTATGACTTGTGATTCTATTATTTATTTATTTATTTATTTGTAATAATAATGGTTATAATGCATTGAGAAGATTTATAGAACTGTGTGGTATTTGCGTGCGGTCAGTATATTATAATTGTAAAAGAGTAACTGCGGTCAGGATACATTATTGTAAAAAGTATAGTTTTAAGAATTTTGGTATATATAAACATGTCTTCAAAATTCCGCAATACTTTAATACTTTGAAAATCGGAACGAAAACAGGCATTTTACTTTCAAAATAAATAAAGTACAATGCTGCTGTCGATAATGTTTTATTTCTTTTCAGAAGAACTGCTAATCTATATTTACTATACATTAAATAAATTTCCGAGCCAGAGAGACTTTAAAGGAACGAGAATGATTTAAAATTTTAATGAATTATTATAATATGATTGGAAATTTAAGCGTTATATTCGACTTGTCATTTTTGATCTAAAGCAGCGAGTTTAAAAATTTTTTGCAGTGCTATCCAATGATAAACCATTAGCGGCGAAGTGTGCATTAGATATCACATAATGTGCAATTTACCTAGTCGTGCACATTTATTGCATAGCCGCATTTGCAATGGTTATTAGACTACACGACACGACTCACCGACATGATTTTTTGTTATTTACGAGTTGTACGATACGACACTTTGTTTTGATTTTTGTATGCATTTCTCATATTATAAGAGAATATCATATTGAAGGTTTTATAAAACACTTAACAGCTTATCTGTATCACAAATATTCGGCATATCAACGGCGGTTCCCAAAAAAATATGAAATACAC
The DNA here is from genome assembly GCA_963241965.1 of Tortrix viridana. NCBI lineage: Eukaryota > Metazoa > Arthropoda > Insecta > Lepidoptera > Tortricidae > Tortrix > Tortrix viridana. Next base: position 4,258,133 of record OY725192.1, read on the forward strand.
CGCAAAGTATTGAGTTATACAGGAGCAACGCTAGAAGAAGCGCGCTTTCATTTAAGATTTAGAGGTTAAGAAAACCAAAACATGTTTTTTAATAAGAAATAAACAGCTGAAATTTAAATATATTTTTTTAAATTTCAACCAAAATATCAAGCAACTGTCGACTCTATCTGAAATAATTTGCAACAACAAAAAAGGCCTTTAATTACGTCAAATTTATTCAATGAGTTATTTTAATACGTACTAACATTTTGTTTCCTGCTTCGTGGTATATAAATGCAGAATAAACTAAAGGTCGCGTCGTCGTCGTGTCGTCACATGTAAAACACGTCATAACTGTCCACTGCCCAGCTATACTCATTGATTACACAAGTACGTCTAGAATACCTGTAAGTTAATTAAACCTTTAATTAAGGCATGTTCCGGGTAACTGTAATGTACGGAAATTATATGTTAGGAAAAAACTGGAAGTACTAGGCAAATAGTTTAAACATTACATTTAAATTAAAAATTGTTTTAGACTTTCAGTGTGCATTGCATTGGCATTTGTATATGTAGTGCATATACCTTTCAATGTTACTAACCCCTTTAAAAAGGAAGGTGTTAAACGTTGGACCCTGAGAACCAATTTCACCAAACGATGTTAAAAGTTTATCGACTGTTAGTTCATACATTTTAACAGCCGTAAACACTCTAATCGTCTGTTAAGTTGTTGGTGAAATTCAACATTATGTCGGATTTCACCAACCACTTGACAGACGATTAGAGTGTTAACAGGTAACTCTAATATTTAGGCCGGAGTTCACCAACAGTTAAACAGGCGATTAGAAGTCTGACGGCTGTCAAAATGTATTGACTAACAGCCGATTAGGATTTAACGTCCGTTAAATTGGTTGGTGAACTCCGACCTTAGTCTATCAATGTGTCTGTCTGTCAAAATCGTACATCGTAGGGTTAAAAAGGATTCTAATCTTTTTGAAGTTAAACTAAAACAGAATGAAAAACAACAACTACGTTCTTTTGATTTTTAAAGTTTATGGGTTCGTATACAGTGACGTAGAATCAAAAACAACGACAGTATTTTTTTCCCTTACAACTTCTAATTCAGGGAAGATTTTGTACCAATAGATCCTGCATTCAAACTGTCACCTTAATACTGTCTCAAATAATCTCGTTACGTTACCAACCCGATTGGCCAATACCATTATCCTTAAAAGCACTTTTAACTCTAACACTTGTTAGTGCATTAGGCGACCGCGAGAGAGCGCTGATGACGCAACGGTTAACGGTGGAGTCTTAATCGACACTTGTCGAGGCGGGTTACAGGTTCGACCTAATTTTGTAGTGGTCGATGTTTACATATTATAGACTCGAGTTGCGTGGTTAATAGTGCGAAACTTTCTTTGGCACATTTAAACCTTCAAATATTTATGGATTCTTGGTTCGTAGAAATGTTTACGTCTGCTAAATTCAATTTAATTTATTTGCACATTTATTATTATTATTTAAGTTAGAAATATGTATTTTGAATGCTACGTATCGCATGTATGCTATATTTATACAGGTTTACATAAGGTTAGGCCGACAATTTTACCGGAACGACCAATGCGTCGTATGCAAATGGGCATTGGCATATGTATTTCAATCACTGTTGGTCCGACCTAATGTGAACCTTCTCTAGGAGATACTCAGAACTATGTACGAATATAATAACAGAAACTGCTTTATCCTTCAACCTCAGGTCATTCTATGTTTGCTAACTAATAATTAAATCAAACAAAGACTCGGAAGCCCGAGTGTCATTAGCTAAATTATACTTGTGGCTAAACGGGAAAGTAACGAAATGAGCCGTGACCTGGGAAGGTCGGCAAATTACAGTGAACCTGATACTCTCTAACGTTCGCACGTAGAACTAACGAGCCATTATATTTTGACCTTTAGGGTTATGGCAGCTGTTTGAAATTGAAGATTGAATTATGCTGGTTAGTTTAACATTGTCTTTTTTAAATCAGATTGCTGAGTTCTTTTAATTTTAAAATAAACTCACAATTAATTTAAAGTACTCTATAGTATACAGACTTATAAAACTGTTTTGTTCCTTTACCTGACTGACTTACTAAAGGCCACTTGTAATAAGAAGATAAATCTTGATTTAGGCTAAAGCTCAGTTTTTTTCTAGCTTTTTCCAGCAAGAGAACCTTATGTTGGATTTCACCAACCACTTAACAGACGATTAGAGTGTTAACAGCTGTCAAAATGTATGAAGTAACACTCGATTACATTATATATTTAACATCCTATGGTGAAATTGGTACTACGCGCGGGATATATAAAATTCGAAAATCGAATCGTAAATTTTACAGACGATTTTAAAAGGAGCTTCGTTTATGCTACTGCTCGCTCACTCACTCTTATACCTACACTTGTGAACGAGTGTAAAAGAGTCACAACATATTTGGAAACTTGCCCTCAGGTGACTGAAATGATGCAATGATCATGAAATCAGTTTTCACTGACCTTTTGGGATGACCTGACCACGCCTTCTTGTTAAGTTCGTTCCTTTACAAAAGGTTGTTGCTTAAAAACCAGACACGTAATTCTTATTTCTTTATTTTTAACATTATTGTAACTGAGCTGTTTTAGTACAATAAAGTTACATACAACCATAAAACAATCTGAATCTTGGGTTCAACATTTTAGATTAACTAAGTTCTTGATGAAACAATACAAGGAAATATGTATAATATCTTTCCCATTTTTCTATTTACGCGATATTAAAATTGAAATTAAAAAATATCTCTGAAATCCAAACTTTACAATGCTTTTTACATATAGGTGGGTACGTAATATCTCAACTCTTTCGAGTTAAATATTATGCATTGTTAACAAACCATCTTAAATACACAGAACCCTAAAGCTATTTAGCAATCAGCTGTCATCACGAAATGCTATAAACCAATCAATACGGTACAGTCGCGTGCGATGACATAACGCGTCAGAAGTACAGGTGGAGGCGTAAGTGTTACGCAATCAAGATGGACCACGCGTACAGTTATACTTAATTATATCGTAAGATAAAATATCGTTCGTCATAACCCTATGGAACAGCTGATACGGCGAAGGTGTTTATTTTTATCATTCTTGAGATCCCTGTGGAATATATATCTTGAGATGCAAAATATATTGTCAGTGCATTATACACTTTTAAGGGAATGAAAGGGTTTCTTATATTAACTTATTTACCAGTGTGTGATACCTGCGTATAGATGCTAAAATATGATTTACATAAGATATTGATATACGAGTATAAAATATTATCGTTTCTTCGCCGTGTGTGCAATGACGCGCTTTACGAATACCAATAAGTATATCCCTTTAAACCTTTACTTAATATCAGACTGCCTGGGCTTTCCGTAAATATTTCCATGACGAGTTGAGCTATGATACAGCACTAAGCATCCAAAGGTTTCTCGCTAGATTCACTTCACCAAATCTGGCCTAGCCGTGATGCAAAACTTAACGATTTTAGAAAATCGATAAGGTTGATAATGAAGGGTCACTAACTAGGCGTAACTAGGTACATCACTTTACAGTACGCGGTCACCATTATGAGATATTACGCCTGACTGTACACTAGCTTGCCAACCGTGAGAAACATGTGGACATCCTGCATCTCACCGTCACCCGAAAGTCCACAACGTGTGCAATATTTTAACACTTGCGGGTAAATACCACCTACATACCTACTTAGAAAAGAAGTCGCATAATGTTTTATGTAACAAATTTTGCACACTTACTAACTTAGTTCTGAAATTGAAAATTATTTTTAGGATTCCTTAGTCAAACTTGGTTCAGCATTTAGATTTTATAGGAAGTTGTGTCAAAATTAGAAAAAAAACTTTTATTTCAACTTGACTTCACATCATGCTCTTTAGCTGTCACATGCTAGCCTCGAATTTAATGCTGAACATCATATACCTCCTTTGAAACTGAGGTAGAAGCTACAGGTAATACCACCTCGGAACGCTAAACTGAGCATGGTCCTAGATGCCTTTGGCTGTTTTTTTTTTCATTATTTCGGCAAAACGTCATCAACGCCCTCTTTTAAAATGTCGAATAAACTTTGGTCCGGTTAGTAGACGTACCGTAAGCCATGCGCCACCTATTGAGCAAATTTATTACTTTTTACATTACATTCTAACTTGAAACTAGCTCCTTGCGAAATTGATACGTCTACTTGACAACAGACGTCGCTGTTATCAAAAAAAAGATTGAGATTTTTACATACATCATTACTCATTAGTTTTGAACATTAATTTACAGCTGTTCTCTAACAACACGTTATTCGTTTACCCTTGAAGTTTCTGCATAACATCAGCGATTCATTGGCCTCGTTTGAATATAACCTAAAAGTTGTGAATTCTACGTAAATCAAAATAAGTTTTGATTTATTAATGCTCATAAATTATATTGTGATATACTTAGTTTTCATGTTTTATAGTAGCCAACTTTAACATTTGCGTTTATTTTAAATCCAATTAGCAAGTTTCGAGGCTTTGTCAAGTATATCGTTATTAATAATAATTAACGGTATTGTTTTTAGAAGTGAAAATAATTAGTCAAGTTCGGATCTTTTGTATGGACTTTCGAATTTGATTTTTTTATGGTAAGGCAAGTTATTGCGCTTCCACCCGAACAACTCCAACTACTAAGAGCAGAAGAAATGGAACACTTGTGTCACTTATTGTTTAGTTGTAATTTTTTCGCTGTTGAATGATCCGATTCACTTTATGGGTTATTCGATGAACTCCTTGTAGGTTAATACGTTTAAAATGAATTATAAAGTAATATTATTTTATTAAAGAATGCGGTTGGCACAGTTGGGACTGTTGGTAGTGATCCTGCATACAAAGCTTGTAGTCAGGAAAATAAAGTGGGATAAACGCAAATATTTCTCTATTTTAAGTATTGATATTTTAAACCTAAATATATATGTATGCTGTATATATGCTGACGACACATGTTTAATGTACGCAGATAAGGACATAAAAAATGTAGAAAAGTGTGTGCAGACTGATTTTGTAAACATAATTAAGTGGTCGCATGACATGGCGTTATCCTAAACATAGAAGAAACCAAATGTATGTTAATTAAATCACCTTACCTACGGGCCCCGAGCGAAAGCATTAGTATAATAGGACACACATATTGACATATTTTGACGACGCGGTTAGCCTAGTTGGTAGTGACCCTGCCTACGAAGCTAGCGGTCCCGGGTTCGAATCCCGGTATGGACAAATATTTGTGTGATGAGCGCGAGTATTTGTTTCTGAGTCATGGATGTTTTCTATGTATTTAAGTATGTATTTCTCTATATAAGTATGTTTATCGTTGTCTAGTACCCATAGTACAAGCCTAGAGCTTAGTTTGGGACTAGGTCAATTTGTGTGAGATTGTCCTCTTTATGTATTTATTTATTTATATGACTGCTTACATAAGAACCAAATAGGCTGTAAATGTCCTACTATTGAATTTGTAGATAAATATAAATATTTAGGCTTGACTATAGATACCAAATTCAGTTGGGGCATCCACATAGATATAGTATGCAATAAACTTCGAGCAATTATGGTAAAATTATTTAGTTTAAAGAGTATTGTAAACAGGAAAATAATGCACACTTTATACCACTCGCTAGCCGAGTCAGTAATTAGCTACGGCTTAAATGCATACGGGCTTACTTTTAAAACTTACCTTGATAAAATATATAACATCCAGATTAGAATAATTAAAAATGTGTTGGTGGATAAAGGTACTAAAATCAATTGCAAACAAAACTATAAATTACTGTACAAAAAGTTAAAAATATTACCAGTTCATGAAAAAGTTAAATATTTAATAACTATAGAAAACTACGGTCATGACAGGTTAAAAACGTGTAGAAAATCGTCACGTAACTTTAGGGTAGGCACAAAAAGACGATATGTAGAATATAACACTAATAATTACTATGGCAAAAGAACTCGTAAGCACATGATACCTAAGATTTTTAACCAACTGAGCCCAGATATGGAAAAATTTAATAGTAAAGAGATTTTTAAAAAAAGATTAAAAGAAATACTTCTAGATAATATAGATACATAATATAAAATATATACTAGTATTAAATACTTCATACATATTTTAGTGTTATGCATACGTCTCTGCTGTACTTGCATTATAAATACATAATATGATAGTAGTTACACCTTAGTCTTGTAACCAAATTAGATTCAAGTAGATTAGTAGCTTAGCTTAGTACAGTCACCACACGGGATTGTTGAGCCACTATAGAACCCTCTCACAGAAAGTCGACGGAAAATTTTGACGCAATTTCTTTTGAGTGACTTGACGTTGTCATTATGACAGGGTTCTATGGTGGCTCAACAATCCCGTGTGGTGACTGTACCTAAGTTAGTTTGTATAAGTAGGTATAACACAATAATGGCTTAAATTGTGAGCGCACTATTCGCCAACAAACTGCCCCCAGTTTGGCGAAATTTTTTGTTTACCTACCACCTAAGATATTTTGAAAGAAATAAATAAAAAAAATAAAAAAGTAGAAAATTATCAGTTTCCGTAAGATCGTCCCCTGAAATGTATATAGACTGCCAAATTAAAATAACATTAATAACTGACATTTTCTTTCACAGAGCTACAAAGAAAAAGATGCCGGCAAGGTGGTTCTATACTCCACTACCATGGGCATCGTCCGCAGCACATACCAGCGCTGTAACCTGGTGAAGAAAATCCTCCGTAACCTTCTGGTCAAGTACGAAGAGCGGGATGTCTTCATGAGCACGGAGTACCAGGATGAGATCAGGGATAGGATGAAGAGCGACCAGATCAGGATTCCTCAGCTGTTTGTGGATGGCCAGTATGTTGGGGTGAGTATTTAACTTTTCTTCTCAAAAGCAGTTTCATCATACAGCCAGAAGATGCCTACTGCTGGACATAAGTCTTCCTCCCTCGACGGTCGGTTTTGTGCTACTCGTACCCATCGGCTTCCCGCGATCTTTACCAGATCTTCGGTCCATCTCGTGAATGGCGTAAAGCAGCGTGGTACATTTGACTTTGAGTACATAACGCAGAATCTGCACGCCTTGATTCCACTATGCCCGTTTACCACCGGAACTCTAAACGCACTGCGGAGTAATCCGTACCTGGTTGACATGCCCAATATTAGAACCGTTTCAGGTCGACCTTTTTAAGTGCGCACAGCCAATATTATTGAATACTACCCTTCCGGCGTCTGTATAAATTTCCGAGTGCTTACGACCCGGTGTCCTTCAAAAGTGATATTAGATACCTTCTGGCCTATCTCACTCCATTGTCAACTTTATCCAGACTATTTGGTCTCGACTAGGTTCAAGAGCAAAGCCATCTTATCTAATAATAGCGTGACAATGTAGTATTGTGGTGTCTAAGGTATTAATAAGTCAAACTTGTGTGAGATGCCCAACTCAAGACACGAGTAAACGTCAAGCCATAGACACTTTAAAGACAGTTGTGTCTAAAATCAGTTTATTAATACGGTCCAGAGCCCTTAGCCAAGATGCCCATCGCTAACTAGCGTTTCTATTCGTTTCATTTTAAACACGAAACGGATAGAAACGCTGGTTAGCGATGGGCATCTTGGCTAAGGACCCTGATCTGATGATAGAGTCGGAAGGTGGCATCAGAATCTCTACTGTTCTCAACGTATTGTTTATACTGTTTAGGATAGTGGACGTCTTTCGGGTGGTATGATGATGATGAAACAGATGATGAGTATGCAACAGCAAACATATTTTTTTTAATATTTAAGTGGGTATTTTTTTATTGTCAATTCTGTAAGTAATTAAGTGAACGACTAAGAGGTTTCCTACGACGATGGCGGTAAGGCCCTGGCTTTATTACATCCCCATAATGGCATCGCAGGGTTGGCAAAGGTAATACATAGAAAAAAATATGGAAAAGAAAACAAACTAGGAAAGAAGTGTTGTTTCTTTTGGGAGATAAAATAATTCGTAAATTACGTACTTTCGTGGAAACTTTTTTGATAAAAACAAGTAAAAGAAGGAGCAGCAAGCAGGCCTAGACGGAGAAGGCAGAACTACTTAGACGCAACTGGATGAAAAAGGTATCAAAACCGGACCAGTCATTTTTTCGTGGTTCTCAAATAAATAAACTGACAAATAAATTACCTCTGCAAAGATTGGTTATTTGGAGTCAGGGACATTCTTTGTAAGTACCTACTCGTACTAGGCCGCAAGCTTTTTTTATAAGAAATATCTTTAATTTTAACGTTAATTGTTTAGTTAGTGAATTACATACAACCTACAATTAGTTATCGTTTCCGGTCACATTTAGTAAGAATTATAACAATTTATATGTTTTTATTACTTTTTAAATTTACAGCTAGGCATGGCAACCCTAACGTTAAGCTATATTACTACGGCAGTAGTAGCAGGTAGCATTCTCCCGTGCATTGCTCGCCGTTATTGACTTTAATGCAAGCAGACTTGGTAGGGCTGCCGCATTCTAATGCATTTTTATATTGGATGGAAACTTAATGGTTTTTATACGATGTCGCGTCACTTATTGCGTTATTTGTATATTGAAATAATAGAATAGAAAACGTTTATTATTCTCTGATTAAATCAGTCAGAAAAAAAATCATTTCGCTTTATATAGTCGCCGTCACAGTCAGTTGTTCGTTAGTCACCAGTCTAGCTTGAAACCTCGACTAAGTGATCCTATCTATCCTAAGAAGCTAGCGGTCCTGGGTTCGATTCTCGGTAAAGCGATTTGTATGATAAGCGCAAGTATTTATTCTCAATTTCTGGTCCTCAATATTCAACCCTTTGAACATTCTCTTGCCATGCCAACTTAGCACCAGCTCATTTTATTCGAACCAGTATAGTACTAAACTAAATAATTGTCATCGGCTATCTTCGTTTTTCTTTAACAGACACGAATGAAAAAAATATAGAGACAGATAAGTACCGAGTGATGTAGCGGCGGACATACAGCCGATGGAAAGTTACAATAAAGTATACTATAATTATAAATAATCAAACGACATCGTATTTTGTGGGATAAGTTAAGATAAGGGCCGTAAACTCATCTCTATTGTGATCCCCGTCTCAAGACACGTCAAAGTAAACGTCAATCCATGGAAAACTGTCATATTTGACGCATCCTGTGACGGGCATCTCAGCCAAGATCAGTTTATTAAAACGGCCCAGTCAGCATTTCCATGAAACTAAAAAACTCATCTTGACTGAGATGTGCGTCTCAAGGCACGTCAAATATTGATTGCCATAGAAAACTGTCATTTTTGACACATCTTGAGTCGAGCATCGCGTCGTAGTAGTTTATTAACACGGCCCTGAAAAAGCAAGATCCCATCCGACAATATGCAATATGATTGAGTTATCAATTCATCTGTATGAACATTGATCGGGTAGTTCTTTTAGCGTATCAACCGCTTTCAGTTTACTGCTCGCATCATTAACCACTAGCTTTTGCCCTCGACTCCGTCCGCGTTGAAGTCGTTTATCACTGCTCCCTCGGGAACTCCAATTTCACGGAATAAAAAGTATCCTTCCCTGTCCTTAACTGGGACTCAAAGTATCTCCAAACTAAATTGTATATACCTTACTTAAGAAATGATTGATTCCCCATACAAACTTCCACCCCCCTTTTCAGTCCCTTAAGGGACGACGTCCGGGATAAAAAGTATCCTATGTCCTTCCACGGGATTCAAACTATCTTGATACCATATTTCATCTAAATCGGTTCAGCGGTTTAAGCGTGAAAAGGTAACAGACGGACAGAGTTACTTTTGCATTTATAATATTAGTAGGGATTTCCCTGAAGGTTCGGATTACTATTTTCGGTTGTTTTGTCTTCAAATTCAGGCATTCTTATGCCTAGACTCCTAGAAAATAACTGAAAATTGTCCGAATCTACAGGAAAATGGTTAATAATACGACCAGGATATTGAAAACGCTTGTAATGTTGACTAGGGTCGGGTGGGGCAAGTGTGTCTATGGGGCATAGCTTCAAATTATATGGCTTAGCGCACTTGCTTCATAGACGCACTTTCCCTACCTGACCTAATGTTATCTTAATCTAAATAATAACTCATGGAAGCTCTGTTATGTCATAAATTAAATTATTCCTGAAACCCAATTATTATGCAGAACGGGGAACTGTTTAAAATGAACAATCTTAGACGCCTCAAACTAATTGAAGTTCACAGATTGTAGTAAGTTGTAGGATACTACAGATTTATTCTAACCTTTAAACTTTGAACTAAGATTGTTTAAGTGAAGTCCAATTAAACCGAAAAATTAGAGACTAGTTAGGTACTCGTATAAATTAATACGTAGGTATAAATTAGATAACCAGACATTGTAAATATTAAATAATAACAATAATTTGACATGTAATATTTTGATATGATATCCTAGTTTGTGTGTGTGTTAGTTTTTCACAAATTTTCAAAGAGCCCTTTTCATGATGTTGTCTGTTGAATATTAGATATACCTCTAATGCATTGTTTTTGAGCTACAAATGCCTTATTAAAATCAACCGAGTTTCTCCATATTAATATTCCAATTGCGGCAAAAATCCAATGTTTAAATTCGAACATGAGCAGGATCTCTGGAGGAGTTTTGGAGTTAAGGGAAAATTAGTGTCAGCTAAATAGTAAGAACGGTATCATTAAAGGTATCAAAATAATATTTTTAGATTAATAATGGACTTAAATTATTCAGTAATTTTATAAACCAATTTAAATAATAAAGCAGCTTCGTAAAATATTTACAAATGCAGAAACGAGAAAATAAGAAAGATACCAAACAAATCAACTCTGAAAATAATAATCTCGTCTCGGCAACAGCTAGCGTGTTTGAAGTTGAAAGCTGTGATGAAATAATTATCAACAAAACGAGATTTAAAGCTTTGTATATTATATCCAAACGTGTTTCTCGTTTGAACACCTTTTTGCTAGAATTGGGGTAATCCAGGATTAAACTAACGTGACCACGGGGTTAACCATCCGAACAGTATTGCGTGGAACTTTTATTTGTACAGGATTCATGTTGATATTGAAATTTACCTTTCTCTTCACGGAGAAAAAAATCTAGTTCCGTGTAACAGAATATTGTATTATATGTGACAACTATACACACATTTTTACACATGAATATAAAATTCTACTTCTGTACAACATAATTTCTAGTACCTATTACCATTTACCTAGTATCGTAGGAAACAAATTTTGTGTAGTATACAAAACCTGTTGGACGCTAAATACATATTTTACTCTGTAACTATTCGATAGTAACCACTACAATATCAAAGTTTTCCTGTACTAGAATATTTTAACTAGAATATTTCAGTATTAACAAAAATATGACTTGTTGTCATTAAAATAAAATCTGTTAACAATAGCTGAAATCTGTTTTCCTACACCAGAATCATAACTACAATAAAATCTGGTAATATTGTAGAATATTTTTTTCTCCGTGTTTCTTTGCCAACCTTTTCATCTTCTGATACACACATTAGCCTTCTGTCTTATTTGACTGTACCTTTTCTTTTTTATCCTTTGTTTTTGCCGTCGAATGTTCACAAAGAAACTGTCGTGCTGGATCAGCTGTCCCATTATCTGTGCTGTTCTACATTGTATAGTGTTTAGTAGACATACCTTCACTCTTTCCTTCATTTATTTACTTTCAAAACCTCTTCGTTAATTTTCTTTTGCGTCCAGCTAATCCTTTCCATTTTCCGCCAACACCACATCTCAAACGCTTTTTCTATCTCTCTGTTAGTGTCCAGCTACTACCATCAGTTTAATGCTCCACATAAATAGCGTTTTTAACTTTTTATCACCGCAGACAAGACCGCCGAGCCACATGGGTTTATACTTATTTGATTTTAAAAAATCTTGGAGATGGACGTAGGGTAGGTACTTTTAGTATCGAAAAACTTGTCAGTTTCCCAGGGAATAGGGATAAACGACTTCTACGCGGAAAAGCTACTTAATAGGTATACAATCGAATTCTATTAACATGATCCCCAACTTAACTTTACGTAACGTACCCGCTATTGTAATAACCTAAAATTCAAAACCCATTAATATCACTAAAACAAAACACACCCGTTCACAAACAAATCATTTTAATCCCATAGACCACTATATAAAGACCTGTACGATTTCCTCATCGGTACAAAGTTGGGTGTAGTTTTGTTTGGTGGAGTGTAGTGAGGGGTCTGCTTATGCTGGTTTTTTGGGTAATGTAGGGAGAACTGAGTCCAGCACGAGTTCACGGTCAAGGCTAGCACGTGTACAACAAGGGAGGGTGTATTCAATAATGAACCATTTAAATTAATTGATATTGAAATAATTGGTTATTTTAAGTTGATAACATCTGGAAAACTGGATCTTTATTTCAACTTGGCTTAGCACGTCTTTCCTAGGTATCATAAACACACTGTTGATGGTATGACAGCTCTCTTAGAATATGATTTGATTACGATATTGTCTGTAATATAATGTCAGATAGAGGCCCTCGCCAATTGAAAATATGCATCTTGTTTTGACGACGCGGTTAGCCTAGTTGGTAGTGAACCTGCCTACGAAGCTAGCGGTCCCGGGTTCGAATCCCGGTATGGACAAATATTTGTGTGAAGAGCGCGAGTATTTGTTCCTGAGTCATGGATGTTTTCTATGTATTTAAGTATGTATTTCTCTATATAAGTATGTTTATCGTTGTCTAGTACCCATAGTACAAGCCTAGAGCTTAGTTTGGGACTAGGTAAATTTGTGTGAGATTGTCCCGTGATATTTATTTATTTATTTATTTATTATCTTTTCTCGAACACTTATATCCTGAAAAATGTGTAGGTTTCCTCACGATTTATAATCAAAAGCATCCGTTACCACTTTTAGAAAAGTTGATCAAACTACAATTAGAAAAATAATAAAATTTGAGTGACGTGGCATTTAATATCTTGTCTTTTTGCGAGATTCTATAGTCATTATTTTTTAATAAAAGCTTGGTTTGTACTGCATAACGTCATCGAAGCAATCCGATCCTAAGTAAATATACAGGTGCGCGATAATGGGGTACCCTCGCACTTTCTAGTTCACTTACTGCACGTGTGATATTCGTCTGTTAAAAATACATATTTACTTTACTCGTGTCTGCAAAAACTTCATACTTCAACTATGTAAATATAAATCCTGAAAAACGTTTACGATAACTTGTTTGGCATGCACCTTCTCCAAAATAAAGACGCAAATATAATACTCAGAAAAATGTTGACGATATCTGGTTATTTACTTTTCGAATGAAACTACAGAAATAAAGAACATTTTTATGAAGCGTTATTATTAAAGTTAAATAAGTAATAAAATATAAGGTGATTCATTTCAACCTCTGCCGTTAAAACGCGATAGAAAATACTTCTTAGCGCTTGACAACAGAGTCGGAAATGAAGTGAATGTAATAATTATAATTTCTTAAGAAGATTTCCTTGAACGCTCTCATATTTTACAGAGAAAAGTTATGGTAAAGTAACCAACAGAATTGAAACTGCTTTCCTTCTACCGTAAGCCAGTAACAGAGAGTTGATTTTCACTTGATATGGGTATATATTCTTGATACTTGTATATCTTGTAGATGCTATACATAAAGTCCTTTGAAAATGATCAAGTTAGTATGATTAAATTTACTTACAATATTGAAGTTAAATACACTTTGATAACTGTAATTAGATTATCGAGTAGATGTCAAATATTGATTTCGTAATGTTTCAAATTATTGGATTTAATTAAAATATATAAAAAAAATATATCGATTAAGATAAAAAGATAAAAGATATTTTTTAAAGATAAAAGTAATGTACTTATTAAAAGTATGAATGAGTACATTGTTCTGGAAAATTTGCAATTACAATTTCCATTGTAGTTAATAAACAAACAAAGCAAAAACAATCTTTCTTTCAATATCTTGGTTCTTCTAGCGGCCGTCAGCAACGCTCAGCTCGCAATTTAACTCTTTCCTTCCCTCTGCACCGCTCTGGCTTTATCAGCAACTCTTTCACCCTTCGAGTTATGTTCAACTGGTAGAGAATGCCATTAGGCATTAAGTTCACCTTTTGTACTCAAATTTGTATTTTTGTGCAATAAAGATTAAATAAATAAATAAATTAAGCAATGATAAACATACATAATTATCGGCATATTTAACGGAACATTAAAAAAAGGGTTAATTATTAACGGAACAATTAAACCAATCTTAATACAAAGAGCTTATATTTTTTATGTTCGGCTTAATTTGCCGGTGAGTGTATAATATTATATAGAAAAAAACATACATAAATTAGCTTTTAGGTATTTAATGATATGATTTCATCACTTCATCGGAACACTAGTGTTTTCTAGATTTTTTCACAATCCAAACAATAGTTCACTGATTATTGTGTATTCTAAAGCTACGAACACACTTGTCAGCACACTAACAAAAATAATCAGATACGTACCTACGTAGTGGTAATTAATAATTATTCAGAATAAAATTAATGATTAAAACTGTGCTGGCGACGTCAAATGTTATTTGTTTTCATCATTATTTATTTAACTTAAATGAATTAAGTGAAATTCTAAAATACGTTCTAGTATAGGTATAGTGAGCAAAATTTCCTCTTGAAGGAGCCTTTAATTGTGTAATGAATATTAATGTTAATTTCATATTATGGTATAATATAAAAATGGTTAAAAAAAAATTCAATCAGGAAACAATATTGCATGGAACACATTTCACACACACACACACACTGCGCCAGATGCGCAGAATTGATATACATTTAAGAACTTCACTATAACTATTTAGAAAATCGAAAAAAGCTTTTGTACAAGTAAGAAGGCTTTTACTATATTTTTACTTCTATTCCATATCTCCTTGATGACACAGTTAACTCTCAACAGTTTCTCGGGATGGGAAAGTCCATTTACGACTAGTTTTTGTGTAATCAGGTTCGCTCGGAAATCGCTCTTAGCTGCTGTTGGAAATCGTCGCAGATAAATAGGAAAAGTTTAGGAAAGTGCACTCATTAACCTGGATGCTTTAAAGGTGATAATCGAAAATCAGTATCAGTTTGAAGTGTTTTATGTTACCAGCGATAAAAAACGATGTTAAACCTTTTCTAAAGATTATTTATTTGAAAAGAAACTATCGAATACAAGAAACATTAGTTTACGTACGTAACTGTAGTTTTTATGGATTGTTGGAGGCCGTTGCCCAGCAGTGGGACACAAATAATGTTAAAAAAGAGCTTAATTAAAACTAGAAAATATCTGCTTTATCATAAATACTCAATACGAGTAAACTCAAAATATTCGTGATTATAACAATCATCTACAATAGTGTATACGAAGCCTAAAGAAAATCACAAATTTTCCGAATATATATTTAAACAATGGATCCCATAATGTGAGAAAGCCATGAGAGTTTTTGCGCGAATACAATTACTATGGTTTGTCTATGGAGTAGCAAATGTATGGGAAAATATACTTATATGGAAGTCGCGTGTTGATTGATTTCCTTATTGATCAGTGCTAAGTTTTCTTATTTCCTAAAAATTGATGTAATTTGTATTTTTGTTTTGAGTAAGTAACCATGGTAATAATCTCCAGCTTAACACAAAAGAAGGATCTTACGGCCGTATTAATAAAAAAAAGCAACATACAGACGAATTGAGAACCTCCTCCTTTTTTGAAGTCGGTTAATAAACTCATCTCGACCATGATCCCCGTCACAAGATGCGTCAAAAATTACAGTTTTGTATGGATTGACGTTTACTTTGACGTATCTTGAGACGGGGATCACAGTTGATATGATTTTATTAATACGGCCCTTAGAACGTCATTAACTATTGTCGGTGTTTAACTGTTTGAGGCACATATTTTTGTTAATAATGATAAAGATGTAATTTTTGCAGTAGTTTATTATTTAGGACTAAAATAGGCAAAACAATAGGATAAAAAAAAATACTTAATAATAATAATCAAATCGCCGTGGCGCTAATTGCCACTGACTTCGTAATAAAACTCAGGTGTTGCTCACGCAATATGCCGCGTGGCTAAATGGCTCTGTTACCAAATACATGCCGATGATATACGTAGTCATCACAGGTGATCACCATGACGAAAAGAGTTAAATTATATAAAACAAAACACTGGTGAATTTATGTATAAACAGAAAGAGTTGATGACTTTAGGGACGATATTTCAATCTCCAGATAAGACTGGGACAGATTTTTAGCTCGGTCCTTTTTAGGGTTCCGTACCCGAAGGGTGCCAAACGGGATCCTATTACTAAGCCTCCACTGTTCGTCCGTCCGTCCGTCTGTCTGTCGCCGGGCTGTATCTCATGAACCGAAATAGGTAGACCTGAAGTTTTCACAGAATGTGTATATCTATTGCCGCTATAGCAACAAATAATAAAAATTAAATAAAAATAAAAATGATAAAGGGGTAAAATAAAAATTAAAAGAATACAAGAAACGTGATTTTTTTGTTAAATCCGGCTGTATCTCATGAATTGTAAAGGGTACGCACTTGAAATTTTCACAGAGTATTTATTTTAATTGCCGCTATAACAGAAAATAATAAAATAAAATGAAATTTAAAATTAAAGGGGGCTCCCATACAAATAGCGTGATTTTGTTGTTTCTGATAACCGACGACATGGTGTCTAGCTTCCGACCAGCCCACGGGATGGAAAACTCTCACAATGGTATGGAGATGTTCGCACTTTCACATGTTTAATGATCGGGGAAAGGGGAAATGTGTGACTTTTGTATAAAACGAACTCGCGCACTGAGTGTTCCGTACACACACTTTTGACCGGATTTTAGTATTTGTCGTCTTTCTATAGGGTTTGTTCTATAATCATATCAAATCTGACGCTTGTGTGTATTACCGTTTTAACGATAGAACAAATACAAGAAATACATATGTGTACTAAATTTAAACTTAATCGGTCTAGTATATTCGAAGCAAATTAGTTGTAACATTACAACTGCAAATGAAGAATTTCCTACGTTACTTTAAATACTTCCCGTAATTTATAGGTAAAGAACTATTTTCTGTTTTTTTTTTAAATTTTAGGCCCAGTAGCTTCGGAGATAAGATGGGGAATGGTCAATTTTCGCATATTTTCTTAAATAACTTCAAAACTATAAGACCTTTCATTTGATATGTCACACAGTATAAACTTCTTTTTATATAATTTACCCCCCAAAAGTGGCCCCCATGCATAATTTTATTTTATTTACGTTACACGTCCGTGTTTGGGTCACTGATTTACATACGTGTACAAAATTTCCACTCAATCGGTTCAGTAGTTTCGGAGAAAATTGGCTGTGACTGACGGACAGACAGACACGCGAGTGATCCTATAATTCCGGAACCCTAAAAAGCGGTTTCTTGGTTTAATGGATTCTTGAGCGATGTCTTTATTTATTAAGATGATAATAACTAACTGCCTTGCTAAGTAAAATAGAGGCATCTTCTACAAAACATCTGTAGCTCAGTGGGCGGTGAATATGCGTGGATGAAGCACCCGTCACTTTTGGACTTAATAGTAAGAAAGTGACAGATGATTATCCACATTTATCTACTCGATAAACACGACCAGAATGCTTTAAAAAATCCAGTCTATATAGGCTATATATATGTCCCACTGCTGGGCTCAGGCCTCCACTCACAATGAGAGGGTTTGGGCTATAGTTCCCAAGCGGGCCCAGTGCGGATTGGGAACTTCGCACACACCGTCAAATTGCTTTGCAGGTGTGTGCAGGTTTCCTCACGATGTTTTCCTTCACCGAAAAGCTCATGGTAAATTTACAAATTATATTTCGCACATAAATTCCGAAAAACTTAGAGCTGCAAGCCCGGGTTTGAACCCACCCTCTGCTTAAAATATAAAAAAATCATTTATAGCGAGATAAAATCACCTAACCAGTGTATTTTATCTCGCTATAAATTAAATCCACGTGGAAGAAGTTACGGGCACTATTTTACAACTTTTACTGCGCAAAAGAGACAAGTGATACAATCGCATTGACATTATCTAAACTTGAAACTAGAGCAATGACAAACAGACGTAAATATCAGGGACTGACATTTAACATAATTCCTTGTTCTTTTAAGATATAAATTTACTAAAATCGTACACTATCTGCAATATTCTGCTTTTCCAGATGTGTTCGACGACTCGGTTAGCTAGTTGGTAGTAACCCTTCGTATGAAGCTATCGGTTCTGGGTTCTATTTACGGTATGGGTAATTATTTCATGTGATGAGCGTGAATATGTTCTTGAGTCTTGGATGTTTTCTATGTATATTAATCGTTGCCTAAAACCCAAAGTACAAGCCCACAGCTTAGTTTGGCACTAGATAAATGTATGTGGGATTGTCTCCTGATATTATATTATTTTCATATCTACATATCTGACAACATATCATTCAAACTAACCCATCGAACTATTAAAATTATTTGGTGAAAACCGTATGAATATCCGTACAATACTTTGTCTGTTTGCTGACTTTAATTTGTAATACAGACAGATTATTATACAGACGCGGTGCGGAAACATCTGAATCGTTTCAACAACTTAGTGTAAAGGAAAAGCCCTTAGCTTTATAATTAGGAAATTGTAATTAATTTAACTCCCTTTTGATTCCAGGATGCCGATACGGTGGAGAAGCTCAACGAAAGCGGGGAATTGAGGAAAATGCTGAAACCTTACAAGGTAGTATTATTTTATACCCGACTCCGGTAAACCGAAAGAGGTTATGGTTTTGGTTGCCTTTGGGTTCGTACCTATCTCTCACTCGCTCTCACTCGCTCTCATACACGACTTTACCCGAACCCGAACGATGTTTCAAGACCTCTTGCACTGTTATAAGAAGCTGTAATTTTAGTACATTGTCATAGCGTATTAAAGTGAGAATGGTTTGAATTTAACAGTATATCAATAGCTGCGATAAAGTACTAAAAATGTACAGCTTCTTATAAAGTCGACCGTACTTTTAGTTTCTTAATAGCTATCGGCCATCTTCGTTTTTCTAGGACTCACGAATGACATATGTATACTGTCAGTTGCGAGTGCAAGCGTGATAATGATAGCCACCCGAACGTTGAGAGAAGCTGGAAGTACCTACTGTAACTACATTATATATGGGTTGAGATGTTCTTTCGCATTAAGTTCTAGACAAATGATTCCTTCCTGTGATTTTTATCTTACGGTATGCGATTATTCGACCAAAGTACGTTTGGCAAACGTATCATTTAACAAACTTTGATATCGCAAGAATATATTTGTGCTTAAACTGTCACATAATAACATTGCCTAGGTTTAATACCGGATAAACCGTCGAAATACCTAGACTGTATTTTGTAAAAAAATACCTATCTAGACGACAACATT
Source organism: Tortrix viridana (assembly GCA_963241965.1). Lineage (NCBI taxonomy): Eukaryota > Metazoa > Arthropoda > Insecta > Lepidoptera > Tortricidae > Tortrix > Tortrix viridana. Next base: position 4,277,662 of record OY725192.1, read on the forward strand.
TTTTTAATAAGAACGGAACCCTCGGTGCGAGAGTCCGTCTCGCACTTGGTCGGTTTTATTTCGCTTAGTAACATCTATTTTCAGAATTATATTTCGGTTTGTTTTTCCTTGAATATTAATACTCAAAGGACTTTGAAGTTGCTAGGGGGTATTTAAATATTATCATAATACTTTATGGAGAATTTTGCGGGAGTATTGAATTGTTTGTTGAACAATCCCTATACTTTATTGTTCGTCCTTGGTCTGCTCCGAATTTGATAAAAGTTATTTTCGACAGTTGCTGTTTCTTTGACGCTTGGAAATTTCCAGAAGAAAGCGATGATATAATAGATGCGTTACTGTCCTAGCATCAATACATAATCATAATAATTTATTTATAAAACCAATTTACATGTCAAGAGTTCAAAATTAAGTATTGTATACAACAATAGTTTAGTACATTATATAAAAATCTGTTCTTTCTCTTACAGGAGAAAAATTCATATCCTAAAATAGGATAATATATAAGTAATAGGTACTTACTTAGTAGCAATTTATTGTTGTCTAGCAGACCTTATTTTTACAACATTTAATTTCACATTTTTGTTTTTTGTCAGTTTCTTTAGTTAAAATCTTGTATTTTAAACCAGTTTGCGTTATTGGATTAGGCTTAAAATTTTAAACGTTGATAATGCAATATTATGTAGTATAAAATTTTCTTATGGTCTTGACAATTTTTAAACCGAACTAGGTGTATTAGTTTGTAATGGTTGTTTGTTTATTAAGAAGCATGTACAAAGTAATATTCTTCTTTTTTGCATGCCAGATGCTGGTGAAATGTGTTAGGCTTTGTAAATGTATACCAACTAAGCAAAAATTAAGTTTTTATTTAAACTTGTTCTTATGATTTTTAAGAGTTAATCTGATAATAAAGTCCTAACGAAGACCTGCCGAGTGTAGACTTTAAAGTTAAGTCTTGATAACTGTGCAAAAATGTACAGGCAGCAACAAAAATGTTCTCATAAATACAATCTGACAAACCTTATAAAGGGACAGATATATAAATACATGACCAATCTATATTTTACTTCACTTACTTTTGGTTGTAATTCACTTATGTTCTCGTATACCCTGAAAGTCACGTCGTAGCCGTATCTATGTACAGAGGTAATCTTATTGTCCGGATAGCAACTGGCCCAATCCATCACTATTAGGGGACGGGTTCGCGCATCGCACATGGTGCCTCGTTTAGCGAATTGGTCCTAGTTTGTTGCATACACTTGCTTATTGAATTGAACTAAGTTGTAACTAGAAACAAGTGTTGGGTTAGTCACAGCCAAGTAAATAGATTGTTTAATTATTGTGACTCGATTATGGTGCATAAACGACTAAATTAATTAAGACAATCCCGGGAAGTTCTGATAATTCCTTAGGGTGAATGAATATGTCAAATGCGAATTTATCAAATTTACTGAAGTCAAAATTGTATCATTAACATTTCAGTTTTTAATTCCTTTATAACCAGAAATTACGTTTGAATAATTTATTCGTCTTTTTCTATTGTCCCTAATTGTTCAGTCTTTGTCATAATTTTATTTGGTTTTATTTGGTTTGGTTGGCAAAAGGTTGCAATTTACTTTTTTATTTTTATACGTTTAATTTTTTTTGAAGTATTAAAATTAAATAAAAAACTTTACAGTTTACAGAAAATATAAATCTTATTATAAATACAGAGTGACAAATAAAAGTAATAAATAAATTAATTAATTAATATTTTGCAATCGCAAAATTCATATATACTTTTCTTGGATTTATATTTGTATTTTTATTTACAATATAAAGTGTTATATTTAATTCTAATAAGCCATTTTTTCAAGGCGGATACCTACTTTAGATTACTAGGGACAAATTAGTTAGACGTTAGAAGTTTTTTTTGTCAAGTACATTTCTTCTCATTATACCATCAACATACTAACATTTTGCAAACAAATCCCAAGCCGAGTTGAAAGTTGTACCCTGCCAATGCGCACAGCTGACAAAATGTACCAACATTTAGCTATAAGTCCCGTAATCCCGCGACGTAATATAAGTCTGAAGCGCACGTAATGAAGCCACGAATCACCGAGGACTTCATTGCGAGGCTAATGGAATTATTTTTTGCTCAAAGCCATTCCGGGACAGTTCGGGCCGCGCTAGAAGCATTTGGGGGGTTAAGAACGAATAAAATAGAATTGTTTTACGAAATGAAATATATTGTGGGATGATTTATTTGTTAGAATTATATGGATCAAAACGAATGGGACGTGAAGAGGAACTACCATAAATATTTAAGGTTAATGTTATTTGAAGAATATATTCTGTTATTTTTGGAAAAAGAATAACTATAGGTAGTTATTCTTTACCAACTGGGGCCAACTAAAAATGAAAATCCGTGTTTTATATTTATAAGGTTACGTCGTCAAGTTTAATTTTAAATGCACAATGTTTATTTGAGAGATTTTATCCTTTATCTATGGAAATAATAAAAATAGTTTCGTGGATGGCGTGAATAAGTTGATAAGTCGAGATTTAAACTTAAGGAAATTTGCTTTAGAACAGATGGCATAAGGTTTAAATTACTTCGTGCTTTTTTGACGAGTTATCAACATACTCGATCAACGGAGTTTATCTATATGTTTTTTTAATTTTAATTGGTTTGATTCTCGGCTCTGGTAAGTTTTTTTAATCTGTGAATGCAGTAGTTCTTATTTCAAAATAAAATAAAAAAATACCGTTTTTTTTAAGTTAAATTAGCTATCTAAGATAGGTATATTTAACGTCTTTTCCTCATGTCTCATTCGTTTTTTCCACCCTGTATTTGGATATAGGATTTTTTTAATTCAGGTGAGTTCAGTTCCAGGTCCAGGTGAACTGGATGGAGATATGTAGGTAAACTGATCTAGCGCTGACTCTCTCACTGTCTGGAACTTGGCCTTGAACGGCCTCAGGCCATATTATAGCTTATAATACCGGAAACCGGAAGCCTTTTGTATTGAAAAGCCTATAAAGGCTTTATAGAAACTAATATAATAGAAAAATTATCTAAATATCCTACTTAATATTATAAATGTGAAATTTTGTATGTTTGGATATTTGTAACTCAATCAAGCAAAAACAGCTGAATGTATTTGGATGAAATTTGGCACAAAAATAGTCCTACAAACAAACAAACATAGGAGATTTTTTATCCCGGAAAATTTGATAGTTCCCGCGGGACACGTGATAAACGACTTCTACGCGGACGGAGTCGCGGGCAAAAGTTAGTAGTCCATAGATAATAAAGGTCAAACCTTATCTGTACTATCAAGCCTTAAATATCAAATGTCACAAACGAAAGTGTCGTCGCGACAAACGACGGAAATTCTTTGTTTCGAAGAGGTGTCATTTTCAGCCGTTTTATTCTTTATGTCAATGGTAATTAAATTCCTGGGAAAGGTCAAGTTTAGGTTCACCTTTAATATTTTGAAATGTCATTTATCTTAGTTTAAGATTAAACTTGTTCACAGGTTTTGAAAAGTTGGTTGAGTTGTACAAGCAAATAACGCCGGCCAAGTCTAGTCTAAGTCTAAGTGGATAATTAAGAAGTTTACTTATTTCTCGAAAATATAAAATTTGCTTTTATTTCCCTGCTAAATTATATAATTATTCAATAATGTTACAATACAAAATACATTAAAAATTTGAAAAAAAAAAACCTGAAAATTTTAACCTGCTATCGCAAAATTAAAAATAATTACGACACTATAATAAGTCCCGATATACATATAATATTTCTTTACTATTAAATATGTTTACTACAAAAGTATAAAATACAATTTCATTTAAAATAAATGAAAAGAAACTGAAACCTTACTTAACTAACCGATTACATACTACGTTCACTGTTCGTATACTTGTTATTATAAATTATCATAAAACATTTTTCTCAATTCCAGAGCCCCGACGCATGCAACACCTGCCGGATGTGCGGTGGCTTCCGCCTTCTGCCGTGTCGAATCTGCAACGGGTCCAAAAAGAGCTTACACCGTAACCACTTCACCGCAGAATTCGTTGCGCTCAAATGCATGAACTGCGACGAAGTTGGACTCGTACGGTGTGAGGTGTGCTCTTGAAGAGTAAACGTGTAATAATCAAATGGGACGATTTTTGTTGCCAGCTTTGTGAACTTGGCGTGACACTTCCGCGTTGAAATTTTGATTTTAATGTGATTTTGTGTTTATGGGTAACGTAACAGTACCTACTTATGATAAAAGATGTTTGATAAATGTGGAAAGAACTTTTATAATTATGGAGAAGAGACGTGAGACGGTCATGCTAATATTTTTCGAGGTTTTTTATTATGGGTGAAATTATGTCTTTTAAACCTTTTTTTTTTATTTTTTTAAAGAAACGGGATGTTATCTAATACTTAAAACAATTTTAAATTTATAACAATAATTTTTTTGTATTAAAATGTATGAAATCAGAATTTAATTTTTTATCGGTTTTCTTTGGTGTACAATACAAAAATCAACCTTAATTATTTTTTTACATGCTGGCATGAGATAATAAATGCAATGAAATACCTACATAAAATTGTTGACAATATTCAAATCAACGCCTAGAAAGCTAATCGACTTAAACAATATCAAATAAACTTCGATGTAATGCAATTTATTATGAAATATACCTATTTAGTGATATTTTATTAAGTCTGTGCGCTATTTTAATCTTATAATAATTATGTTTCACCTTCTTTTGTACAAATAGGTAGGTTTACGAATCATTCAATAATTGTGTCAAAAAATAATAGTGACCCAATTTTATTCTTAACTCTCGATTCTCGATTTATTATGGTCTTAAAAAAATACATTTATGTGTTTTATGTTTATTTTTAAAACATTACTTAAAATTGTAAAACAGGGTAAGATCGTTAACATTAAAAATATAAAATTAATAATATTATTTCACGAAAATTAGTTAGTAAACTAACTGGTAAGTCAAACTTTAACCTAAAAGTTTACTTTTTAGTTTGTGGATTGAGCAGATGATTTGTCAGCAAGAAAAATCATATGTTTTATAATATAAGTACATACTTAAAGTTACTTTTTCTTTTGTATAATATCAATATGCTTTTATTAAATAGATGCCAGGTAAAAAAATTACATGTTTAACAATTAAATAAACCCTGTATATGTAAAATAAATTAAAATAAAGGTGAATTAAAAAAAAGTACATAGTTAAGGACTCAATTAAAAGTCCGTTATTTTTTGTGTAACGAAACTTAGTCATATTATAATCTTATGGTTTACTTTCGTCACACAAAGGAAAAAATAACTGTTTTTAATTGTCCTTAACTGCCTTTAACTACGTAATGGTTGTAATTACATGCGTCTTGTTACGGACAATTAATGGTAAAATGTTATTTAAGTAAAAATAGTTTAATAAAATAGTTTGCCATAAATTAGTTACAACATTTTTATCTATGATTTAAGTCCGCTTATACATATAAATATATATATTAGGAAATTAAAATACCTATGCATCGGTTAATTTTGATGTATCACTGGTGTACGTATTTAGTTTTAAATTTAGTTATCTTTTTTCTGATTTTTAAGTAGATTGCATGAAAATCTATATCTGAGGGTTCCAGTCCCGTTCCTCGAAAATTATCATTTTAATATTAAGCTTAATTAATTTTTTTATACAGCGTAACAAACATTCATTTGGTAATGCTCAAATTTCGATTGAAATCAAATTATTTTTTACGTTATTTCAAGTAACCCAAGGTTGATATTTAAAATATTATGGGGTAGTTTTCGCTTCGCTTAACTTATTTTTGTAATCCACCTCCCCTTAAAAATGTCGGTTACCAAAACTTCTGATTTCTCGAGTTTTACCTACAGTATCGGCATTATGATTCTAACCTCGTTTTCGTTGTTTGTGACCCAACGATACATTTTGTGTAACAACTGATTTCTGTTGTGGTCAGCCCTTAGATAATTGCAATCATAAGACGTTCTGTCCTTTTCGGGTTGCTCCCGAGTGAAAGAGACAAATGCTAGCGTACTAGAATTAGGGTTGTCATAGAGTTGTGATAGGTTATTATATATGTACCATTGAAACTTGTTACTTTTTCTAACCTGAGCTCAACATTATAAATTATATTAAATAGTTAACTTACTTTGTTTAATTCTTATTTTTATATTTTATAATGTAATGCATGCAATACTTATGTCATTGGCAGCCTTTAGTGATGGGCATTTTGTAAATAACTGTTTTAATAAATGATGGCAGATATTAATGATCGAATTTAATTCACCCTGTATCGATTAAGTACGATACCGCTATACATTTTTCTACGTTAGTCCTTAATTGCTTTAATTTACACTTGTTGGTCACGAGCGTTAATTTGGGACCCATTTCAAAAAAAAAATTGCTTGAAGTTGTCAATGTCATTAGAGATGCCAAGTCATTTTAATTTACAGGAAACTCCATCTTATTGCCGTAGAATGTCAGATTGACTTTGAACCTAAAGTGGGTCCCAAATTAAAGTTCGTGACTGTACAGTCAGCATAATCAATATGTATGTTAACTTACCTTTATAATTCCTTTTACAAAACGTTCTTACCGAATTACTTGCCAGTTCCCGATTCGATTTTAGAGCTTCTGCACAGAGGATGCGTTCGGGACATCTGATCCGATCCACAGTACAAAATGAAATCGCATGCGTTCCAATTTGTACTGAGGATCGGATCGAACGACCGGAACGCAACCTCCCAGTGTCATAAATATTAACCGCAATAGTTTTTTAGTGTACATATTACTTGTAAAATAGTGACCAGGGGGGCCATTTTTGACTTTCAAGTGAAATGAATTGAAATCAAGTCAAGTGATACAAACAAAAATATGTCACGATTATTTTCGCTTGGACCCATTATCCCTGTTTTTGAAAGCTAGTGATTGACTTAATATATTTTCGTTGTACGCAGAAAGTCGATGATACCGGTTTTTTAAATCATTTAAATATAAATAAACACTAGCGACCCGCCCTCGCTTCGCTTCGGTTACATAAGTTAAAATATAGCCTATAGCGACCTGCCCTCGCTTTGCTCCGGGTTCTTTTATATACACAAACCTTCTGTGAAGAAATATCTAACTGATGGTGAAAACCGCATCAAAATCCGTTGCGTAGTTTTAAAGATCTAAGCATACATACATAGGGACAGACAGACGCGGAGGGCGACTTTATTTTATACCACGAGTATGTATTGATACGACTTAATTAGAGGTTATAATTGTGGTGAGAATATTATTATTTATATGCTTTTTCAGCGTTTTTAATACTGTTTATTAAAAACCTTTACTATGAAAGCAATAAACGTTTAAACGGTTCAATGTCTATGATATTTGAAATTTGTTCCGTCAACTTCCGTCCAAAGAGAATATTATAATAAAGACGTTTTGATTAATTTGACAGGCAAATGTCAAAACAAATTTCTTATATTGAAAACGAATCGTGTGGACCACTCGTTTTTAAACTTTCTATCGCTCGTATTTCAAAAATACGGTTTTACCGTTTTTGCTTACTTTCAAGTGAAACTTTCAAGCGCTCGAAAGTCAAAAATCGCCCCCTGGCACTTATGATGCTGACTATACATCCCAGAGCTATGCTTAAGGCATTATTTACTTATAAGTAACACATGGTAAAAATATTATCCTAGCGGCATCTGGTGATCGTAGCGGATGTTCGCTACGAAGCGAAAAACGCTACAAGCTACGTTCGTAGCAACATGCCTAGCTACGATATAAAGATAATGTCACAGTCAAATAAATTTGTTTGAAAAGTGTTTAGTTTACATTAATGTTATAATTGAAGTATTTGTGATATCTTAATACAATATAAAACTCTATTGGACACTACAAAACAAAAACATGGAAAAGTATAAAATTAATTACATATTTTATAATGCATTTTTTTTATATTTAAGGAAGTCTTATGATAATCAATATTTAGCGGCATTTTGAATCGCCATTTAGTAAGTAGTAGTACTTGTTAGATGTACAAGGTTTGTCAAATACATATTATATGTAAATAAAATACACAAGGTGTAAGATATGTCTAACAAAAATTAAAAAAATAGTTTCAAACCATGTTACTATTCTGAAATTCAGTAACGTTGCTATTTTGAAAGTTATATTAGCCGCGCAATGTATAACATTCAGTTAAGTACTAATTTCACATATATATATATATTGTGTGATTAATTTTCTTACATTACGATCCTTTAGGTCGAAAAATACATGGGATCATAAAAAATATCGACAAAATGTTAAATATAAAAGTCAGTATTGAATAATGTTCTGAAAATAAATCGTTTATTCAAGAATCAGTTACTTCAGTATAAGATAATCTCACAAATTGTTACTCAAACATCAGAACGTCTTCCACAACAATACTCATATAATATTCAGGCGGGAACAAAAGCCAAATACACCGTGGACAAAGTAATTCGCCTGTTGCTCCTGTGCGGGAAATCAATGTACACAAACACACGAAAACCTGTTGCATATACGAACACACACAACAAAACACATTTACCTACGCAACACAAAGTTACAGCAAACACAAATAGCACGCACACCGATACAGTTTCAGGGTCTGGTTCACTCACACAACGGTATCCAAGCTGCAGCTAGGTCGCGAATGACGTCATTGCGCGCAAGGTCAATATCACTTGTTAGTGCTCTTCTAGCTAAGGGAAAGGGGTATGCGTTGTCTCTTTTGTTAGGCGGCCAGCCGGCCTGTCTGGGCCTGGGAGTGCAGATGGGGTAGCCAGTTAATTTTTTACGTTACCCAAAAGAAAAATGACTGAAAGTAGGAAGGAAATACAAAGATTGTCAATTTTCTTAATCATGCCTAAGCAGCACCCACACTTCTTCATCCCTCTAAGTAGGTGATTTTTTTAGGACAGTAAAAGGTATGTGTTGAACGGTTAATTCAGGGCTTAAACTACGTCCGTTCCAAATTTTATACCAATATGTCCTGTCGTTTCTGCGTAAAGGAGTAACAAGCATACTTACTCACAAGCTTTCGTATTTATAATAGTTATTAGTGTGAAGTGTGACACAAGCGTTTCAAAGTCACTAACAGTATTATTGAGTCGTAGTATTAAAATAAAAAAAAATAAAAAAAAACATTTATTTCGGACCAACTATACAATCCATATTCTGTTAGTAATAAACGAACCTTAAAAACTATATTAGCAATAATAGAAAAGGAATGACATTTTTATCCTTTGGTTAGGAGCAAGTAACCGCATCTATGATTATTATTTTTTTTTTTTTTAATCACAAAATGACTGCTGACATTTTTCTCTTGGCTCTTGTTTTTTTTTGATAATCTGAGGTTACTCGAATACCAGACATGAAGAAGAAAAGAAAGGAAAGAAGGAAGGAAAGTGGAACTTTCCATCCTTTCCAACGTATGGAAATAAATATATTATGTTCATACAATTAAAATTATAGTCGTTATTGTTTTTAAATAAAAATCCTCTTTCCTGTTTTTTGTAATTAACCGGTAACCCCATGCAGGCAAGGTGGTTGCGCTAGTGTGAGTGAGCTAGGGGTGTGTTCGAGCGATTCAACCTTATGCTGAGACGGCTCGAAACAGCCGGAACTTTACCGTTACCCACTTTTTACAACCTTATTTTTATTATCTCTAACGATAAGGGTTATGTTCAAACTTTTTCAGATTATATTATAAGGCTTACTTAGTAATTTGAGAGGATTTGGAAAGTGAAAAACTATTCAGACGAAGCTGTAAAAATGATCTTTTGAATTTTACTACGTGTTCCCATAATAATATGCTGGTTGGGTGTTCAACTTGTACTCGTTCATATCCTACTTAAACTAACTTTCGACGAAACGTTTATTGTAGTTTGAGGCATTTCACGAAAGCTAACGGTTGTATGAAACCTGTCAAAATGTACGTACGTACTTTAATTATTGAGCCATTATATAACTTTGTCGCACACAGCCAACTATTCATTTTGACTTGACGCTATAATTATGACAAGGTTCCACGATGGGTCATTAATTGAAGTTGTTGACCGTACGTTACTTCTATACCTACAGTTTGCAGAATTTCGTCTTCTGGTTGAGTTTCTTGCGGCGCTTCTTCTCAACAGTGGTCTTCTCCTGGGAAGTGTTGCTAGACTCAGACATGTGAAAAAGCCCTCAGGGCCTACTTACAGAATCAAGATTTTCATTCATATCTCATACGTATGACGTTAATAAAACTTGTAATATCATCCCTCTGTTCCACCCTTCCTAGTGCGTCCTTCGATCATTATAGTTTTCATAATATAAGTCGATAGTATTTGCTGTTGCCACCATAACAATATGAACAAATTGATTGAGCAACGAAAGACTCTACTATGAAACATTTAATTGAGTAGTAACAATGTGGTAAAACATTTATTTTTTTTACTTTATATGGTTAAAGTTCACAGCTCTACAAAGCTAATACATTTTGTTTTATCAAATATCAAATACATTTATTAACTTACAGTGAAAATAAAACAAACCTATTGGGAGTACGATGCTGGCTTTCAGTGGATCCATGGGCTGGGCATGGACACATTGCATTCGCTTCTAAAGTTGTTTTATCTCACGAGCGCGGGTGAACCATACTTGTAGTTGTAACACGTATAGATACGCACACTACGACGACGCTTAGCGACGACGCTACATACACAGCGACGACGTGCATGAGTAGCTACACACACAACTAGGCCTCACTTGCATTCGTGAAATAAAACAACTATAGATAAATATCAAAAAGAAAAATATGTAAATAAATTAGGGGCCCATTTATCAAAAGCTTGTCACTTGTACTACAAGTGGAAGTCTCTTTCCAACAATATGCAATAAAAAGAGACTTCCAATTGTAATACAAGTTACGAGCTTTTGATAAATGGGCCCTAAGTTGCAACAAGTGCGCATTTTCAACACTAAGTGCTTATTAATGTATTAATAAAAAATAAAAATAAAATATACAGGATGAGTCTGGATAAAGTGCACATATTAAAATGAGGGACATTAAATTCAATTTTATCAATGTAAAATATGTTATTTTTTTTATTATTAAAAGTTTTATTTTTTATGAACATTAAAAAAATATTTAACATATTCTTCGATAAAATTGAATTTAATTATTTTAAGTAATATGTGCACTTTATCAAGACTCACCGTGTATTTGATGTTTCTGTTCTTATTAGAACAATAATAATAGGGTTACAATACAACAGTTAACAAAACCTGCCGACATTTTCACACCTAAATCTATGCTTCGACACGAAGTCGTTTGCATCAACTTTGAATAGGTAGTAAATGCGCTTTTAACAGTCTTACATATTAGAATTTCACTAACAATTTTCGCAGTAAGTTCGCTGTTAAGTACTCAGTTTTAAATTCCGAGGCTAGATGTGGACATGATGGTGTTGATCAGACTTTAGTGGACTGTTGCCAAAATAAAATCACTCCGCAAATAGCCCACAAATACTCGCTGTAGTCTGCATAATTACCAAGTAAGTTACTCGTATTTGGCTAACAACACAAATTAGCTGTGGATATTTGATTTTTTTTTTATTGCCGTCGACTGACACAGGCAGACGGCGCCTGATGGGAAGTGATCACCGCCGCCTATGGACATGTGAAACGCCAGACAGAGGTGTCACCAATGCCGGTCTCGAAGGAATTTAATGACACCCCTTTTAAAAAGCCCCATATTTTAATTCGAGTGTGTTCTTATATTACGCGCCAGAAACGTTCCAGAGAACCGGCGCGTAGATGAGCGCAGTGACTCAAGGAAATGGGAATGAACATGCTGCCACAGACGAGAGCCGCTTTTAATAGGGGGGTATACCATAAAATGTTCACCTCACCAGCTCGGAAAGGCTTTCTTTGTCGGTCAAAAAATGGTGGTGCTGTGCGCGGAGGGGGTGCTGCACGACGACGGCCACAACTGCTGTGACGCTCGTGCAATTGTTTTTCCAACACCAAGTGGTGAGGTGAAAAATTGTGTGTATCGCACGGCAACAAAGTTATTTGGGCCTTGAAACCTGAGCGTAACGGTTCTATATTTGAACCACTCGCTAGGCTCGTGGTTCAATTCGCACTGTGGGACTCTCGCAACTTAGCAGCCTTGCATAACAAATAACTATTGTATTCTGCTAGTAGGCTCGATGAGTAGATAATATTTTTAGAAAAGCACTGTTAAAATTGTGACGAAAGTTTAATAAAGCAAAAAATTTTGTCCCTTTTTCGGAAGTTTTTTGCATCCTCTATTCCTCAGTTTACTTTAACGATTGGAAAATCAACTCCATGGGAATCAAATTTTACGCGTACGAAATTTAAATAATATGATTCTACTCGTATCTGCTCAGTACAAAACCAATAAATACTATTTACAACGAACTCACAAGAACTAAACCCTCTATAACTTACTTAATATACGCGTACCTCATATTTTTATTGTTGTGTTTATATAAATCTTGGAAACCTTTTACTAGATCCAGTCCACTGAACAAAATAACCAAATTTTCCGAGAACCAACTAACTGTTGCTACGCGAAATTCTTATGGAGATTTTAATGTTTAGGTAGTATCGAGATAAAAGCATTTTTAGCACTTAATTTATTTTGTCTAGCCAAAACCTATTATTTTCTGATACTATAGGTATCGGGTCTTGTAAAAAGATAGTTTATTTTGTAGACGGAGTTATTGGTAGTTGGTAACGCTTGTGAGCAAACTCTGTTAAAATATTAAGATATATTTTAGATATTTTTTGGTTTCTTATCTTTTGTTTACTGAACGGCAACGTTATAAAATTAGTTTTTGTTCCTTATTGAAAGAATTGTACAAAATTGACAATTGTAGTTTTTATGCTTAACTAGCTATTGTCCGCGACTTCCGTAGAAATCATTTATCGCTTTTCCTTGGGGAACTACCAAATTTTCCGGAATATAAAATATTCTATGAGTCGACACAAACATTCATACAAATTTACGTAATTATTATATAATACTTGTAGGGTTGTAGTATTGTTTTCGTTATATTAAATCATAGCTTTCCGCCCGCGACTTTGTCTGCGGTGAGTTCTTTCGTAAGTTAAAACATAGCCTATGTCCACCCTGAAAGTCCATTCCAAATGCTGGTGAAAGAATTTGTGAAATCGGTCCAGTAGTTTTTGAGTTTATTCGATACAAACATACAAAAATACGAATCTTTCCTCTTTATAATATTAGTGTAGATTATGTCGACGCAGTTCGAGCGTTTGCGCACTGCGCCCGATCCGAATCCGAGAAATAAGTATCGGTCTGAGTAGAAGTTTTGTGTGAGATATCGGATGACGGAACTCGGATCTAGTGCGCAACCTTCCATACAAATGTGTTTTTAAAAGAACTGTCGAAATATGAGGTATATATTTGTAGTTTTTAAGTAAAATGCCTGTGATACACGGACGGACGGATATGACGAAACTTTATGAGTTCCGTTGTTGCCATTTTGGTTACGGAGCCCTAAAAACAGCCTCTGTCTCCCCATTTATGTCGGTACCTCTACAGAAAAGACGTTGTTCCCCCCTTCTCTAGACCTGTAAAATAATGGTGACCAATCGTTTCCGTACAAGATGAACGGCACAATTCTGCACGCACTTTGAATATAAGCATCACCAATTTTTCACTTCCCTTATGGCAAAGATTTAAGGTTGCTTTTCGCAGGTTTCAGCTGTAGCTGAGTGTTTTACATCAGAGCTGTCACCGAGTAAGTGGCGGGGGAATTGGCAAGAATAATGGATCATGTAATGTTTAGATAAATAGGTCGGTTGGTAATAATATTACGAAGCAAGTGAAAGGTTCGCCTTATTTTTCTCCTATTGAAGAAAAATTTAAGGAATGGTTTACAATGCCACGAAAAAGGAACGTTCAACGCCACATAAATAAACTAGGTACCTTTTATATTCATAAATAAAATAAATAAATAAAATCAGGGACAATCTCACACAAATTTACCTAGTCCCAAACTAAGCTCTAGGCTTGTACTATGGGTACTAGGCAACGATATACATACTTATATAGAGAAATAATCCATGACTCAGGAACAAATAAGGGATTCGAACCCGGGACCGCTAGTTTCGTAAGCAGGGTCACTACCAGCTAAGCTAACCGCGTCGTCATAGTTTCTTTTACTTTATATAGGTAGTGTGTCCCTCAGGATTTATCCAATGTTGCAGATAAACCAAAAAGTACATAGTAAAACTAGGTATTTAAAATTTCTTCAGTTTTTCGATAGTAATAATACAAACAAAATAAATGTACGAATATTCAGAGTTGAATGCAAAACCCGATCCTTTTTTTTAATAACGATGGAAATCATCATTCCTGTCTGAATAGTTCGACAATCTGCCTGTCTGGTCACCTGATTTTGAAAATTCATATTTATTGGATATCGGAAATACACGTATGATTCTAGCGACCCGCCCTCGCTTCGCTCCGGATACTTTGATATACATAAACCTTTCGTGAAAAATTACCTAACTGATGGTGAAAACGGCATTAAAATCCGTTGCGTAGTTTGAAAGATATAGCGTACATTCATACAGAGGAGCAGATGGCGGGAAGCGACTTTGTCTGATACTACGAGTAGGTATGTATGTATAGATATGGATATATTTCCAGTCGTTTCCGAAATACCAAAGTTTCAAATTACTCACAGTCTATACGAGATTCCCGAAACACCAGATTCGAAATATTGAATAAGTTTGAATGTTAAGTACCTATATTGAGAATCTGGTATTAGAAACTATGGTGAATAATAAGGAATGAACGAAAGTGAAATTGAATTAAATAAACGTCGACTAAATTAGCCATACTACATTACCCATCATTGTTTTATTTTACGAACAACCCTACGCGTACGAATTCTCGCTTCAAGAACTGAACAAGAGTAAAATTTAATCACGTTCATGACGCAAAATGTTACCTTAAGTACAACTTTAGCACATCATCAATACTTTTAAACTGAAATTATGTAAATATCGGGAAAACGAACGTTTAATAGGTACTGGTCGGTCGTGAATCATCCAGCCAGACGGGTGCAAAAATGAGAATATAACACCTCGACTAGACGTCTGCCGCTTCCGAGACCGGAATCATAATCCGTTCCACACCCTTATTGAGCGGATGAGTCTGCGTTTACCCCTTTTATATATAAAGGGGGAGTTTTATTCATCTGTCTAAAGCAGCACTTGCTTTCATGGAGTAAACTGGACAGGCACGTAACCAACTGTGGAGATGAAATATCCTTTATTCCACACGTTTTACGTGATGTACGTATATCTACTAAAAGAACAAAGGATTAGGTGGCATAATAACTATTTTTAAGTTTAAGTAAGCATTTCGTAGTAAAATAAATGAAAATAAAATAGCCTTAGCAACGACTCGACATCGACACGACTTAGTCTTACCGCCTGTTTAACAATCGTCAAGTAAAGCATATCTGTCAATTACATTTACCCTTTCTTTCACTTGAAAATAGACAAGGAGATGGCAGATGTTTATTTGACAGATTAATTTACTTGTCGATTGTGAAACAGGCCCTAAGTTTAAAAAAAAAACCAGTCAAAGATAACCTCTTTTGCCTTCAGACCAGCGGAGCAAAACTTAACTTTTCAAACTAAATATTTATAGGTGCTTATTACTTATCTACACTAGATTAAACATTTAAACAGATTGATGAAAAAAAATGATTGCTGAAAATTGATGTAAAGGAACAAACAAACCAATACTCTTTGGTACTTCTACCTCAACTGTAAATTTCGAATCAGTGAATTTGTCCCTCGGTTTGTTGTGCCTTCACGACTAAACTGTTAAATTAAATTTGATGAAGTTTGATTAAAAAAATAGTATGATGCCAGGAGAAGGATGGTTTTATCCTGACAAATTTGATAATTCTTGAAAATATTAATTAATAAAAAACGATATAATAGTTCTATTTGGATGAAGTCTTGGATGATAAGTTGTCAGCTCAAGTTTTTCGATTCCCGACGCAGCAAGGCCTACCAGACGCCAGGATTTTCCCTGACATGTCAGGAATTTTGGTCACGTGTGCCACTTTTTTAGGGTCCATACCTCAAAAGGAATAAAAAACCCTTAGAATCACTTCGTTTTCCGTATGTCTGTCAAGACCCTGTTTGGCAGAAACGCGTGGAGGTATCAAGTTGAAAACATTAATCACTCAGGTCTGCAATTTCTTGGAGCTGTAAAAAAATCAAACTTCTATGTCAACGCAATTAAAAGATTTATGCCGCATATTTTGACACTCGTAAGGGTATCAAAACCTATAGGGTACTTCCCGTTGATCTAGAATAATGAAATTTGGCAAAGATTAATGTCTTATAGCACAAGTAAAGGGAAAAATCCGAAAACCGTTAATTCGTTGTCACAAAAAAAAAACGAACTATTTACCTTACAAAATACCTTACAAGTTTGTACAGAACCCTCGGTGCGCGAGACCGACTCGCACTTGGCCAGTTTTTTTAATTGTAACAATGTTTGAAAAATAATTACTTTACTAATCTTTAAATTTAAAACATTTACGCTTCAGAATTTCTAAACAAAAATCAATCTGGTAACCCTGCTCTCTTTAATTTATAACGGAAAGTACAAGGTACCAATCCTACGAAACTAGAGGATGAGGTACTAACCCTGAATTGTAAACAGATGGTTATAGTGCCCCAGTAACCCCAAGCCATAAAATATTCCAATCATGCTTGCCCATCCTTGAAGACTTCAGAAACTTTGGAATCAATCTTCCTTACTTCGCTAATTAAAAAGCTGTTCCTTTCAAGTTACAAACTGAGGGATTCGGACACATTGAGCGCCAAGAATGACATATTGAGAAAATTTGAAATGGAAACCAAGAAGCCGGGCATTGATTTGTTAATCTCGTAGCAGCGGCACGTTCAAGCCTATGTCATTTTCGTTATACAGGGTGTTCATAATGAGTTTCGGGTTATGTTTTTTTGTCTATATTTTAGACATATTTCAATGTTAAATGAGTACTTTATATAATAAACACGACAAAATTTTCTTATTTACTGTATTATCATTATATACGTACCCCCTTACTAATAAACGTTGAGTAACGGCTGAGTAGTTATACAATGCTTTGTCCTTATCTGTCGAATTCAAATGTCACAATGACAGATAAGGACAAAGCATTGTATAACTACTCAGCCGTTACTCAACGTTTATTAGTAAGGGGGGTAGTAAATACTTAGAAATTGTTAGATCCTGTTAGGTCATACATGAACTCACTTAATGAGTTCCCTAGATTTCTCCGTAGTTATCTACCAATTAAACATTCTTGTTTTGACTGAATAATACTAAATTTTATCTCAACTTGTGTAATCCCTGGGGACAATATAATTTAGAATAAATAGCAATAGTCCTAAATATAATTATACTATGTAAAGTCATTGCCCTTATCTTTTTCACATGAACCGGCGACGGCGCGGCAACCGATTGCCTGATACATTGCGAGTATAAGGCTTCCTTTCCATAGAAGCGGAGACGAGCGGTGTGGAGAGGAGTTCTGTAGGAATCGACCAAAAACATTGGTTGTAATCCACATCTCGTCTCCGCTCCGCTTCAATGGAAAAAGTCAAGCGGAGACGAGATGTGGATTACAACCAATGTGATTGGTCGATTCCTACACAACTCCTCCGCACCGCTCGTCTCCGCTTCTATGGAAAGGCAGCCTAATGCTAATTAACGAGTGTGCGGTCAGCGTCCCGACCGTTTGAAGAGAGAATTCGCTCGCCGCCGCCGCCATTGCTCGAAGTCGAGGCCAGGCCGTCCCCATTATGTTTTTTTAACTTTCTCGGGACAACTATAATATTTAGATACGAAAAAAGTGTCAATTACAAAAATGATTTTTATTAAATTTAAAAAAAAAGGTTATATATAGTCTTGACGGTATTCAAGTCGACAATGATTATGAAAATATTATGTATGTTATTAAGAACCTAGACTCTTTCGTTAAAAATTCTGATATACATAATATAAATACTAGGAATAAAAATAAAATTGCCATGAAAAAGTTTCGTGTCCGTAAAGTATATAAATCATTTGTAGGTCAATAATGCATTCATTTTTATAATAAATTACCCGACGTACTTTTAGGGTTACCCCTTCCAGCACTTAAAAATTACTTGAAAAAGTCGTTGATGTCAAAAGCGTACTATAGGGTCGAGGACTATCTAACGGACAAAAATGCTTGGCCTAAACCACAAAATTAACTAATATGTTTAAATTTTAATAATTTTTTAATAAATTTTAATAAAAATCATGTAAACGCTGTATCTTGTCTAGGGGACACGGTTTATGTAGGAAGACATGTCAAAACTGTTTTGTGTGATATATATATATATATATATTTTACCGGATCAGTAAAGATAACACAAGGTTATTTTGGATGTTACATTCTCAGGCAACTCGATTGTGCTATCTTTATTGCATTACGACACCCCAACCGAACAAAATGTCGATTCGATTGTTGTCGATTTAATCATTACGCAATAGATAAGGGGTGTTATAAGAATACATCACCCATATCTTTTATACCTATAGAATTACAGTATTTATCAAACACCAAATAAATAATTCAACAGTAAAATATTTCTACACGTGCTTGATGTAAATAATTGAGCATACCTTTTTTATTCTCAAACTGAATCGGACACCAAATCGCTCCATTAGTAACAAAAGGTGCCATTTTGTATGCAATGGAATGCTCAGGGTAAAAGAAAACCCGGAGATACCGGAAATGTTGTAAGGAAAGAGATAGAGGAGCTTTCTTTCTGGCAAAGGGATAATAATAGCGAAATTATATTTTAAACTCTCGACGCAAACAGAGTGCTGTTATAAGTTTAACTTTGATGTGGCATCGTAGCTCCTAAACCGACCGAGTTGGACGCGATTTTTTTATTTTTAATAGAAAACGAGTTTAACTGGGCTGGTTCTTAGTTAAATTTGATGAAAATCGGTTGGGCCGTTTAAGTGGTCAGTTCTAAAAGTAGGGCTCGCTATCATATCGCGGGTTTTATCTGTTTAACTCCTGAATATGAACAAGATACAAGAACAGAGGGATTTTGTGAGTTTAATGCATTTGTCGCGCCGTCTGTACTACCACGGATAACCCTGATTTATATGCCTAAGGTCTCAATTACAGATTTCCGAGACACGACATATGCAACAAGTTCACATGTAATTCATAACACTATAAAGATCAGGTGTAAAACTATGAGTTAACTATCTGGATTGACACAAAAGAAACCCGGAAACTTATTCCGGATTTTATTATCCTGGAAATTTGATAGTTCCTACGGGAAACGCGATAAACGACTTCTACGCGGACGGAGTCACGGGCAAAATCTAGTAGGTAATATTTTTATTGAATAAGAATGACTGACTGTTGAGTTACTTGCGGCGCTTCTTCTCAGCAGTGTTCTTTTGGAAAGCGCAAGTAGATTTTGACGTGTACAAGTGCCCGTACGGCCAACTTAATAATAATAATCCAGCCTATATACGTCCCACTGTTGGGTACAGGCCTCCATTCACAATGAGAGGGTTTGGGCTATAGTTCGCACGCGCGTCCAGTGCGGATTGGGAACTTCGCACACACCGTCAAATTGCTGAATAAATACTATTCATCTCCGCAATTTTCCTCTCTTCGCGACTGCCCGGACAGTTAGTTGAACAGTCAATAGCCGATCCCTAGTGAAGAGCTCTCAAACGCTATGAGACTCGACCCGGGGGTTAAATCACTTTAGCACGTTCGATGCCGCCAATTGTCAATTGTTTCCTACTTGAATATGACCGGTGTGTCACCGGCAATGAATGAACAATACATTAAGTGCCAAAGAACTCTATTGGGAGTAAAAATTCAATCGAAATCAGAGAGCCGGGCGAGCTAAGGTAAGGGGCACTTTTTAAGCCATTGTAAAATGACATGTTCTGACTGACTCTAGATAAGTTGCGTTTTAGATGAAACACTATTATACGAACTGATTTTAAGACGATATGCTATTACTGACGAGTTGCTATTTAGACCAGTTGCAGCGTAGACCAGTTGCGTTCTGGACGAAACACTAATTAGACGAACTAATTTTATGACGATTTGATAGTAATGACCAATTGATATTTAGACGAATTACTGCATATACCAGTTGCTTTTTAGACGAAATGAGACCAACCCGATTATTTTGACCACTTAAAGTTAAGCTGGGTGGTATACGATGGTCCACGGTTTGTTGGTACCCAGTATATTATGAACTCCGATTTGAAATAGTTGCTACGAGAATCAAACTTTACTGTTTTTCATAGGGATAATTTATAATTTGTTGTTATTAAAAATATTATAACCGTAGTTTTTTGGACTTATAGATGAATGATCACCGTGCAGGTACATGGTTATAAATATTACTTGTAGAGACAGTCATAAAGGATAAAGTGTATAACACAAAAAAATATCTACTTACTTAGGTACCCACTATATGAACCGAACCAAAAACAACTTAGTCATAAATTTTAGATAACACCATATCTCATTGGTATTGTTATGTTGATGTTGATGGTGAAAAAATACAGGGAAACATAGAACCTTCTCCTTTTTTGATGTCTCCTAAAAATGTGTAAAAATGAATTAAAATATTCAGTGACAATAATTTAAAAGAAACTATACAGTAATTTCGCACACCGTGAGCATGGTAGCGTGGCCGAGCGGTCTAAGGCGCTGGTTTAAGGCACCAGTCTCTTCGGAGGCGTGGGTTCGAATCCCACCGCTGCCAATACTTTTTTCACCTTTTCTTCTATTTATTTTTAAATGTGTTTCAGTTTAGTTTATTAAGATTATTTCTATATTTTACATGTAGGTATTAAGATGTAAAAGATAGAACCGATCATAAAAATACAAATAAACACACTCATAAAAAGATACCAAAATAAAAATAAAAAGCTCTATCAATTAATAAATTGACGTAATTGACGTTGACCGACATTCCTTGTCGATAATCCCGAAGCTGTGTCCTGAAGTATTCTTAAAACCTTTTCTCATACTTACTTGTTTAATGAATGAATTACAACGACCAATGGCCCGCTTCACGAAGCTACAAATTACAAGCGGAACTCTTCCAGCAGAAGGAGTTAGAAAGAGACTTCCGCTTATAACTTGTAGCTTCTTCGTGAAACGGGCCACAGGTCATGCTAAAACACGTGCATTTACCATTCTAAAGTAACTAGCCAAGAAAAAGGAAGCAAAACAGTCCCTACAGCCGAATGTAGCTATTTCGATTCATTAACCATTTAAAAATAGCCCTAACTCCACTTCAAAAACACCCGTAAAACTCTAAACTCCATGCAATAGAGCATTAAATCCAACAATCCAGATTTCAAATTAAAATAGTTCTGGCACGTGCGTAACAAACAACATACCCAAACTTACAAGACTCTTAGAATCACACCATAAGGTTCAATTTTGTTTATCACTGAGATCAAGTTATACTAGCTATTTAGATACGCGCAATGTAGTCCCCTTTCCGTCCCAATGGACAAAATATCTGAGCTTAAAACTGAAGTAGCAAGGTTCAATATTGATTGTGACAAATGTCAGGATATGCTGGTTATTGGAAACATTGTCTTTCTGGCCTCGAATGACTTTGTCAATGTCAGTTTCAGGAAAGTCAACGTCAGCTTTGTCGTTGACAGCAGTCACGTGTTGTGGGCGAAGTATGAATTCTGTTTTGTATGTATGGGGGAGGGGAGATAAGGTTGGCTTTTCCGTTCGTGGGAGTAAAAGAAAATGGGAATTATTTAATAAAAAAAAATAAAAAAAATATTAGGGGACAATCTCACACAAATTGACCTAGTCCCAAACTAAGCTCTAGGCTTGTACTATGGGTACTAGGCAACGGTATACATACTTATGATTTATATAGAGAAATACATACTTATATATAGAAAAAAATCCATGACTATGCGCTCATCGCAAATATTTGCCCACACCGGGCTAGCTTTCTTCGTTCGGGGTGGAATTTTACATGCAAGATCAGTCATTTTCAACCCCCGACGCAAAACAAAGGGGTGTATCTACCAGGCAATGATAAACATACTTACGTATATGTACATAGAGAATACATAGAACTTAAATACATAGAAAACATCTACGACTCAGCAAAAAATACTCACGCTCATCACACAAATATATACCCATACCGGGATGCGAACCCAGGACCGCTAGCTTCTTAAGCAGGATCACTAACAACTAAGCTAACCGTGTATTTTATAATGTGAACAATTTTCAATTAAACGTACCTAATTTAAATGAAACTCTAACCTCGCCGTCCCTATAGTACGCTTTATGAATATTAATGATTTCCTAATGACTGCCATATTTATGAAGCTTCGATCTTCGGCGCTAAGTTGACCATAATTTACATAGTAATTAATGCAAGGAAGTTAATTCCTTCGACACCTACGGATTAATCAATAGCGTGGGACGGGTTGCAGGATCACAATCTATTGTTTTGCAAAGAACGTTCCGTTAAAGCAGTTTCGAGCAACTTTAGATTTTAAATACCAAAAAAATCCGCAAAACCAATAATATCACCGACATAGCAGCGAATTACGAACCTTAAGAGGCAAGGGGCGGGGCACATTGCTCGTAGAACTGATAGCCGTTCGGGCGGAAAGGTTCGGCCGCGGACCGAAAAGCGAAGTGTTGGCAGGTCTTCCACAAGGTGGACCGACGATCTGGTGAAGATCGCGGGAAGCCGATGGATGCGAGTAGCACAAAACCGGCCGTCGTGGAGATCTTGGGGAAGGTCTATGTCCAGCAGTTGAGGACTCTCGGCTGATATGATGATGATGATAATTAAGTAACATGACCAGATCTTCACGATTTAATTATAATATGGGCTTTTGAGTTATGACCTATCCAACAAAAATAATTATTAAAATCGCTTCACAATTTTATTCTGGCAAAGATGCCTACACTTAAAAAATTACATTCAATTTAAGAACCTCCCTTTTTTATATAAGGGGGGTTCTCAAAGGATACAAAGTTTTCCTTCAATTTCAATAAATCCAAATATGCCAGCCTCTTTCGTGCATTCGCTTCGTCCCGATCTTTCAATAATCTATCGGATCGGATCACACGCACTCACTTGCGCCCTTAATAATTCCGACGAATTTGCATTAAGGGTCTCAGAGGGTCAGAGTGATGAGGCAGCTTAAGACAGCGGAGTCACCGAAGATCAAGATAAGATACCGTGCAATAGACAAACATTTTTTTGCACAGACAATCTGCTTATCGAGACAAATCCAAAGAGCCTAAACACCGCTACTTGTTTCTATTTTGTTTTGTTACGGCGTTTCTATGGTCACCTTTCACTGCATCATCAGACCAACTACATTACCTATTGCATTTTCACCGAAGTTACGTAGGTTTACCAAATTTTAGCTCAATCGAACACCGGAAAGTGGTTCTTGCTCTTGTGATCTTGGTGGATCTTGCTTGCAATATTTGAACTAAACGTACATTAAATAAAAGCTAGTAAGAATACGAAGTGTTCGTGCTGGTTGAACTATCTCTAGGAGGTCACGCACTCTTTCAGGGCTTAGGGAAGCGACGACCCTCAGTGCTGAAGGGCGTGTGTTTCCATAACTATTTGGTAGGCAGGTATAAATAGAAGGGAAAAAAATAGTCAACCTAACGTTTGCATATTCTATAGGCTTCATACTTTCGAGTGGTATGTAATTTGTCTATTAAACAAACAAGTGCAATGTTTAAAAAAAAACATTTTTAATTATTTTTTTTTAGTAATCATATCCTGGACTGAAATTTTTCAGTCAACCTATTCGCGATATATAAATGAATATATAATTATATACTTAAAATATTAACTTATGTGCGAAATTTGTAAGTTTACCATGAGCTTTTCGGTGAAGGAAAACATCGTGAGGAAACCTGCACACACCTACAAAGCAATTTGACAGTGTGTGCGAAGTTCCCAATCCGCACTGGGCCTGCAGTATAGACCAAAACCCTCTCATTATGAGTGGAGGCCTGTGCCCAGCGGTGGGATGTATATAGGCTGGATTATTATTATTATTATATTAAATTTGATATAAAATACTTTTCATCCATTAAACAGACGGGTGAATGTCGTTCCTTATTCGGATTTTAGAGTTCTAATATTATAAATGTGAAAGTTTGTATGTTTGGATCAATCACGCAAAAAATGGCTGAACGGATTTGGATGAAATTTGGCACACAGTTTATTTCTTGGATTAACACAGGATATTTTTATCCCTTAAAATTTGGTAATTCCCGAGGGGAAACCGATAATGACTTTTACGCGGATTGAGTTGCGGGAGAAAGATATTAGAGGTATATAAATTAATTGCCGTGCGTTTCTCGCAAAAACTCCAGAATGGCTCCACCGATTTTGATGAAATTTTTTATGCATTTGAATGGGTCTCTGAATTGTTTAAATTCACAATTGCAAAAAAGTGGCTTTGCAAAGCCAACGTTCGGGCAGGACATATCGTCTACGTCAACTAGTTTAAAACAAAAAAAGTATTTTATCAAATTATGTGTGTGCAAAAAAAATGTTTTGAACTTGAACCTTCATTAGCTGGGGTTAAGTTTGTTTACAAAAAACTGCTGCAAGTACCTTATTTGTTTTAAATTATTATCATGTTTTATTCAGGTTCCAGGAATAATTGCCCAAACAAACACTCGTTCACAACGTCCATTTTACACAAACTAGAGTCCAATGACACGAAGAGAAAAATATTTATACAAAATATCTTCTTATTAAAATCACTGAGTCACAATTTGATTCAGACATTATTTTTCAATAGAATTTTGAACGGTTTCTAAGTGTTTAGTTATATCTTAGTACCTATTCATTAAAATTTAAAACATATAGTCAGTAAATTCGCCACATCAGGGCTTAATTATACATTGGTAAGACAAAACTAAGAACGTCATTGCACAAAAGAAGCTTCCCAAGAAACTGATAGCAAAAACAACGTTTATATCAATGATGAACTTGACATTTTGTTTTAGACATCTTGTCATGAACCGTCGTTATAGAATTCTCGCATGGCCGGCTAACTACCAAGGTTCGTACTGTTCGTAGCGGATTGCTACGAAGCAGAAATGCGTTGCTACTTAAAGATCGTGCGCGTAACAAAGGTAACTTGGGAGCCATAATGGTTTCCATCTGCCTGCAATCAATTGTAGTCGACTAGAAACGACGCGGTATTACGGCTTCCTCCATTTCCTCCCGCCAGGGGTTGATTTCTTTACATAAACACTCAACAAAATAACATTAGTAATGTTCGTGTAGTAAGATGTGAAAATTTTGCTTATTTGAGGGTTCGATCTTCAGGAATAACTGCGTGAGAGTTCGAAATATTCAGAATGTGGATAGATTTGGTAACTTCGCTAAAACTTTACATTTGCCACAAATCAAATTCTCAATGTTAGGAACAAGCATGCGTCTGCTGTTATTTTTATATGTCTTTATATATTTTTGTTTTATTAGTATCCTGTAAAAAAGTCTCTCGTTATGTTTGCTGTCTTTCTTTTCTGTGCACCAACGGTGTTAATTTCCTATTAATAATTTGACCCCCGGATAGAGAATGTAATCGCGTATTATACAGAATTTTTGTGCAGAAAAAATTAAATAAATAAATAAGCAAAATCAAATATAACAGAGGCTTAATTATGTGAGTAGCATAAGCAACTGTCATAAAGTCAAAGTCAAAGTCAAATATTTATTCAGTAAATTGGCAACATACGGGCTCTTTTACACGTCAGTAATATAGAGTGAATCTACCAGCGCTTCGGACAAGACCATCATTGCGGAGAAGAAGCGCCGCAAGAAACTCCAGCAGAAGGTCATTTTTTCAAATATAAAATACAATAATACTTAAAAGTAAGTTACATTACAAGGTAATAAAGTAACAAATATTAATTATTAGAACTAGCACAAATGAAAACATTACAAATGTAAGGTCAAATACGTTACACTAAATGTAATGACTAGGAGAACAACACGACGAGGTCTCTTCGTCAAAAGCCATAACTGGAATAATTAACTGAACAAGTCCTTGCAGACGTGAACAGACCGGACCCCACAAACAGCACCCGTTCACGAGTATGACGCGTATCTCAGCCATCGCCTCCCTCAACCATATGTTCGGGAAGGTGGCGACCCGATCAACGACGCCGAGGTAAGCAAAGACCTTAGAGCGAGCATGACGTGCTCAAGCTGCCGGACAACATAAAAGTAATATTGTGTGAAATGGCTGTCCGGCGAGAAACATCACAGTGTGCTCTCATTTAAAAGCGTCTTGTATACACAAGAACTAATAGAGTACAAAAGTACATACATACAATTTCGTGTTTTTATACAGTTTGCTTAAAGGCATTTTACATTTCAAGATAGTAACGTCAGAAATATCCTAGACTTAAGAAAATACCTTAAATAAGTCATAGCATAGACACTACTTAAATACATCTTGGTCACCAATGAAGTCATTTACAGTATAGTATGCCCTACCCATCAAGCAGCGCTTGATGTGAGACTTAAATTTATTGAACGGCATATTGACGATATCAGATGGTATCTTATTGTAGAAACGTATACAGTTCCCCGCAAACGAAGTGCTTACCTTACGGAGACGGTGACCTGGAAGAACGAGCTTATCCCTATTTCTAGTATTTAAATTATGAACGTCGCGGTTATGCCTAAACTCATGTATGTGTTTGCGTACATACATGATATTCTCAAAGATATATTGCGACGTGACTGTAAGAATATTGAATATAGTTCAGTTATCTGTTATCTCAATACACTGACGTGACGAACATTATTTTTAAGGTTCCGTTAACGCTTGTCGATCAGTTTGAAGTCGGAGCAACTTATCTAACCATGACCGTGACTTATTGGTACCAGATAAAGCCAACGTTTGCCGGATAAAAAATTCCCTGCCCACGACCCGCTTGGCGTATTCCGAATACATATAAATCCTAGTCGATGGCCGTGAACGAGTTCATAGAAAAGTAAGGGATCCCGTGGGGCCAGTAGGCGTAGGTCGTCGAGCCGCGCGAACCTTCGATTGAATACTAAGGGCTAAACGAAGTCACTTAGTGCGGGACTACGACCATTGTTTCCTGGATTAAGAACATTTAGAACTAGCATAATAAAATAAGAAAATGAAGACATCCTGATATCAAATTGTTCTTACAGCCTGAAAGAGTTTTCAGCCATCATACTATCCTATCATACTACTACTAATTATTTTAAAAAATTTTAGAGTTTTTTGGTAGTTTTGCTTTCAATTACGCATGCGGCTATACGGATTTGGATGAAATTTGACTCACAGGTAGTCCATGTCCTGGATAAAATCAAGCGTAACTACATTAATCCCGGAAAATCTAAAAGACCGTGTTGGAGTAACATTAAACAAGTTGAAATGGAAATGAATTATACAGGGTGACCTCGAATTAGTAATACAAAATACTTGATTATGATTCAGTTAATCACTAATAGTGTATTGCATTAACTCAGTTGTTAAAGTTAGCTTTCCTTAATTATCGTTAATTTTCTAACAAAACAAAATAATAAAAATAATTTAAAATCCCAAGTGTGGTTAACCTACATGACGTCATGCATATCTGTCGTACAGACAAGGAAATTGATTCTCGCACCATTTTGTACTCTGTCACAACAACGACGGAGATAATGACAGTGGACATTCAACGTGACGCACTGCCACCCAAAGCGACAAGGAACAAAATGTGTCTCAATTTCCATTCCTGTATCTATCACTCGATGTTATTAATAAACTAGGTGCTGATATCCATCCAACCCTTTAGTTTTAAGTAGGTACCCTAATAAATTATCTGATAAAGTGAATAACTGAATAATGAGTGAATTATTAAAAATAATTTATTGTTGAATAACGTACAGTACAAAATACAAAATTGTAAAACTTAAACAACTTTTAAAATGTGCTCAAAATGACCCCCGCCTTCTTGGATACATAACTCTGCCCGTCGCCTATGATTGTCTTTCAATCTGTGGAGAACAAATTCATTGGTTTTTACATTATTAAATGCCTCAACTATCTTTTGGCGAAGTTCACCCACAGTATCTGTTTCCCGTGCGTACACTCTCCTTTTTATTTCGCCCCACAAAAAGAAGTCGAGAGGTGTGAGATCAGGGCTTCTAGGAGCCCAAGCGACTGGGCCACAGCGTCCAATCCATCTCCCAGGGAACTCTTGGTCCAAGTAGCTTCGCACACGCAGGGAAAAATGAGCTGGTGCCCCATCCTGCTGGTAATACAGAGCCTCCAAATTTTGCTGCGGCACCTCTCGTAGCAATACCGGTAACACATTTCTCAGGAATTCTTCATATTTCGGTCCATTTAAATTTCCGTCAATGAAATGAGGACCAATCAAACAGTCGTTCAGTATTCCTGCCCAAACATTTACCGAGAAACGTGTCTGGTAGGAGTCCCTGCGAGTTACGTGAGGATTTGCTTCACGATCAGACCACCAGTGTTCATTGTGAACGTTGAACATGCCTACTCTTGTAAATGTTGCCTCGTCGGTCCATAAAATGTTCAAGTGTAGATTTTGCAGCAGCCAACGACAAAATTGCACTCTTCTAGGATAATCGGCTAATATGATATCCTGCACCCTTTGGAATTTAAACGGATACTTTCCTTCAGCATTCAGTAATCGCCAAATAAACCATTGGCTCGTTCCGAATCTTGCGGCAGCGTCCCTTGAGCTCGCCTCTGGGTGGTGGCTAAAATAATCGAGAACTCGTCTCCGAAACGTCTGCGAGTACCGCGGCCGCCGGCCCGGAGCTTGAGCGTGCACTGGGACAGTAAACTGTCCAAAATCTCTTAAGTTTTGGACAATGGAGTTTATTAGAACACGAGTAGGAGTTGGGCAGTCAGGGTGTCGTTCATGAAACAATGCTTGAGTTCGTACGGTACTTCGTGACGTAAAATAAAAAGATAACATATCCATTCGCTGAATATTCGTATAAGCTCGGGGCATTTTGTTTAATTACTATCTTAATTAAATACGAAAATTCTTACTTTCTTTGACAAGACAAGTGACAATTTACTAATCAAGATACGCTATTATCATAAATGATGTGTCAGATAACGAACCAAAGAGGAAAGTGTTCATTTGAAATACTTTAAACCTCTTTCATTTTAAAGGTAATGGTAGGGTAACCAATTTAAGCAAAAAAAAAATGGGATAATTAGAAAACTTAAAAAAAAGTACTTATGTTTTAAAATTAAGCGTGAGACCTCGTAGAAGCGATTGGTTTAGGGAAGCTCTCTGTAGTACTTTGAATTTGTATTACCAATTCGAGGTCACCCTGTATTAACAGGGTCTCTATTCAACATTGCCTGAATAATGGGTCATACACAGTCACAGAAACAAAAGTTGTCTCTCCTGTTCCAGAAAGTTAAGAATTTTGAAACCAAATTTTTCGGGTAAGGATATATCCGCGTAATGGGAGTCTGGTGTAGTTTTGGCCTGTATCGAAATTATATGAGTTAACAACTCCCACGTCGTTAACTTTTAGGAACAGAAGGGACAATGTTGAACCTTACTCTGTGTATGACCTTAATACCGATTGTACTGTCTCACTTTTGCCAAGAGCGGGAAAGAAAGCAAGAAATAAAACAAAGCCATATGAAACAATTTAAATTTTTAAATTGAATTGGACTAGGAGTCCACATGCACACATAGCGCCGCGGCGACAATGATGTACAGTCGAGTTTCTAAAATATGTACACACTTTTGCACCTTATCTCAATGGGATAAGGCGCAAAAGTGTTTACATATCTTTGAAATTGACTGTATCTGTACTTATGTAGTTCGCGCTGATTTTACCTCTGCCAATTCTACCGCAGTTCAAAGCTCTACCGGCGATTGATTTCACGCCGCCTCTTGATTTCCTTTGAGTATCGCCCACACGTTTAATAACAACATTTATGTGACTCATAATACGCGAATATTGCCACTCACGCGTACAACTGAACAATAAAGCGAGTCAAAATACCGCTCTGTTGTAATGTGACTTGAAACCAAACGTTACATGAGATTTTAATGATTCATGATTATTAGGAATGAGTACGGCTTACTTATTGGGAATATTGAGAATTTAAAAAAAAAAGGTAAACGTGGTCATGGATATAATTTATACAATTTCTTGTATTTTTAGGAACTATTCCAAAATTTACTTGCAAAACTAAGAGACAAGTTTTGGGCAAAATCTCAAGGTCTGTTTGGAATAAAAACAATGTTAACATTCTGCGTATTGAATATTTCTAGAATATACCCTGCTATATCAATAGTTATAGTTCCTAGAAAATTCCACGTTTTTGTTTTATTCAGCAAATTATCAGATCCCGCACATAATTCCATTTCGTATAAAAAATTTCATATGCTGGAAAAATGTATTTTCTGTTCGATTTCGTGAAATGAGTATCACAGTGTTTTATAAAAAGCATTCACACAAAGAACATCAATAGGTAAACTTATTTTGTAAAGGAAATCCAATAAATGCCGTTTTCTCTTTACAAATGGTGTTGCCGTCTGAGGCAGTATTTACTGTATACTATGTAAGATCACCTGTGGTTCCAATGTAAAAGGACATAAGCTTTGAATACTCTATATAACATTTATACTCTTTTTAACCCCCGAACACAAAACAGAAGGGTTATCGCCGGAGATACTGCAATACCGCGTAACTACCAAATTGAATAGCTTGAAAAATGCACCTTACTGACTTACTTTGGAAGGTGCATTTTGCTCTTTCTTGGATTGGTTAGTTACGCGGAATTGCAGTATCACAGTATCACCGGCGTTATAACTGTTATAAGTTCAACGTGTGAAGCTGTGTGTTTGTATGTGTATCTGTCTATTGCCGTATGTGGCATCGAAGCTCCTAACCTGATGAACCAATTTTGATTTACTTTTTTTTGTTTGAGAGCATTCTTAGCTAAGTTTGGTGAAAATCTATTGAGCCATTTAAGAGTTATGAGCTCTGAAAGTAAGGGGTACCTTCCGAAAAAAAAAAGATTTTATTACGAGCTAACTCTACTTACACCCTTTTACCCTGAAACCACCCAAGTAGCACAAAATCTGTAGCTTATACAGCCATTATATGTCTAGTTTCAGCATTTTAAGGGATGTATAAGCTCTTATACAGCTTGTGTGCTGCTTGGGCAGAGATTTGTTACCGGCTATTAGTCGCACAAAATATATAACGTTCAGAGACAGTTTTGCCGGTGTTTAAAACTATTTTGGATGTATGCAGAGCTTGACAACTCTCAGCAGTAAAGGGACACTTCAAGAAGAAATAATTGAGGTCTGTCGAATTTTGTATCGTTTAAGTATAGGAAAAGCCACGTGTAGTTTAGTGTGCATTTTAATATCTTCACCATATCTGAATTATGTTTTAATAATAAATGGGAGACAAACGTTTCCCAAACTGATTCATTTCCCAAACGTATAATTTGGCCAACCGCTTTTTTTTCTGAAACTGTAAATACATATTTCAGGATTTTTATGAAATTAACCTAACCTAACCTAACCTACTTATAAGGTTCGACACGATGGTCCTGAAATAAATCCTGAAATATTTACAGTTTGGCCAAATGATACCTACGTTTGGGAAATGAATCAGTTTGGGAAACGTTTGTCTCCCAAATGAAAGGACACCCTGAATTATATTCTCGAAACTACAAAGCCGTCATTACTCTAGAAATAAGCTATTTAACCTTTTTTTGTATTTTATTATCGTATCAGTCGAAAGACGTCCATTGCTGGACATAGCCCTTCCCCAAGGATTCCTTGAAAAAGGTCATGAAATTTAAAATTTCTCATAGGTCTCATTGCAATGTTACCCACGAAATCAAATAATGGCCTATTTGCCTAATCCATGTGACCTTTTATTTGCCCACGCATTTTTTAACCTTAACACGTTCGCTGCGGGACCAAAACTGAAGTTTTTTCGTATGGTGCGTTATAAGGCCGATATGCCCGCTACGTAAACTCTCTACTCCTGCGTTATAAGGCTCATAAACCTAGTAAGGCATTGATGAATTAAAAGCCTATTATCTTCGTGAAAACGCCGAAATTGGCATACTTGCCTATCACTATACACAGTAGAAGAGTTAAGTATTATAGTACTGGCCCCGCCCCGGGTTCCGATAATATACTGAGAAGATATATGCAAAAATAAATTAGAGGTCTATTGACCTGATACCGCACTGAATCTTTGGTTAAATCAGAGACTTTGTAGTGATGGGAAACAAATGATCGATACACTATATAAATTTACCTTCCTTTATTTTATAAGTTACATGCGGGTATCATAAACACATTTGAGATAGTAACTTTTTTTACATTCTACGCAGTAGCAAATATTTTCTTTAACTTTTTTATTTGCTTCCTCACTGCTTGAACCATATTTTGAAACTAAAACTGCAACGTTTTTTTGTTATTTGATCGAGGAATTATTAATATTGTATGACTGTAAATGTACGCACTATTTGTGTAAATTTACTGACACGCGTGAATGCACTATCGTAACGCACATCCGTCCCCGCTAATTATGTCACATCACTAGTCATCACTAGTAAACAATCTAAATCAGTGCGGCAGGGGTGGAATGACCTTGTTTCCTATAATAGGCTTTTAGACCCGATTCCCGCAAGGAATCGAAATAATAATCAATCAGTGCGATATCGGGCTGAAAGACCCAACACAATTTTTAACACCTTAATGAGTTGCCCATGACGAAATAAAATGAAACCTATATCGGTCTTTGTCCTACATGTACAACTACTCTAACTACGGCCTCCGCACCAGAGGGAGCGCAGCGTATTTCAGTCCCGCACAGAGTGATAGCACATGCATCGGGTGTATAGGCCTGATATCGCAGCGAACGTGTTAAATGAGTTTCCGGCTTTATTGAAAATCAAATCCGGATTAGTGACAATTTAAAAAAATATATTTTACATAAATCATGCAGCCGGATAAGTAATTAAAACACCGGCCAAGTGCGAGTCGGACTCCCGCACCGAGGGTTCCGTACAAAAGTGTATTTTTTTTGTGATGTTATTACAAATTTACGTTTTTTGGATTTTTCCCTTTACTTAAGCTATAAGACATTGCTTCTTGCCAAATTTCATGATTCTAGATCGACGGAAAGTAAACAAACAATTAATTTTCTTTTCAAAGGCTGAAAATAAAAAGCTGCATACGAAAGCACCTTTTTCTCACATACCCAATAACCTCTTTGTAAAGTTTTATAAAATCTGGGAAACAATTTATAAAGTTAGTTTGCGAGGCCGTGCACACGTGTGTGGGACGAAGGCCTTATTTGACACACTTTGTAATATTCCATTGAATTAGGTTCGCGAAGTTAAATTACCTACCAAGAAAAGAGAGGCAAATCTACAATGTATGTATTGTAGTCAAAGAGGTTTAGGCTGACTTACTTTTTTTGAGGATTTGCCTATTTAGTAAAAAGTAAACTAACAAAAGTACCCGATTGTTTGAAAAGTTGGTCACTCCAATTACAAAAATACAATAGTTTGTCTTCCCTTGATTTTTTATGTTTATGAGATGCTAGTGACGTTTTGAGTTATTTTCAACTACGTTACTGCCATCCCTAAAATAATCTTACAATTGAAGAAAAACCAGCAATAAGAAATGGGTGTATTTTTAGAGCGAATTTTTAGACGTCCCAAGCTCATTAAAAGAAAACGAATAAAATAAACACCACAGTTTTTTTTTTACACATTAAAAACACTAAAATACATTCAGGGATTACATTTTTGACATTGTTATAATACAAAAAATGACCAAAAAAATATATAAAAGTTTCAGGTTCCATAGTGCACTAAGTCTGTGAGCCTTGTCCCACTTGCGGTTTGCTTCAAACAAATTAGCATAACTGCATGGCTAAGAAACGTATTAATGAGTATTATACATCATTAGAAACTAGAATAAAAGACGCATTTCCTTGTGTTTTGTTTATTAGAAATGCATATTGATATAAAAAGATATTGGCTAATGTAATCTTGTCCCACGCTTAGCAGCTAAAATTATAACGCTCAAACACCCGCGAATAACTCTTTACTCGATAGTTGTACCGCCATGTTTGCGTTACTCTAGGCAAGTACATTAGTTGTACTTGAGCTATCAAGCGGAGTGGACGTGTTACAACGGATAATTAAGCATCTGGAGAGGTAAGTCTTTTACGCGACGTAGTTTGGTTCTCTTAAACGTCATTCCCGTGGGATACTATTTGAGGGTTAAAAAAAAAATGATTCAAGTTTATCTTTTGACACGTAAAATCACATGTTGTTATTATTTCTAGGTAAAGTCGGTACATTCATAGCATGATTGGTTTAGCACTAATCGTCAAAATACTCGATTGTCGTCATTTCGGTGGCGTCATTTCGATGGTGATTTTACCCACCGAAATGACGCAGCGACACCGAAATGACGAACACAATTTTATTTACTACAAAAAGTGCTGACAATATCGGTAAAATGAAACTTGAACACGTTCAAATTGTGTTACTACACTAAGACAACAACAAATTGCGATAAAATTACTCAATATGAATACTACTTAAGTAAAAACCCCGCAGCGAATGTATGAAAAAATGGGTTTCAAAATTCAGGTATAATGTAGGTTTTAATTTCCTTATTAATATATTGGCGTAAGCACCAAAAATTACTAGTTTCAAAAGCGTCCAATAATCAATACCTTAACAATCTGTAAACCTTTTAGCTAGCAAAAGACGTTTTAATAGGGGTGTAGACACGAAAATAAATACATAAGGGCCATTCGCTCTATATATAACTTATTCCCGTTATTCATAAAGATAACTTTTTAAACAAATTAATATTTTAACAGTTGCGCCCCAATATATTTATGAAAATATTATGTATGTCATTAAGAACCTAGACTCTTTCGTTAAGAATTCTGATATACATAATTTAAATACTAGGAATAAAAATAAGTTTGCCATAAAAAAATTCGTGTCCGTAAAGTATATAAATAATTTGTAGGTCAATGCATTTATTTTTATAATAAATTACCCGACGTAGTTTTAGAGTTACCCCTTCTAGCACTTAAAAATTACTTGAAAAAGTCGTTGATGTCTAAAGCGTACTATAGGGTCGAGGACTATCTAACGGACAAAAATACTTGGCCTAAACCAGAAAATTAACTAATAGCTTACTACCTCACAAAAATCATGTAAACACTGTATATTGTCTGGGGGACACGGTTTTCGTAATAATTCTGACATGTTTTCTTGCAGAACTACGCAGGTATTTTATATTATTTTTATAGTTTTATATAACGCTAGAATAAGTAGTATTATTGTCATAAGTTTTATTTAAAAAAATGACTAACTGTTGAGTTTCTTGCGGCGCTTCTTCTCAGCAGCGGTCTCCTCTTGGAAAGCGCTGGTAGATTTTGACGTGTAAAAGTGCCCGTGCGGCCTACTTACTGAATAAATATCTTTTATCTTTATTTTTTATACAATTACCGAAAATCACACTTTTATGCTTATTATATTTATAATATCTTTTAAATAAAATCAAGATTATTAAAAACTAATAAGTTAATTTAAATTAAAGGGTTTTTCTGATATTGTTTTAATAAGTAGTGCTAAATTAATATACATTGTTTTATTGGAATATAACGTGCCCAAGTAATTACCAAATTGATGATTTTTACACTAGTTGTTAAAAATTCGTCATTTCTGTGGTGCCTACGTCATTTCGGTGGTAATTTTTTTTTTAAACTTTATTTACTGCTAAAATATTAGCTTCTACGAAGTGCCTTAAAAACCATAGCAATCCTTATGTTAATCTTCGTCCAAACCAGTGACTTTACATGCTAAAATCTTGAAAAAATAAATCCCCACCGAAATGACGTGAAAATATTATTTCAAAAATTCACCCAAATATCAAAAAGAAGAACTTTGGAGGGAGAAAATAGCTGCTAATGAAAATTTACGCCTGATCGCCTGCGTTGCAGAACAATAAAAGTCTACCCGCTCATTCAATACGCCTACATCGGACTAGATAGCTTTTGAGGCTGAAGAAGGCTGTGGCCTCATGCCCTTGATTTTTTTTTTTAAGTTTTTCTTAACTTAATCGGCACTGTTTTGTGGTTAAAACTTTACGCGGGAGTTGAACTAGTCACCTGTCTTATAATATCTAGCCAAATTGGGATCTAAAATATCGAGTTATTCCGATCCGATCCCCCAAAACTGGACTCTTATTTGTTTTCAATGTTAATCAGAGCAAGGAATCAGTTATAGGAAACCCAACTGGAATCGGACAACATATTTGTCCTGTTAAAGAAGTCGCGTCATATACTTTTGAGTCTAATGATGACTAAGATTATTATTGCAGGTACAGAAAATTAAATAATATGCAAATTTCTGCAATTGTATTTGTATTTGTATTTGAGGGCGGGCTGGTTTCCGCAACTCGACGTCTAGCGCCTATTTTGCGTGTGGGTGGGATTACCATGTTACTCTAGCCATCCCAGCTCC
Source organism: Tortrix viridana (assembly GCA_963241965.1). Classification (NCBI taxonomy): domain Eukaryota; kingdom Metazoa; phylum Arthropoda; class Insecta; order Lepidoptera; family Tortricidae; genus Tortrix; species Tortrix viridana. The sequence goes on from OY725192.1 coordinate 4,314,425, forward strand.
TCGAGGAAGCCCACCAGACCTTTAATGTCGATGGTTACCTCGGGGAGACACCTCATCGGCCCGAGGTGTTTAGCCCTGTATTGCGCCACCTCGGTGCAGTGTAGTACGACGTGGGCGGCTGTTTCTTCTGTCTCCATGCACGCACGGCACAGAGGACTGTCTGTAACACCTAAATTAAAAATATGTTTGTTAAAAGGTCCATGACCTGTTAAGACACTGGTTACCGTCCTTAGTCGAGATTTGCTAAGACGGAGGAGTGCCTTGGAGAGTCGACTGTTAATGGTAGACAGTGCTTCCCTCGCCTGCCTGCATTTATCGTGACTCACCCAGTATTCATTGTGTAATCTCTTGGTGCGGTTGAGCAGCAGAGATCGAACTTTGCTAAAGGGCGTTGGGATGATCGGTTCGGGGCCCATGGCCGTCATTTCCGATCCTCGCCGGGCCAGTTCGTCCGCAGCGTCATTACCTCGAGATCCACTGTGGCCCTTAATCCATTGAAGGGTTAGTTGATTGTATTGACATACCTCCATGAGTCGTTTGTGGCACTCGTAGATTAACCCTGATGTGACGGTGTGACATCTCAGGGCTTGTAGTACTGCCATGCTGTCAGAGAGGATCCGGATGGAGGTTCCAGTTACCTTTCTATCAATAATGGCAGACGCCGCATAAATGATCCCCATACATTCGGCCTGAAAGACTGTGTTGTGGGTGCCAAGCGGTGTGGCAATTGACATGTTCAGGTCTTCAGAGAACGTACCAGATCCTGTGCCATTGTCAGTTTTGGAACCATCAGTGAAGAAAATTTCTTCAATATACATATATAATTTTCTTCACCACAACACAACATTTCTGGTCACAGTCAGGGTAAATAAAACATGTCATCATCATTTCAGCAGAAAGACGTCCACTGCTGGACATAGGCCTCCCCCAAGATTTTCCCACAATCTTAACCACGTCATCGGTCCACCTTGTTGGAGGTCTGCCCACGCTGCGTCTTGCGGTATGCAGACGCCAGTCGAAAACTCTTCGGCCCCAATGGCCATCTGTTCTGCGAGCGATGTGCCCCGCCCCCTGCCACTTAAGTCTAGCAATTCTTAGGGCTATGTCGGTGAATTTGGTTATCGTGCGGATCTCCTACTAGTGACCTATATAGGTAAGCTATATAGCTTTCTTATAACGCCCATCGCCAGCGCCCACGTCTCTGTACCGTAAGTCAACACTGGCAACACACACTGGTCGAAGACTTTCGACTTGAGACATTGCGTTATATTGGGCGAGAATATATCGCGTAGCTTCCCGAATGCTGTCCAACCGAACATGTAATTTATTTATGTCATTCTCACACAAGCCCTCATTTTACAAAATATAAATTTACAGCGCCATAATAAACAAATTATGTACCGACAAACACTTCCGCATTTCCAAAATGTGTTATTATTTATAATATGAGAAAATTGCATTCTAAATTGAATTTTGCGATGACATAACATTTGCAATCTTTACATAAACAAATTTGCTCGAGCACAATATCCCCTCCGTCCTTGCAGCCCGACTTTTATATTACAGCATCGTTTCCGGGCCCCATTATTGGTTCACACTGATATTAAGATGCAAGGCAACCACTGACCTACTTCTTTGAAGGTTGGATCGCATAATCGTCTATTTTTAGGGCTTATATTCTGGGAAGAATACGAGTAATATTAGAACATGTATCGATGTTCTTTTTTGATATATTGGGATATAGGACGTTGTGAAAGCTAGTGGGAATAAGGAAAAAGGTCAAAGAGTTTCTTAAACTAAATAAATCTAATAGAAGAAGGAGAAAAAGTAAATAAAGGAATATAGACTTTACCACAGGTAACGACTTGGTAAAAATTGTCGCCGCTTAGCATAGTGGCACGAAATATGCCTAGGTTTATTTCGTTAGGCCGGTTTTCAATGCCACCGTCTGGATCGTTTTTTTTTAAGAAGTCTTAATATTTATTTAATGGCAGGTTGAGGTAAGAAACGATACAAGCTATCAGAGCATATAGCCAAGTGCCACACGCTCCGTAGCGTTTCTGAGCCCTTAGCCAAGATGCCTTCGCTAACTAGCGTTTCTATTCGTTGAGTTTTTAAACCAATCGCGTCATTGATAGATCACGTCATACGGAGAGTCACGTGATCTACCAGTGACGCGATTGGTTTAAAAACGAAACGAATAGAAATGCTAGTTATCGATGGGCATCTTGGCTAAGGGCTCTGTTCGTTTAGTCTCTAGTCCAATCGCGTCATTGGTAGAAATGGTAGACCACTTGACTTATCGTATCACGTGATCTACCAGTGACGTGATTGGTGTAAAAATGAAACGAACAGAAACGCCACGGAGCGTGTGACACGTGGCTAGACCCCCTGATGGTAAATGGGCTTTTGAAACCATGGACATTTTCCATCTCAATAGTATTATGGGCTCTTAAACTTGCCAAGTTCCAGCCAGTGAAAGGAATAGAGCTATAGCAGTCGTATATCTCTGTTCCTTTCACAAACTGGAACTTGTCAGTTATGACAGTTCATAATACGACCCCAGTTTAAGATAATACAGTCCACTTCAACATAATATCAAAGAGGCCCAAAAATCCATTTATATATTTTTATTTTTATAAGTAAATATAAAATATGAAAAAAATGAAAACAGTTTATTCCATAATTAACAAGTTTTTATAATAACATGGGGTTGGAACTCTTTTTAAGTATAAAATGCTTGAGCCGGAAGGTAACACTCCTCCATAATGATCCAAATGAATGAATGAATGAATGATTTCAATTTTCAAATCTAATGTGTATGTGCATGTGTGTGGTCGTGCCTGCGTGTATGCGTGCGTGTGTGTGTGTGTGTGTGTGTGCATATGTTTTACATTTAAAGTAGCATTTAGGTATTTTGTCAACGTAAAAATTCTTCATAGCCCAGGCTTGGCAACCATTTGGTGACAGTTGTTTTAACATCATGCAAATACAAAGAGTACGTGGATTTGTTTGTTAATCCTATCAAATAAATAATTCGTTATATTCACAATATTATTATACTTAAGCACATGAACTGTAGGTACGCATAAAATTCTTTACGACATACTTTAATGCTCGTGAGTGTTTTTAAGTGTCGGCGGCGACGATGTTATCAGCTAACAAGAAAAAGCTCCAAACATGACGTCGAAATTGTTTTTAAATGATAAAACTTTGGCCATAAATTAAATCGCGGCATTTTTGCTTAAATGTCCTTTTGGAAAAGTATTATTTGATTTATAAAGTATTATATGTTCTAAAATTTATTTGAATGATGCTTTGTTAAATTTTAGATACAAAATCTACGATTTAACTTAAATAATAAATTTGATAGCCTTTAGGAGCGTCCTCACTGAGAGCATTCTTACCCGAGCATTTGTAAACGAGCAAAAATTTCAATAATTTGTAAGCATCGTACGCTCGGCTCAACGTCCACACCACTCGAATATTCGACGCCGAATGCTCATTACACGCGAATGCTCTCAGTGAGGACGCTAATGTTAGCGATTGGACGCTAATGTTCGAAATCGGCCGAAATGTATGGAATTGACATAAGCGGCTGACGCGACGGATCGCTAGCGAGATACGCTGACGTAAGTCGTCCTATACATTTCATCAGTTTTAGAGAATCGCTAACGTTAAAGCCTGGGCCACACCAGATGCGTTGCGTAGACGTGCATGTGCGCATTCGCGTTCCACTGCGTTGTATAGCTGCGTCCTCATGTGAGGATTCATACTATACAACGCAGTGGAACGCGAATGCGCACGTGCACGTCTACGCAACGCATTTGGTGTGGCCCAGGCATAAGGTTATGCATTTTGTCAGGGCTCCCGTACGGCCAGCACCACTCGTTCTCGCAGTTCTATATTGGGCTGTGCAACAAATCAACTGCTTTTGGCATGTCCATTCAGTTCATAAAATATCAATATTAATATTTTATGAAATAAATTGAATTGACATGCCAACAGCAGTTGAGCTATTTAGCGATATTATTATAAGGGTATATATGTATTGGGTAGCATAAACATTGTTTGTCTAATGTATTGTTTGGTAGAAAATCATTAGGTTGATTTTTTTTTACTTCAATGTGTTTTTTTTCAGAATTATTATAAAACGAACCTAATCTACGCACTAAATGCTAATTAAATCCTGTAATTTCAGCCTAAAAGGGCAAAAATATTTTCGACATAGGTAGTAACAATTGTATTTGTTTTAACGGGATCCATTATACTTATGTATAGTTTCTCGCGGCGCTACTCAGCAGTGGCGTCCTCTAGGCAAGCGTTACATAGTAGATTATTGACGTATAAAAGTGCCCGTGCAGCCTAATTAATAATCATCTTAATCTACGACGCGGTTAGCCTAGTTGGTAGTGACCCTCCCTACGAAGCTAGCGGTCCCGGGTTCGAATCCCGGTATGGACAAATATTTTTGTGATGAGCGCGAGTATTTGTTTCTGAGTCATGGATGTTTTCTATGTATTTAAGTATGTATTTCTCTATATAAGTATGTTTATCGTTGTCTAGTACCCATAGTACAAGCCTAGAGCTTAGTTTGGGACTAGGTCAATTAGTGTGAGATTGTCCCCTGATATTTATTTATTTATTTAATCTTTACCTATTGCTAATATTTACTTAGTAATTATAAGATCAAGGAAATTAAATCTTATTACTGTGTAGAGTTTCCGGTTGGGATCTTCTTTATTGTTCACCATCAACTGGGTCGCAGGCGCCCACGCAAGGGATTATTACATTTTCTCAATCCCGAAACTTTCCTGCTCTACAGGATGAGCAATCCAGGAAGATCAGTAAAATAAAGTCTGAAACTTCACACATAAAAAGGTAGGTATAATAAAACCTGTTCACAGAGTTTTTTGCGGTTATTGGACCAGTCATTGAGTTTCTTTCAGTTTGTGCTTTGTGTGTATGAATGTTAGGTTGATTATTTGTGATGCGTTGACTAGACGTATAAGTTTGTAAAATTGGGGGTTGCTTATTGTCTTATTTTAGTCTACTATAACCCCTAAGATGGAAATTAACTTTAAATTAACAACGCAAAATATTTTAGTTACTTATACTGGGTGTTTTTTTATTCGTCTTAAACATTTTGGGGGTTAAATCAGTAAGTCATACTGATCAACTTTCACTATGGGACCAACCCCGAAATCGCGAAAAAACAGTTGACCATCCCATACATTTTGGCTAGTCAGCTGACGATGTTTTGTATGGGAGGGTCAAATTTTTTTTCGCGATTTCGGGGTTGGTCCCATAGTGAAAGTTGGTCAGTATGACTTACTGATTTAACCCCCAAAATGTTTAAGGGCTGATTCTCAAAAAATTGGCACTTTAGATGAAATATTTTTTTATTTCGATTTTAAACTGTTTGTGAAATAGTTACGATTATTTATGCAAAATCAAATACAAATCAATGGGAGGGAACAAGAAATTGCAAAAACCTTAGAATATATGGCCATTTGAAATTTGTATGGACAGGTTAATTAGACTTTACTACCAGGATAATGAGAAACTGCAATGGGTTAATGATATACTTGAATAGGATAATGAGAAAATAATAAAATCAATCGATTTTTTATTAATTTTATATGAATATTAGCAAAATTAACAACGCAAACTTTTAGAAACATAAAGTTGAGCCTTTTTAATACTCAAACAACTGAAGTAGAATATCTAGTAACTATGACTAAAAATGAATTACTTTAGCAAATGATTCCCATATGGAATCAAGCTAAGTACGGACTTCTAAATGAGATCAACAATAACGAGATTTTGAACACATACATAGACACTCATGAATAATAATAAAGTTAAACAATAGGCAAACATTTTTACGTAAAATATACTCTGCACTTTAACAATTATTAAGTACTTTAAAATAATCGAAATATCACCTAACACACTTTTTTTGACTGATTTAGTAACATTCACTAAAAATTTATAATGAATTACTTTTATACTTTAGCAAATGATTCCACATAGAATCATGCTACATACAGACTTCTAATTGAGATCAACAATAACGAGATTTTGAACACATAGAACACTAATGATAATAAAGTTATTAAACAATAGGTAAACATTTTTGCTTAAAATATACTTTGCACAACAATTATTAAGTACTTTAAAATAATCGAAATATAACCTAACTCGCTTTTTTTTGGCAGATTTAGTTACATTGACTAAAAATGTATAGGTAATTAAATATGATACTTTAGCAAATGATTCCACATAGAATCATGCTACATACAGACTTCTAATTGAGATCAACATTAACGAGATTTTGAACACATAGAACACTAATGATAATAAAGTTAAACAATAAGTAAACATTTTTCACTGCATTTAGTTGTTGAACTAAATTTGATATATGTTTGTCTTTTTTGTATCTAAGTTTTCTCAATTTTGAACTTGTTTCTGTACTGCTTGAGGAGGTTTCAGACGGCGTTCGGCATATAGTGGGCAGAGAGGATCTCATAGTTCTTCCGCTATGATCTTGGATATTTTCAACATCTATTGGGTCTAGGTTGCTGTCATTTAAGATCTGCGGTGGACTAGGCGGTGGACTATTACAATTAATAAATCGTAATGCCGCTGCAGAATTTTCCTTCTTACGCCTATAATACGCATTAAAATTGTTACGCCATTTCTGTCGTTGAATTTTTTGTTCTTTTGGTGTCATTTCTTTGATAGAAACTACCTTTTTCTGTTCCTTTCTTTTTTATATTTCAGTCTATTTTTTGTTTTATATTCAGCGTATAGTTCAGGGTTGCTTTTTATACGTGCATATCTTTTCCTCTCATTTTCTCTCTTGAGTGCTTTTTTTCTTCCGCACTAGAAGCGCGGGTCTTTGGTTTACCCATGCTTTATAGTACCTTAAAGCGAAAACAAAACGCAAATATAGCATAACAATGTTAAAAAAAGAGAAAATAAGACAACTAAATCTAATTCACCTGAACAATCATTCATGACGTAATTAAACCTGCCACTCAATCTAATTTACCTGATTTCATCTAATTCACCTGGTACCAACCGGCAGGTTAATTAGACACAGGTAGATTAGAAAATTACCGTTATTGCGTCATAAAACAGAAACCGTTAGAATCCAGTCAAATCCAGCTAGTTCCCGTTTAAAGCAACATCAGATCCCAACACATAAAGCATGCATACTGATCTATTTACACATTAAAATATATTTTTTAAGATACAGAATATTTAGACTTACCTGTTACAAAATCTGGTAGCGAATATTCAAAAAGGTATATTTCGTCAACACTGAACGCTGGGCACGGCTAGCCTCATCGGCCGCACGCTCGAGACTGAGGGGCCCCCGATGAGGTGGGCGGTGGTTATTGAGTGATCAAAGATTATGAATTGGCAAACAATAAATATCCTCCACGTGAATGAGACATTTTTTTTTACAAAACTTTGAAACAGTTTAGCAAAGGAGCTGAATCGCTTATTCAAAATAAATCCACGCAAATATTCAATGAATGCATATTTAAATTCGATTGGCAATGAGTTCCTGACAGTAAACTTGATATATTAAAAAATAACTGTATTTTTCATAATATTTTTGTGCTTGGAAAAGTAGGTTAATGAGAAAATGATATTACAAAGATTTTTCTAAAAGTCGTCAACGGCTTTATCTGATTAATATAAAAGACATGTTTTAAGACGATCTATTTTAATATCAATAAAATATCAGAAAAGCAAATATGTGACTACAATAAAAAAAATTAAGCAAGAAATTGAGACAGGTGAAAATGCCAATTTTTTGAGAATCAGCCTAAGACGAATAAAAAAACACCCAGTATAATAATGATAAGCACTGCACCTACCACTGTTTAGGAAGTACCATTTTATTTAAAGAATGTATGCTTGTTTATGCAGTTTTTGAACTTGAAACTGTATTCGAAGTTTGTACAACTATACTTCTAATATTATTTATTATATGCACGTTTATTAAAGCTTCCAAAAATCGTTAATTACAACATATTCTGACAAAATTTGGCACATGGTAGTGACATCATAGTATAAGGTGCTTTCTGTTTTACAAAACTTAGTATTATCCGAGGGAATGGGATAATGGTAAATGAGTGTTGACACAAAATCTCAACATAAAGCAGTATTTTACAAATCGACTAGTTTCAGGTAGGTATAGTCTAACCAGCGGCGTAAGGGTAAAGATCCACAAAACTAAGCTAATCTACTTGTAAAAGCTAACGTAATAGTTTGCATGAAGGTTCAATCCTTACTAATACCTATCATAAATGCGAAAGTTTGTGTGTGTTTGTGTGTGTGTTAGTTTATTAAATTTGGAATGGAGATAGCTTATACCCTCGATTAACACATACGCTACTTCTCATCTCGGAAATTAAAAAGTCCCCGAGGGAGCAGCGATAAACGACTTCTACGCGGACGGAGCCGCGGGCAGAAGCTATTGTCAAATAACGTCTTATGCAACTAATGAGTTTATGACCATTCTAAACAAAGAATGCTATTATTAATAGTTTTATGGCTCTTTACTCTCACGCCGCGCCGGTTGGACTATAATATTTCGCACCTTTAGAATGAAAGTGACCTAATTCCAATTTTTTAGATTTTGAATTAGGGCTCTATAATAATAATTTTATGACTCGAAGTAGAAAACTTAACATCTTGTATTAGGTCACTTTCATTCTAAAGGTGCGATTTACTTAGCTAAGTTTGTTTCTTGTCGAACATGACATGACAGATATAAACAGTTTTCAAATCAAATCGTTTATATTATAACCTTCTATAAGTTTTAAATTGAATCTTGATCACCCTGTAGATGCTACATTAAAAGTCACCTGAGTTATTTCTGGCACTCGTAATTGTCTCTGAGTGGATGAAAATAGACTGAAGTGTTAATAAAGCTTTTTATGCCAAATAAAAAGACATTGCTTACGGGCCCCTCGAACTTATGACCTTTGGGGGTACAATTTATTGGAATCGTCTTATGAAAAATATACTTAAGTGCATACTAAATGAGACCGGTAAACGAGATAATTTCGTTTTTATTTATTTCTATGTTAACTTATTAACTACACTGTTTGTTTGCCATTTTTTAACTAACCATACGTAATAACCTAAAGTAATTTATTATGTCAATTGCGATTGTTGGGTAAAAATGGATATGAGTCACTTACGCAATTGCACAAACGCTCATTAAATTTAATATTGCCTTAAGTCGCGTGCTGTCACTTTCTACCGTCGTGAAAAGTAAAGTGCGATAAACGGTGTCCTAAGGTACTGCGTTAAACATTAGTGCTAATAAGCTTTATTGCAACATCGTGTTTAGCTTTAAAGAACACATTTAAGTAATAAACAAGAAATGTATACTGTCCGATGAATATTAAAATACCAATTTAAAAAAAATCTTTTACATAATCCAAATCTCGACTTGAAAAACCGTTTTTTTCTGTTATTGTTGTTTCCAATTTAACCAAGAGTGACGAAACCTTTTTTAGTTCACGTGATTACAAAAAAAAAAATTAGTAAACCACGTGCTCCGAGACAAAAGACACCAAGCACGTGATTACTAGGACCATTTTAGGGTTCCGTGGTAATGGTCTCAACTCAATCGTGCAATCGTATGATCGTCTCTACAGGCTGTGATTAAATGTGACGTTCTCAATACAAAGGGACTTTATGGAGGCAGGCGTTTACGCCGTTTTTAGAACTGTTACCATAGTATTCGTATCGTTACAAGAATAAGAAGAGCGTAACTGCCTTCATCCATAAGGTCCCTTTATATTGAGAACGTCACAAATAGTTGTTTTAGCATGCCTGGGGCTTTATTCTATTTAAAAAAAACTCACTTTTTAACAAACTAAAGCCTTGCGCGCTTTGTTAGCTGCCTACCGCTTTGGCCAAGGTGATAAGTCAACGAACCTCCGTCAAAAATAAAAATACACTCACTAAAACGTTAATAATACTGTGACGGGGCCAACTCGAACGAGTTGAAAAAGGTGACGTAGGAGCCCGAATTCGATAACATACTTTAGTTCAACCTTTTATACAGACCTCTGAAATCCATCAAGGGCATAAAAAATCATTCTTGTTCTTTCGGCTATCAATAACTAATGGAAGACAACTTTATACGACTCACGGCCGCACTCAGAGACGTCAATTATATTTTAAGTTTGATTAATGTTGCTGCTGCCATTTTCTTTGCTATAACAATAGAATAAGACGCAGCAATTTTAATGAAATTTAAAAAATAATTGACGTCTCTGAGTATGGTAGTCAGTCACTTCGTTAAACAATTAACTCCTTATAGGTTATAATCTATTTTGGTCGCTTTTTATTCACGTACGGAACCCTCGACCCGCCCACAACTGGAGGCCGAGGTCGGTTTCGGTCGCTCGTTACGATCAGACTCCTGTGTCAAAGGTGTTCATTACGACAAGAATAGTGGCACCAAAGTAAACAGTAAAAGCACTGTTGTTAAAAGGGTTAATTTTATTTTGCATTTTTTTCCTCTTGTTTGCTTAAAAAACCACGAGCGAGATGTCTTGGTAACAATGTTATGAATGATAGTAAACTAGCTTTTGTCCACGACTCCGTCCGCGTAGAACTGGTTTATCGCGCGTCCCGGGATAAAAAGTATCTTTATACCAAATAGTTATAGCCCGCGACTTCGTCCTTGTAGAAGTCGTTTAACGCTGCTCCCTCGGGAAATGTCCATTTTTTCGGAATAAAAAGTAGCCTATGTGCTATTCCAGACTATAATCTATCTCTGTGCCAAATTTCATCCAGATCCGTTCAGCCGTTCCGGCGTGATTGAGTAACAAACATCCATCCTTCCTAACTTTCACATTTTTAATGTTAGTAGGATTTATTAGGATCGATACGAGTGGCGCAGAGTCAAATTATATATATTTGAAGTAGGTATTTGTGTCATTCCGTTTTCCGTATCTGTTATTGCATAAGGCCTGAGGGGGTGAACCAATTTTAATGCGTTTTTAAAACTTATATTCCGGTGGTAGATTTCTGTTTCATTAAAAATTTGGGTCAATCTTGTTCATTTGTTCGCGACAAGGGTTTTTTATAGATCTTCAATTACAAAATCAATTACAAATAATGAATGATTTTTTTTTATATTATGTAATAGTGTGTTCGCTTGATAAATGTACGCTGGCCACCTTGTTAGTAAAAAAGGGTGAGAACGGGAACTATCCAGTGTCGGGTGTTAATTGGAAGGTCGCCGTGAATGATTGACTCCGATTACGGATTATGTCTAGACAAAGGAAGGGATAGTCAAGAACCGCTTGAACCCTTTACACTTATGTCCGGTCCCTATATTTAATTACTACCCTTTAATAGCCCTAGCAAATTCCAACAAAGTCATACTTAGATTGGTACCAGGGCACTCCAATGGTGGAAATGAAATAGCAGATGAACTGGCAAGAGACGGTGCTGATAACCCTCTGGTCGGCCCGGAACGCTGTGGCATCACAAAACAAAGAACCTATTTGCTAAACGACCTTTGTAAATCCAGGGCAATCGAGTTGTGGAAGTCTGTTGAAGGACAAAAGCACTCGAAACTAGTAATTGAATGGTTCAACAGTAAGCTCTCCAAAGAGATTCTACAACTCAAAAGAGAAAAGACTTCCTAACTGCCCACTGTAAACTGAACAAACATCTGTTTCAAATGGGTATGAAACAACACGCGACATGCAAGTTCTATATTTTTTTAATACTAACAGAAATCTTATTACTTCTCCCAGACGACACCTCATGATTCCCCCCTTAGTTTCGTAACCCTCAAACCAATTCTGCCCATATTCGAACTTAAAAATAGTAAGTCACACAAATTGACCTAGTCCCAAACTAAGCTCTACTCTTGTACTATGGGTACTAAACAACGATAAACAGACAAATACATACTTAAATACATAGAAAACATCCATGACTCAGGAACAAATACTCGCGCTCATCACACAAATATCTGCCCTTGCCGGGATTCGAACCCGGGACCGCTAGCTTCGAAGGCAGGGTCATTACCAGCTAGGCTAACCGCGTCGTCAACTACTACTAAGGTCGGAGTTCACCAACCAATTTAACGGAATGTTAAATCCTAATCGGCTGTTAGTCAATACATTTTGACAGCCGTCAGACCTCTAATCGCCTGTTTAACTGTTGGTGAACTCCGACCTAAATACGTCAACTATCTACTCTTCTACCAAACATAAAAAAGATAGGATTAACGTAAGTATCGTTATAAATAAAATAAAATATATATAAAAAATAAACAAATTAAATAATTTGTTTTATTTTATTTTTTAATTATCTTCAAATATACAAACATTCGAAAGCCCACAGAGTTGACTCTAAGGCCTTAAAAAAATCAAACTAATATCCTTTGACTGGTTTCAAGATGGTTTAAATAACCCATGAATATCTATTTCTTTTCATAATTATACATACACTAGCATTTGCCCACGAATCCATCCACGTAGAAGTTATTTATCGCTGCTTCCTCCTTCCTAACTATGTGCTGATTCAGACTATAATCTAAACGGTAATTTCAACGTCTCATCAGTGTATTGCCCGCCAAAACACAAAGTATCTGACTTACTATTCTCAGAATATTTCGAAACCCTGGGAAACCGCTATCTAGTAGGTGGAGACTGGAACGCAAAGCACACACACTGGGGTTCTAGACTTATATCTACGCGTGGCCGAGAACTGAAGCGCTGTGTTGATAAAGGCGATATGACCACAATCTCAACGGCGGAACCAACTCATTGGCCCACTGATCCAAACAAAAAGCCGGATCTCTTGGACTTTTTTATTACTAAAGGCCTAGGTAGAATGAACTTCCTAATAGAGTCCTGCTTTGATAGCTCAACAAACCACGTACCTGTAATACTTACCGCCAGTGCATCAATATTGTACCAAGAAAAAAGGGAATCACTCTACAATAAAAACACTGACTGGGACTCGTTCCGTGACATAATAGAGCAAACACTTGACCTGCGTATAGCCCTGAAATCAGTCAAAGATATAGAAGGTGCTTCAATGAAGTTAACTAATGCCATTCAAGCAGCCTGCTGGAGCTGTACGCCCCAAGAGCGTAAATTCATGCCTCGAAACAAGCCCATCCCGCTAGAAATAAGAAAAAAAAAATCGAAGAAAAACGACGCCTTCGACGAATATGGCATACGAGTCGATGTCACCAAGACAAAACTGCTCTTAACAAAGCTATAGTAGAATTAAAAGAAATGATTAAACAATCGGCCGATAACAACCTGCAAGATACACTGGCCTCCCTTACGGCTAATAAATCCACAAATGACTCTCTATGGAAAATTACCAAGCGTTACAACCGACCGCAGAAGTCTAAACCGCCCATCAAGAGCTTAAATGGGTGGGCAAGAACAAGTAAGGAAAAAGCTGAAACTTTCGCTAGACACCTGTCTGAAGTATTTAAACCAAATGAAATACCCCCGAACGAAAACGAAAATGTGGATGAGTCAGACATAAACTTGATTATGGAGCAAGATTTCCAACTTGACTTCCCACTAAAACCAATCACCCCCAAAGAAATACTGAAGCAGATCAATAATCTTGAAAGTAATAAAGCTCCAGGGTATGATTTAATCACCAAAAAGTTACTTCAAGAACTACCAAAAAAGGGCATAATGTTCTTAACGATTCTATTCAATAGTGTACTCCGTGTTGGATATTTCCCGTCCCTATGGAAAGTATCTCAAATAATAATGATACATAAAGAAGGCAAACCGGTGCACGAAGTGACCTCATATAGGCCCATAAGCTTGCTACCCATACTATCCAAATTACTTGAGAAAATAGTTTTACATAGAATGGCTCCTATCCTTGCCGAACGATGTGTAGTACCTGATCACCAGTTCGGATTTAGGCATCAACACGCAACCACTGAACAAGTTCATCGAGTATACAACACTATAGTTCAAGCTTTCGAAGAAAAGAAATACTGTTGTTCAGTCTTTTTAGATGTCCAGCAAGCCTTCGACAGGGTCTGGCACAGAGGTCTGTTGTGCAAAATCAAGAAGCTTCTACCTTACAATCTCTTTGTAATACTCAAGTCTTATCTAGAGGGACGGATCTTTCAGGTCAGAGAAGATGAAAGTACATCCACTTTCTATGACATCCAAGCTGGTGTCCCACAAGGATCGGTCCTAGGCCCGATCCTGTATTCCATATTCACGTCGGACCTACCGCAATCCAAGGCGGTTACAGTCGCAACTTACGCTGATGACACAGCTTTACTGACCAGCAGCACTGACCCTGAAGAGGCCTCTGCAAATCTACAAAGCAATCTAACAGCTATTCACAATTGGTTTAGAAAATGGAGGATCAAAGTGAGCCCCTCTAAGTCAGCACAAGTGACCTTCACACTACGTAAGGGAAATTGCCCACCAGTCATACTAGGCGACTCTGAACTCCCTCACCAAGACTCTATCAAGTATCTGGGGATGCATTTGGACCGTAAACTCAACTGGAGAAAACATCTGGAATCTAAAAGAGATGCAATAAACTTAAAATATAGGAACCTTAGTTGGCTTCTAGATAAAAACTCAAAATTGTCGTTAGACAATAAGCTGTTGATATACACAACAATACTCAAACCAATATGGACCTATGGCATTCAACTCTGGGGCACCGCCAGTGCTTCCAATATCCTGAAAATACAAAGAACGCAGAACGCTATCCTGAAAAAAATCAGCAATGCGCCATGGTTTACAAGAAATACAGAGATGCACAAACACCTATATATCAATACTGTTGCAGAGGAGATAAAAATTCATGCCAGACGATACAAAACGAGACTCTGTAGACACCCGAACCAACTTGCTTTGCAGCTTACGACAGAACCTTCCCAGGCGGGAAGACTAAAGAGGCATTCGAAGAAAATCCTGGAACTCGCTAACTAAACACGAGGAGGGGGTGCCCACTGGGGAATCCTACTTCACCTGCTAAATATCATAACAACACATTTGCTCATAGTTCCCGGACTGATCGCAGATAAACAAGGAAAAAAAAAAAAAAAGTTTTGTATTTTTAATGTCAAGTGTAGATATGTGTTTTATTTAATAGCCGAATAAATGATTCTATTCTATTCTATTCTATCTCTGTGCCAAATTTCATCCAGATCCGTTCTGACGTGATTGAGTATCAAACATCCATCTATCCACCCACCCATCCTAACTTTCATATTTATAATATTATAGGTAGTAGGATTTTCCGCTTTTGCTGCATTTCCCTTTTAATTATGATATCTAGATACAAAGTCAGCACTCGGGTTCTCAACTTCGCTTCAAACGGTAATGAGGTGGCTTTGGCAATGTGCTATTGGTACGAATCGGAATTAAACTAGAGTTTTAGCAAAGCATGTGTACAGAGAATCGCAAACTAGTTTCCGTCTATATTAAACTTTGTTGAGGTTGATATTAACTGGAAGCTGGTAAAGTTTTAATGAAAGGGTTTTCATGAGAATTTTGATGCGAAGAAAAAGATTATAATCAAATAACGAATTTGGCCAGATTATGGTCCCAGCTACGGCGGCGGCGAGCGAATTCTCTCTACATTGCACGGTCTAGACGCTCACCCCACAGCGGTTAATTGGCATTACTAGCAATGTATTACGAGATCGCTTCCTGCGCCGCCGGTCGCGCAAACTTGCGGCCAGGCCGTTATGTTTGCATGTTTGCAATGTTTGCATGTCTCAAAACAAAAAGTCGATAAGATGCGTTCATGGGTAATTCTTCGAGCGTTTCAACCGCTCTCATTCCCCTGGTCGGCGGTCGCATTAATGTCGAAATTCCTGTAGCTTTAGATGCTATTTTCGGTTATCTTGTAGAGTGCCCTGACTTCTACAAAATAACTGAAAATGCTATCGTAATCTACAGGAAACTCGACATTAATGCGACCAGGGGAATGAGAGCGGTTGAAACCCTCGAAGAATTTTGATTCGAAGGGTCAACTTTAGTGACATTTTTATTGCATGGCAAGTTGTGTCAGTATTGAAAGACTAGTTAGTCCACCAGTTACCACCAGTTAGTTAGTTAGTGAAGCTGACTGTCCATTAGTTGACCGAATAAAGTGAGGTCTTAGGGCCGCCGTATTACTAATTACTTATTATATATCTTGACTGAGATTCCCATCTCAAAAGACATCAAAAATGACAGTTTACTATGACTAAAGTCGCCATCAGTTGAACTTGTAATCCATGTAAACAAACGTTTTAGGCAACATTTATTCGTAAATTTTCATACTAGCTCTCCATCAATGGGTACGAAATCCATATGCTATTTCACCACTTGTTATTCTAATCCTCATTGAACAATATAAAATCGCTTAAAATTCGATATTTGAGTAAAAGTTTGAAAATATTATTTTGCAGTTGAGGTTATTCCGACATATTGCAATGACATATTTGTTTCGTTTCAAATCTGCAATTGTCAATGATAGCTTACTAGTGTTGGCCAAATTATGACTGTAACGAGAAGTAGTGTGTTTAAACGATTTTTATTTCGATGTTTCTTAAAATCACGCTTGATTGTACCAGGTACAATCGTTACGATTAAATATTACAGTACAGTCGAGTTCATAAATATGTGTACATTTTAGTACCTTATCTCTTTAATGTCATGTTTAAACTGCCATATGAATTGTCACAGCGATTAAAGTGACAAGGTAGTAACCGTGTACACATATTTAAGAACTCGACTGTACAGTTGGTACGTTACGTTTTATAATTCGTCATTCACAATCGATTCTATTGAATCTGATTAAAAAATACATTTTAAACAATTTTTTATCTTAGTCTACTTTTCCCATCACTAGTAAACTCATCAAACTATAGATAATATCAATATGGCACAAGTTTAACTGATGACGACATTACGTTTACTTTGACTTATCTTGATATGAGCATTTCAGCCAAGATGAGTTTATTAATACGACCCTTAGAGTCAACTCAGTGGACATTCGTACAGGGTGTCCCAAAAATGGTACGTCACATTGGCACTGGAGGTAGACCAACGAACGCACCGAACCAACGTAATGATCTCAATAAAAGTCGCATGCTTTTAATAAATTCAAGATTTGCCATTTTAACCTTTTGAACGCCATTGACGGCTATAGCCGTCGTGGTTAACAGCGTAAAATAGATCTAAGTGTATTTGAGGATGGTTGACATTAGCTAAGGTGTGGTGTCTTATAAAGGTGTCCCAAAATTTGCGCAAGATTTGTATGAAATAGAAAATTCATTTGTGTTTTTACTGTATTTTTTTATTTACCAGTACTTTTCCATACAAAAGGAGGCCAATTCAAATGTTGCGTAAATTTTGGAACACTCTATATATCAAACTACGGCGGTCAAAACGTTAAAGTTTTGGTGTCAATGTGACGTATCATTTTTGGGACACCCTGTATATTTCTTATTGTTCGACGATAACTCGAGTATCGTTTAACCGATCCTTATGAAATTTGGTAGAAGAGTAGTTGAAGTAAATATTTTTTGGAAAATCGTGGGAAAATCGGGGGAAATCGTGAGGTCTCTTGACTCTCTCCAGATAACTTCTATCCACAATTGATGATCAGGAGCTCTTTTTTAATTTGCGCCTATCTTGAAAGTATATCGTAATCCTATTGATGAGGTTATAGTACCTTTACTCCTCAAGAAAATGATCATGATATTAGATATTATAGAAATGTGCTTCAACAAATTGGAAAAAGGCCCTGATTTATTCATCACCCGGACTTCCAAAGGTCTTGAATGAAAAACCAATGAAAAAGTCAACATTTTATTCATAAATCAGTAGGGTATAAGTACTTACACTCACTTACATGTAACATTACAGTATAAAGACCTACGTCGTAACCTAGCTTGATAAAAAAATATTCCATCTCATACAATCATAACGCACTTCAAAGTTGATAGTTAAAAAGATGGAGGGCGTAGATTTTTCAAGTTTTTAAGACATATTTTTAACTAAACTAAAACTACTAAAATCACAGACACGTATTTATGTGTTAACACAAGTTGCAGGTTCGCCTAGTCCGCTATCATCGCTAACCTGCCAGTGTTGCCACTGTGTTCCGAGGTGAAAATAAGACAACCGGTCCTTTGCAGTCATAAGATTGCCTTACCATGAGGCCTGTATGTTTGTTCAAGTTACTAACGCCATAAAAATACATTTAAACTTCCATAACATCACAATACAATTGTTTATCGGCTCACTCCAAACTCCAGGAGCGGCTAAACGTGTATCGAAGTCGTCAGGAATCTTTCATCAGAGGAGAGTTACCGCGGGCACGGTTCTTGGTCACATCTTATTTGTCAGTGCCTTATAAGATGAATTACTTGAAGCGTTGGTTACGTCAATCAATAAGAGAAAATAATATAGGTATCTAATAAAAATATTTATAATAGTAGACTTTCCAAGAGTACAACAACTGTCTTCTCAAAACGGGAACTATGCCCTCCACATTTTTAAAACACCTTCAGGACTTTCCTTGAATAGGTAAATTAAAACGAATAACTACAGTAACAATAGTAGAACTACATGAATCGTGTAAACAAGTTAATAGAACATGTTATATATTTACCTTAGATTTATCTCGTATCACAAAAGCTTGATACGCATTCGAAATAATTATTCTTATCCTACAGAAATAGAAATGACAGTTTGTGAAAAAAATTGTAATATCGTGCTGCGACCTCCATTTCATTTCTGAATCAATACAAATTTAAACGGATATGTAATTTTCTATTTAGATACATATTCTTAGAGAAACGAAGATCCCGAGATTTTTATTATTGAAGTATTTACATATTTGTATGTGATTTCAGACCGTCAACGCCAATCGAAATTCTTTGACTCTGCTGCTGTATGAAAACGCTTTTATTTAAGCAACACTTTGCTACCTTAAATGTATACGGATGATCACTTGTGTTATTACACTGTTTGATCCCTAAAGCGATAAAGGTTTTTTCATTGCCTTTGTCTTTGATATTTAAAACCCAAATCTTGCTGCATATGCTGCCAGTAGAAGACTTGTTTTTTGTATAGTTTGGTTGTTTTCCTCTAAAATTATACTATAATTTTAATGATATTGGCACGTTTTTAGAAAGTGTTTCGTCAACCGCGGCATTATCCGTCAAAAGTGTCAAAGATGCTTATAAAGTTCCATTGTGTTTGTTAAATATTAATTTTGATGGTCGAAGAAGAACTCTTTGGAGTAACATTGTTATCGGTTTAATATTTTCGTCGTGAAAGTTTTTTTAAATTTGTTAAATGATAACAGATAACTTTTGAATTGGTGAAATCATTTTATGAAAGTTATAAAAGTTTAAAATTCTAATGATTTCATGATAATATCTTGTGCATCGACTTCTCATAAAAATATTTCATTGGAATAAGAACTCGTCTTGCTTAGATAGGTAAGATTTATTTAGTAAAAGACAAACTTCATGTAAAGCCATTTTAAATTGAAATTCGTCGAAGAGATTTAGATTATTCATAGCAATAACTGTTGAGTAGACAAATCTGACTAATATTATATTATAATACCATCTTATTTTTATTTTTTAGATACATTAATTCTTACTTTCATACATAAAAAAACTGATATCATTTGAAATTAAATAATTAAATAAATTATCAATCCTTACGCTGTTTAATTTATCAATAATAATAAAATATTTAGATGCTCGCATATATTCTTTATTCTTACTTTGTTAAAAGTTTACGACAGTTATACTGTTCTTAAAACAATTTTAAACTAATTACAATTTTAATAATAAAAAACAACTTTATAATCTTGATTGATTTCGATATATATTCTTAAAATTTATTTAACACGATTTAAAGCTTCCATTTTATCTTAAAAAGACTGTAACATACATTAGGAATATCATTTATCATAAAAATCGTGCACAAAAATAAAATTAAAAAATTTAATGTATGTTTTGCAATATTTCCTCCTACATTATTGTCCAACACTGAAAGAATGTTAAAAACATTCGCCAAGATTTTTTGAAAGTCGTAACATTTTTGTGCACTTAGTAAAATATTGTTGAATAATATATTTGCATACTATGTCCACTTGAAAGCATAGTTCAAATACAATATATTTTTAGCGAACTAGATACACTTAGTTTCTTAAATATCCACATTATAAAACAGATACACCGTCTGGCAACTTTCACGAACTCGCAATTTTTCTCATTGCTCGAAATATAACTTTTAACGCATAGATAATATGTCGTTCTTTGGTAAATTTTCAGTAAATACGGTCAAATACATACAAGTACATATATTCCCTAGGCGTCAACATTTCTACACGCCTCTGTGCTACTGACAATCAACATTTAACGCGATTGCCGTTAGGTTTTATTTACTTCGACTGTACAATTAGATGAATACGAGATAGCAAAAGTTACTTCTCAATAACACTTCAAAACATGCTCGTCTTTCTATCCCTGACGTGTTACAAATGACAACAACTCTACAACATTGAATCACTTAGGTATACAATTATTCTACATGACGCAATCAAGTCTCAAAGAAGTGTGCGTATGTATATTTTAAATATTTTTACAAAGTTAAAAGTGTATAAATACAAGAGCGAAAAGGGTCGAAATAAAGTCCAAGGCTTCAAAAAATATTATGAGGTGATAAGGATATGACGCGTGACATCTATGTACCTATCAAGATATGCTTTGTTGCTTTACCTATAAATTATATGAAAGGTATACGTGTCTACGTCTAAAACTAATTATAAATAATTACTAAGGGTTAAATTCATGTGTCTACTGTAACAAACTCTCTAACTTTAACTAGTCTAAGTATCTACGTTGCAATATCACTGAACATTGAATCTTCTCTACAATAAATGGACATACAGCCTTTTATTCTAGTCACATATACCTATACATTTGGCATCGTGAGAATTCAAATTTCAAGCACGTTCCCCGTTCTTTTAATGGCGGTCCTCTTGGGCCGCCATCTTGTGTCGTTTAGCGGCCATTTTGTGTTGGTAACGCGTCTGATTGCCGACGTCTCTTCATCTGTAACAAAAGCCTTTGTGACCATCTCAAATAGGATGCGAAATACTGCATCTTTCTTTAGCAGAAGACTTATTTTGAATTGTTTCCTTGTAACTCTTGTTAGTACAAGTACTTATATGCCCGTTTTTTTCATAAAACACACGGCCTTTTTAAAGATAGCCATTTTAATCTGATTGAGCAGAAAGGAGAATCCGAAAGAGATAAAAAAACACAATCCCAACCTAGTACGAGTCAGAATAGCGCGCCCATTTCATACTAAAATGATTTTTTTTACTACAGAAATAGATCATAACTATTATCCTATGTATTTAGACTAGATCAACTTTAATAGGACAAAAAGCGGACAATTCAAACTCCTAGTATACCACTTTTTTACTAAGCCTACATAGGCTTAGTAAAAAAGACACTCACATGAGTGTCCTAATGCTAGGTAAATGTCTCTCCCCTAGATTTCCACGAGTCCCCATCACTAAACTTATTACTCCTAAAAAAATATCCCGACGAAATGAGAACTTCCTCCTTTTTTTGAAGTCGGTTAAAAAAATGTACCTACAATCTCCAACCTAATCAACCCACCTTCCAGTCAAGCAGCTCAATCCGTTTTGTTGCTCGTTGCTCGGCAGTGCAATGTTCGCGGGGGGGCTCTTGATCAGAGGGTACCACTGCGCCACTGGTTTCCGAGGGTTGTCCAGCATCTCCAGCCAGTGCTCGCGGCCCAGCCCGATCAGGGAGGAGCCGATGGCTGTGCAGCCGATCAGCTCGTTGGAACCGATCCTGGGAAAAAAATGGGTTACTTAGAACATAAATTAGGGACCCTTATTTCATTCAGTGCCAAGTAACCAGCGGCTGCTGAACCTTTTATTTAAAAGACTAACCAGCGTTCTTCCATACAAGTTTTGCTCCAGGCGGTAACGTTTCTCACTTCCTAACCTAATTTTAACTAAATTTTAATTGTTCCTTTCCAAGAAAATATTTTAATACCCTAACGTACAGAGCTAGTTTTTCATAATATTTACAACATATTCAAAAATCGGAAAAATCGGACCAGGATTAAGAGAAGAGAAACGTTACCGCATTTTGTATGGCATTTTTCAGCCTCACAATCCTCTTAAAACAAATCAACTTCAATGAGAATAAAGAGCTATACCTACATGCAATATTATTTATTATTGAAACAAAAACAAAAAAATATATAATAGTTGGTTTAGTTTTCAACAGTTCACGCAGCTCTTATATACTACATTCAGTTCAAATTTAAAACTTTTCCTTACCTGTCGTAATCAATGACTTTCACCAACAGCGTAATGTCAAAGACGTTTTCAGAGGGCAGATCGAAGACCAGTGCCTCGTTGTACACGGGGTTCAGGGTGTTCTTCTTCACTGTGGTTTTCTTCTTCTTTATTCGCTTGCCTTGGCAGATGAGGCAAATCTTCACGTACGGATCTAGGGCAAAAAACCAGTACTGAAATTGAATACATAAGGAACCAGTCTTCTAGGTGCAATCTTTGTGACTACGCGGACCAAGTCGCGGGCTGAAAACTAGTACAGTCTGCATTAAATAGATAGGAGCCAAATAGATGGGAGTCAAAATGGCCAAATATATCGCAACACATTCTTATTCCTATAGTAAGAAAGGTGTGTTGCGATATATTTGGCCACTTTCACTGCTCCTATCTTGATGCTGACTGTACCTACATGTACTATTATTATTATGTGTTAAAAAAACAAGTGACTATGTAACCCTGTCATCCTTCCGAGACCCGCCGATAAGTTATTGGTGAAATTCGACACTAGTATGATATATTTTTTAAATCAGTGAATTAACTGTATAATAATTACAACTTATTAATAAGTGATAAAAGGAGCTATTAAAATATAGTTTGTTATTTTTTTAACAGCATTTAAACAAGTAATACGTAGGCCCACAATAAAAAAATGCTAAGTATTCGTACGCGCATTACAGCGCTCTAACATTGACTCATCACTTCTATCGCTAGCATTCTAAAATGAGCGAACAAGTTACTACCAATATATTTTCCAACCTGCGTGACGCCAAGCTCTCCAAACGAGAATTATGCATCGATAGATTTATATCCCTTCGCAAACTGAAATCGCACGGCACATTATTTATCGTTATCCGAGATACGTAAACTCGGCGCAGTGTCACTACCCTCCGCAAACTTTCGTGACCCGTTTGGACTATGGCAAGTAAACAAGTTACCAGTCAAGTTGCGAGTCATCTCGTTACAAGTGTTGAAGTTTGCTGCGGGTCGTAAATGGTTTAACGGCGGAAGCTGACTGAGGAGTAAGCCAATTAGTTGTGTTAGTTTAGCAATCCATCAAATTGTGACTAACAAGTTTTGGGTAATATCAAGAGGAAGTTACTGTCGTGGATTATCAAAGAACACACTTAAGAGTAATTTGTTATTCTGATTAAGTTAGTGTAGCTATACTCGTAATACATGTGTAGGTATAGCCTTTTTCCGATGTTTTCGACTCATAATTGTAGTGCCTTTTTAGCCACAGATCAAAGTAAACGCTAATCCGAGGATGACGTGCAAGCGCTATTCAACTTGCAACTTCAGAAGTTCATCGGTAGAAAACTGTTAAAATGTATTTAGAAACGTACGTAATTAATAAAAAAATGCTCTCAAACGTCAAAATCGATTTTCGATCGATCTATTTTCGAAAATCAACAAAGTGTATGGAATTGACATAAGTGGCTGAGATGCAACTGATCTATAGTTTACGTCAATCCTATAAATTTCTTTTGAGTTCGAAAATCGTTGAGTTAAGGCCCCCAGTTATTTTACTTATACTGCAGCTTGCAATGATGCATCTTACTAGTTTTAGCTAACGCGACTAACCATCTTGTTTCACATAGGCTCATTGCTATTTATTTTAAACATTCTACTTTTGAAACAATTAATATTAGAGGATAATCAAAACACATTTTTTGCACATTAAAAAAACATCAAAGTACCCATACAATTACTCGCCAGAGAACAAGTCTCTACGTTCCGCAGATCAAAGTGAACGTTACGCCGAGGATGACTTGCAGAGCTATTCACTCGCCACGTCCGACTTTCATTGCTATTGTTACCGTCTGAATGGGGCACGAATTTTCAGATTTTTAATATAAAATCGACATTACGTCACTTTGATTTAGGTACGTGAGTTTTACTTGAAATGGGGACGTGGCTTTACTTTGCTTTAGAACTTTATCCACGGGCCGTATTAATAAACTAATTTACAGAGGTATCACACAAGCTATCCATGAGCGTAGGTGATAATGATAACACAATTGCACCGCCACGATGTCGCAACTCCACCGCCGCGACGCCGTACCTGAATCGAAAGCGAGATGGCCGTCTCTTGACGCATGAATGATGACGGTTTGCAATAACTTGACATGACTCGTGCCTTGAGTCGAATATTTCACTCAACTGTTTATTCATCATCATCATCATCATCATCAGCCTATATTAGTCCACTGCTGGACATAGGCCTCTCCCATTGCACGCCAACGAGCACGATTCGTGGCCACTCTCATCCAGCCCTTGCCAGCCACCTTGCGAAGATCGTCGCTCCACCTAGCCTGAGGGCGTCCTACACTACGTTTGCCTGTTTATTAATACTGACTTAAGACTCGTATCAAAAATGGAAGACGTGGCTGATTTTGTTTTTAACACGGTTTATGCCTACAAGAACTATTTATTCATTGAGTTAGGACATCAGTAAAGAGCTTGATGAGCCAGAATAGCAAAATGGCACGAGAGGTGGCCTAGGGCGATGAGTTTATTGTCCGTTCCGTAACAAATTAAATTATAAGCAATATTACTACAGAACACACATTTGGATTAATTAACAATAAGTTTTAATGAAAACTATTTAGGTCATTATCACGAACCTTTACGACGATATATCTAATAAATAGTGACCCACCCTCGCTTCGCTTCAGTTAATATAAGTTAAAATAACACAGCCTACGTCTACCCTGAAAGTTTATTCTAAATGTTGGTGAAAGAATTATTAAAATCGGATGAGTAGTTTCGGAGATTACCCCCTACATACAAACTTACAAACTTTGCTACTTAATATTATACCTATAGTGTATAGAGTGTAGATAACAATTGGACCTGAACTTTTACCTCGACCCTCAACTCGAGCAATGTAATCGTTTCAAAACACGTGTGTCGATTTCATTTTGTACATATCCTAGGTACTCAGTCCTCTGTTATCCGATTACTTAGTTCCAATAAGTACGCTAATGAAGTCTGTTGGCAACATAAATCGGTCTAAAATCAAAGGATCTCGATAATTAAACAAGCTGAATGGGAATTTGTAGATCTCATTAACGATATACGTAAAGGGATAAATGTTGTTTCGAACCACAAGATTTTGATTGGGATTGACCGCTCTCCATTACAAAATAATGCTTAAGCTAAGGCGCTGTTCAAGTATTACGTAAGAACTAAAGTTTCGAATAGAGCAAAGGGTCTTTGCTTTTTTGATGACTTGAGGGTGAGGGGGTCTGAAGAGCGATGACGTCAGCAATATTTCTTTACTTACTTTTTGTAATAACTATGATAGGTATTTGCTTATGAAGAACAATAAAGAAACTTGAACCGATTTTGTAAAAATAACCTAATCAAAAATTTCATTTTAGAGACAAGCTTTTGGTGCCGACTATTTTTTTTTGCACAGTCATCATCTGCTTATCAAGAGAAATCCAACGAGCCCAAACACGACGGGTTTATCATGTGTAGTTTAGAAGTTCCTATGACCACCTTCCGTTTTCATCAGACCTGCTCAATGACATCATAATATTTCATAGCCTACGGGTTTACATACGTATTCCACATTTCCACATTCCATTAACGGAAACTGTTCAATAGAATTGCAAGGTTTGGCCTAAACACATACACACATACATTGCAAGGTAAATGAAAGTTTGTAATAAGCTTGTAATTATACAATGCTTAGATAAGCTAAGGGGGGAGCGTTGCTTACGTTTGCTGACAAGGGGAAGGAGGGCGTTAAAATGATGACTTCGTTTCCTTTCTCCATGTCATTATAGAGTTGTATAGTCGCCATCATATATATTGCAGCAAACAAGATGCTCACAAATATTTGAACACGACTCTATTGTCAAGGCGTTAGAGTGCATGTTCAGATATTTTTGGCCACTCTGATATGTACAGATATATTTGATGGCGAACTGTACCTACCTGATGAGCTACGGGACCTAGAGCCCACACCATCAGGTGTTCAGTTTGTTTGTCTTTTCTACTCGTCTGCCATAAATAGGTGTACCTGATGAGCCACTGATGTCCATCGCCTTCAGGTTCCGTCCCTTGATGACGGTCACGGTGAGTCGCCCAGCAGTGGGCAGGTAGCACAGTGACAGCATCAGCTCGCCAAGATCCTTCTTTTCCTGTTGGGCGAAACAAATTACTTTTAAACTAACAGTCTTGGATTCAATCTCCGGTAAGGGCATATATAATTGTGTTAGGAGTATGTAAATTGTGTATTTTTTTATTGGCGGTTTTTAAAAATAAGTATTTAACTTTTTATTTCTCTATATTTGACTAGTTACTTACATACTAACATAAATTAACAAACCTCATGTCGAATTTTACCTACAATTTAACAAATGATTAGAGTGTTTACACCTGGCAAAATGTATGAACTAACAGTCGATTAACATCCTATGATGAAATTGGTATGTAATCTTAGTTTGGGACTAGGTTAAATAAAATTGTTAATGATTGTCTTTTGATATTTCTTTATTTATCTGTATTCTCAGACTGCACCCTTAAGACTGCTTTTCTATAGAAGCGAAAACGAGCGGTTCGGAGAGGAGCTGTGTAGGAATCGACCAATCACATTGGTTGTAATCCACATCTCGTCTCCGCTTGACTGTTTCCATTGAAGCGGAGCGGAGACGAGATGTGGATTACAACCAATGTAATTGGTCGGTTCCTACACAGCTTCTCTCCGCACCGCTCGTCTCCGCTTCTATGGAAAGAGCCTAAGAGCGGTTCCGCACTGCGTCCGATCCGGATCCGAGAAATGTCGGTCCGAAGTAGCAGTAGTACTATTTGTATGAGAGGTCGCGCACTAGATCCGAATTCAGTCATCCGAGATCATATACAAATAGCACTACAGCTACTTCGGACAAACATTTTCTTGGATACAGATCGGACGCAGTGCAGAACCGCTATGAAAGTTTCGTAATAACTATTCCAATTGTTTAACATCCTACATGTAATGTTGTAGGTACACATCTTTCTTTTGAGCGTCACCCATACTAGCGTCTTTTGCGCGTCGGCGTCCTGTTAGCGCCCGCATGTTCATAAAGTTATGGCCTATAACCTCGACCTAGACCTATAGCCTGGCAGGACACCAACGCTCAAAAGACGCTAGTGTCCCCCGCACAATTTATGAAGAAGTCTTTACACTGTCATAAAGACATTATCCACCGCACACCTTTATCCCGTTTACTCTTGTCATCCTTGTCCATTTTACGTCCATAGGCCCCGCTAAAACCCGAAGACCGACGACCCAGGATCGTTAGAACCCCTTAAACCTTAATAAAACACCCCAACAAAGGCAAAATGGGCCTTCATAGCTGATTAATGGGGAGGGGACCGTAACCCAAGTAACTTCACACAAAACATTATACTTAGGATTTTTACATTTTAGGCCAGTATCAGTATTTGTCAATGTCCCACATATTGGCACATCGAGGCTAACAAAATGTATCGATCTCTTTGAAAATGATAATGAACTTTCGCGATATGGTTTTACAATAGATTTGTTTTCTCTAATAAATTGAACAAATCGATTCTTGAAATTACTACTGAGTTATTTTAAAGAAAGATATGAAACCTCTGAAATCAATGAATTTTTTTATTTATTCACTGTGAGCTAAAACACGATTAGCGATCAAAATTATTAAATGTTAGAAATGTACGTAGGTATCTATAAAAATAAGGGAATTAAATATAAAGAGCGCTAAGTTATTGTTAGTATAAAAAAATCACCCAAGAACATTTAGTAATGAAGCTACATAAGTAATGAAGCGTAAAACTTTATCTAAAAAGTAAATAAAATATAAAACACTTTTTATGAAGAAACGCTTAGAGGCTGAAACTAACCCAATTTAATAATACTTAGTCTTGTTCCTCCTTTATTTTAATGATCAGAGGTATAAATCCGTTATTTTCTTAAAAGTAAGCGTTTTTATAAAACTTTATACCTACAATTTTCGAAAAAAATTGTTAAACTGTTATCGAATATTAATTGTGGACTTTTTGTTTTATTTCTTTTAAGCTACATCAACTTATTAAATGGTAATGGGTGTATGGGTGGCTGATTAATACTCATAATATGTGACCACAAGTCATTTCCTAACAGTAGGCCCTGGAGAATTGTTTTTTTTTTAGTTTAGTAATTTGAAATTTAAAATTTCACAAACGAATAATGTAGGTATACAATAGTGAAATGGTAGAAGTAAAGGTAATTCTATAGTCAGTCGTAGATATATTCGAAGAAATATTTTCAAGCAAATCTTTCATCAAACTATTTAAAGTTGTACAGACATTTTAAAAATCAAGATTTTGCTCATGTTTTTGTTTGTAAAAGAGATATGAATGTTTTAAAGTAAGATGAACACGTGATAACATCAAACTTTTGATTCAAAGTCTGAATGATGGCAGATGAAGAGATTTACGCTGAATTTTTAATATTTGCTCTGAATATTAGATACATAATACAATGGATTTAGCTGATGAACATTCCGCAAAGACAGGTTGTTTAAAAAAGTATATTCGTAATGAGCTTATACAAATAGAAACGAATTGTAGTTAAATTAAAATGACAAAATATATGTAACATTTATGTGACATTTGTTGTAATAGCATTATGTTTTTTTAGTACATTTCTTATTAGATTTGTTTATAAAAATATATTTATGACTACATCATTGAATGTAACTAAACCTAATGCATAATGAGTTGTATTAGTTATATAGACAATTTAAACAATTCCACGGAGACAATATCTAACAAGATAACAGTACTTACCTTTTACATTTATTTTATATCACTTCACCTGGTGCTCCTTTTTAATTACCTCCTGACCATTTATCAATTCATTTAACTTAATTTCCCCTTGGCAAATTTAACTTCCAAGCAGCCTACATGGCTACTTTTACGAAACTTTCCCGTTTAATCTTGTCAAGAGTTCTTACTGATGTATTCTTTGATAACTGAGTATTTACCTTTACATTATATGTAGATTACTTTGTCTTTTACTTACTTTGTAAGTAACTTTAGCTTCCGCTTTCTTAATTCTTACTTTAGCAGCTGCGGTATCATAAATTATCTGACTTCTCTTATATTTGTCTTTACCTAAATTTGCTAAAATACAGTAAATTACTTCATCTCCTGAATAATTGTTGGTAATTTTACCAATTGTATTATCCTAGGTGACTTTAGTTGCTACTTCCTTGATGTTTACTTTAGGAACTGCGTCATCATTGATCTCTTGACCAATCACAATTCCTGTTAGGTCCCTGGTGATATATTTACCTGTGGTGCGGCGAGGATGTTCATAGTGTACTCGATCTCCTGGTGCAAGTCAGCTGACTCCAGCAGCCCCTTCAGCACCACGTGCCCGATCAGGTCGTGCCGCGAGAACCGGTCGAAGTCGTACACCGAGAACTGAAGGTAGCGCTGGCGCAGTTCTTCATAGGGCACACTAAAGGATAAATGGCATGTGTCATTTGTTAGTGGGTTCAAAAGTCAACGTGTACATACTACTATACACTTGCTATTGTAATTTTTATAGAAATTCGACTATTTGACAGCCTAGTCTGGTGCCATCAATGACCTCTACTAATACAGGTACACTGGACTGGACTGGCTGTTGATTGTTGAACCAATTTGATTATCGCCATTTTGGCGCTGTTTTCGAAGGTTAGGAGCAGTGAACGTACTTCGTACTAATGTTAGAAATAATAATGTGACTTACTTAATTTGTCATTTTTATTCCCCGGTACTTTTGGGGAGGCGCATTGGCACAAAAAACTATTATTTCGAGGTCAGTGGATACGATTCATACCCGAAGCTACTAAAGCCTGCTGTGAAACCAGCGACTAAATGAATGTGCAGGCAGTTGAATGTCATTTACCCACCTTGACGGACGACGTAAATTCGCCGGCTATTCATCGACTGAGTCGAACTGAATGACATAACGTTAACAGAATAACATAGCTGATGTCACGTTAAGATAGTCTAATGTAGACGCCGCTGTCATTCGGAACAATAAAACCCTCGATTTATAGAGGCCTATATTGATGTTAACATCACACATGCCATGTTGATCGAATTCCCCAAAGTATGTTTTTGATCGAAAAATTATTTTTTTGCTATTAGCACTTATAACTTCACCTTTTTTATTCAGGACTGATTATCAATTTTATTACAAGAACATTATATACTCGTATATATATTACCCCTTATATATTGACCCTTTTCAGTGGCTCGCAAGTAGCCCCAAGGGTGATTGTGTTTCATTCCTGCCGGGGATGTTTTTATTCAATTAATTATAGTAAAAAAACTCTTCAATCACGAATGAAGGGATAAAATGTGATCAAGTATGGGGAAAACTAGATTACTAACAAATAAAAGTTGATATTATAGCACTATGTCAGGGAACGCCTTAAAATTAGAAATTATTTCATGTCGAATATTAATAATAATATTAATAAACTGATATGCGGTCGTATTAATAAATAATGAATAAAGAAAACTTTACCTTTAAAAAATGTAATTAAATACTTCATATTTGATGAATTTCAAAGTAATTATTTATCAAATATGAAGCATTTACTTAAAATGCCCGTCTCAAGACAGTTTTCTATGGACCGTATTTTTAAACTGTTCTGAGTTAAAATTCCCATCTCAGACACGGCAGAAATACTTCGATACCTTGACGTTTAGCTTGAAGTATCGTAAACCGGCCATCTCAGCCAAGATACATTTAAATACGCCCCCAAGACTGGCCTTGTCCAGTCATTGAAACATCTTTAATGCCTATTGCATTGCACTCGAGATTACTATATTAAAAAGGCCCTTAACCTATTACGGTGTTATTACAAAAAACTTAGAAACGCCTTAGGCAAGTTTATAATGACAATTTTCAATTAATTAATATTTACTAAACAAGTGTTCAACAGTTGTTTAAATTTTTTGTAATAACGCGGTTAGTACGTGTGCCTCAATAGGCAACTTCTATGTTATTCTGTTAACGCATCGTCGTTCAGTTTTACGCAGTCGATGAATAGCCGGCGAATTTACGTCGTCCGTCAAGGTGGGTAAATGACATTCAACTGCCTGCACATTCTTTTAGTCGAACTAGAACAGAACTAGAACTAGAGTAGAACTGAACGACGATGTGTTAACAGAATAACATAGCAGTAAGGGTGAAATTAGATTAAATGACTGAAATGGTCGTCAGCATGTTAGAACGTTTAAAATTGAAAGCATTAGGCAAGTATGAGGTGCGCCCTCGGGGCTTGCTCGGGCCAACGAGCAATTTACCGTGCTATATTTATACCTGTCGGGCATGACAATGACACGCGCAAAGTACCGAGGAGAAATAAAAATCGCTTGTTAAAAACTAAGCGTGACTCGACGAAACGCGTAATAATTCTAAGTTGTAGCACGTCGAAATGAATTATTATTTAATTTTGAACGCGTTTAATAAAAAATAAATGCTGACGCTTTGAGCCCCGTTGAAATTAAGATCTGAAAACATGCTAGTGAAAACATTAAGGTTCAAAATAAAACTAATATCCAATGTAATTATGATACGTTGTGCTTGTTTCGAGTACGTAGGTGCTAGTGCCACTGTCGTGTATTTTTTATTCGCTTTCGTATTGTAAACTGAGGATGTCCACGCACAACTATCTGTACTGGAGTAGCTTAGAGAAAATGGCACAGCCCCAATGTAAGAAGGGACCTGGTACCCACTAGGTCACACAGTAATATTAAGTATAGGCTGTAATTAAAAACTTTAAGGCACATGCCACACGGGAGGGCTAGCTAAGTTGCTTACCG
The DNA here is from genome assembly GCA_963241965.1 of Tortrix viridana. Taxonomy (NCBI): domain Eukaryota; kingdom Metazoa; phylum Arthropoda; class Insecta; order Lepidoptera; family Tortricidae; genus Tortrix; species Tortrix viridana. The sequence continues at coordinate 4,346,699 of OY725192.1, forward strand.
TGAAAAATGACATTTAAAATACAGAAGTTGAAATACAAACTCATTGAACTGGCATGGCATTACTTGAAAAATTATAAAGTCTGTTCAGTTAAATATTATACAATCGTATCGACAAAGTGGCTGGACCCTCCTAGTATGTACTTACGTCAATTCTATACATATCCTTTGATTTAACAGTTGTTGTCGCAAATGCAACATGGCCAGCCCTTAGGGTATCTAATTCTGACATGATGCGGAGTCGTGTTATTCCATTAGGTATAATTTGATTCAAAGTACATTGAAATATATATATTTTACTGCAAACTTGCTAGATTATGGGTTTCACCATATTTCTATTCAAAACCATTTCGAAAGGCCATTCATTGGAATGCAAAATGGCTCTTGTTTGTTTCGTAAAATTGAACACTAGAAATTGGGGTTAATTTTTCCGTGTGCCTAATTGGACGCGCGCGCCACGCCAACGGCATATTTTAACTACCCTATCTGTGTGGCTGACCCAAAAAGCCCGGCTCCTAATAATACTGCCACTGACCTGAACAGGAAGGTCTCATTGAAGACCGGGTTCAGGTTCTTGCGGTGGACCTTGGTCTGGAACTTCTTCTTGCGGTCGGGAAGCAGGAACACCTTGATGTACGGGTCACTACTGCCGGTCACATCCTTGATCGGCAGGTCACGAGCTTCGAAGATCTGCGGCAGAAGTAAACATAATAAGTATGCTTAAAATATGGCTAGACATTTTCTTTCATTGTGACATTTAAGTTATCCCACAATTTTATCGAATTTCATCGAACGTATCATTTAATCAAATTTCAATTCAATTACTTTCTGCTGAAACCATTTTTCTTTTCAGGTTATCTTGAACTGCTAAAGCGGCAGCATTCGCATTGTTAACTCTTGGTGTTGGAATAAGACAACTGGTAGAAATAGAGACATTCTAGAGAGACTAATGGGCCTAAGAGAATATATATACTCGTACATATACTTATGACAAACTAGCTCAACAATTAAATTACAATAAAAATCCTAATAACATATATGTACACTTGTATTTTAATTCCACATTTATTACCCAATTCTAAACAAAACATTTCTCTACTTTCACAATAAACAACGCCAATAACCTACCAAACCACTTTCACACAAATCGGCTTAAAAACTACAAAAACCAATTTCCAAATTTATGCAAAGCTCTCCCCTCCCGGCTCAAATGGCGAAGTTGGCATACTTTCCAAATTCAATAAGCATTGAGACACAATTCACGTAATTTCTTATCAAAAGCTTTATCTTAAAATACGGAAGTAACGATATCTTGTTTGCTCAGTCACACAAACGGTGTTATTTCTTACTCCACAACTTTTCTCAATAGAACTGATCAATCTTGATCCCTAGTCGAGCTAAAATCCCACGGCAATACGTGTCTAGTTCGCTGGTTTGTTGCAGGTCGATCTACAAAACTTGCTTTTGTCGTGTTAGCGAATAATACCACAAAATTGAGACCAAACCCATAGAGAGTTCGCTGAACCCTGAATGTGAGGTCCTTATTGCGTACCTTCAAATTTATGAAGGTATTTTGAGGAAGTTAAGCGGCCAACTTGAAATTAGGTTTTGACAAAAGTTAGGTAAGTAGATAGGTATTTTTTTTGTTTAGAAGCTTTGTTTAACCTTGAATATTTCATTTCCAGCTGGCCTAAATACAACATATTATAATCACACATAATAATATTAAAAAATGAAAAGAAAACAAAAAAGGCTACAAAACTAGAATACACTTATTTTGAAAAAAAGACATAAACAAGTTGAGCAACTTCTGACAGAGGCTCTGCGAATATGGATTGGAAGGTTCCGACATTCGAAGAATTAATATTACCACAGTCCCTAAACAATTTTTCCCTCTTTGCAAGATTCCGAATACATTCCATTAAAAAATTTTGCACATATTCTACTGTCCCGCACTCTTCGCAGTTGGGCGACTCAAATAGGTAATAAGGTGGTTGAGATCTTTTTGAGCTTTATGTTGTATTGTTCATCGACAATAAGAGATGCATTGTTTTATTTTTCTAAGAAAGTAAAAAAATACGAATTGTGACTGAATTTTACTGGAAGCAACGGAGCGAAATTAAAATTATACTAAAATAATGTGAGGTAATATAGTATATAAAATTACAACTTTTAAAAGACGTTTTACTGATCTTCGCAAAAAATGGCATTCACGTTCTCGTTTGACTGATGTCCATATCCAAACCAACGATTTTCAACAAGATGAAGAAATTGTTAATTTTTAATAACAGTCGTAGTTACGAACTACTCGTATTTATAAATGGGCGTGCTGGGCACAATAAACTTGCCGACCTGACAATGAAATAATTAAAACTATAACTTTGTTAAAAATAGGCTTTACAATTTTTTGTGTCAACGCAACAAGCAAAAACTCAACATTGAACTACTGAGCCATTCAAACTTTTACTTCAGCCTGTCTTCACAGTGAGCTAAAGTTTCTTCGCCACATCAAAGGTTTCCTCGTCAACTTTATTCAGCCTTTTTCAAACAAAAACAAGTTTGTAATCATCTTCCAGGTTCATTGACCTTTGAATACAGCTTCAGAAGCTTTTAAACGGGGCATTTACCCATCTTCGGCCTAATGCGATCTCTCCTACCCTCGCATAACGATAAAGGTGCCGTATCAGATACTTTATGGAATTGAAAAAGGAAGAAGCTCAATAAAAGACCGCGCTATTTATTTGAAACGTCGGCGATATGTTCACAATGTATTACATTTTGTTCAATAGATTTTAAAGAGTTCTCAAAAGCATATCCTCGTCGTGCTCCCATTGTTCTCTATAAATCACAGTTTTATATGGTTTTTTTGAATTACCGGGCAGAACGTACTATATATTCTTTTTTTCTTGATAAATAACATTAATATTTGTGCAGGACAAGGATATGAATAATTGTCATCTATTACAAGGGTGTCATCGTATTTTTCACTTTGCCTGCCATATCTTTTCCAAAATTATTTTTTTATAATACGGCCATATTTTCTAACAATATAGAGCTACTAATTAAATTAAAATTAAATTAAATATAATTTATTCCTACCTACCATTTAACGCTACCATACTCGTACTATAGCGATGGCAAATTATTTAAACGAAAATAATATCCTTATTGAATTTTATTGGGAACTAGCTGACCCGACAGATTTTGTGTCATTCTTTTTCGGGGTAACTTTTCAACATTAAATTTTTTTAAATCTATCCACCAGTTATCATGTGAGGTTAACAAATATCAATTTCATTTCTATTTACATAATAATAATATATAAAAAAAACACCATATATAGATTAAAAAAAGCAACGTTTGATTAATAAATTGCAACCATTTTAATTCCTTTCAGTTGATAAAGTAACATATCAAACGTGAACTTTTTTCTACCTTTTAAGAAAACCAGCAACGTTTTTAATTATCTTTTGAAACTTTTTTATTTGATAACCCACAAAAGAGTTGGTTAACGTTTTTATTTTATCCTTATAACTACAATGGAGGCGAAAGTAGAACGTTGGTTACATTTATTTTTCTTACTTCTACTAGCACTTGGAATGGTGATTATGAGTACAAAAAATAATCGGGAACCATAAATTAAATATAAAATAAATATTAAAAAACCATGGTCAGTTGACCATGGTTTATTTTATACGTTCCACATTGTAGACTGGTTAGTCTACTGATCATAAAAGTGTTATTTACATGCCATGTTATGCAAATCGACGAGGTTACGAGCTATGTTACAACTATTACAGACCTCAATTTCTTTTGAGTTTTTAATAATGTTCGAACTTCGAAACGACGAACCGTTAAAGTGTCTAGGAAAGTTCGTAGACACTGCGTAGCTTCTCTACGTCGTAGACGCTCTACGTAAATATTAAGGTTACTTTATTCTCTAGGGCTGAAACGAATTGGATGCGAATTTAATATATTAACCAATCAAGTATCAATAAGGTTAACCAAAAAATCAGCCAATTAATATATTTTGGACGTTCTATTTTCTTTTTTTAGCTATACTAATTGAGGCAATTAAAATTATATATTATTTAGACGATAGTTTTACTGCTACATTAAATTTATTTGTAAAATAGCCTTAGACCGCCTGCTGATTGCTTCGTGGCATTCAATCTAAACATAGTATTATAGGGAGGTGATCGTACTAAACCGATTTAAAAATTATTTCACGAATAGGAAGCTACAATTATCACTGGCTAAAAAGGCTATTTTTTATTTTGTTTACACCGGACCTAAGCGAGGGCAGGTCGCTATATGGAATATTTTTTATAGCACGGAGAAGGAAAATAGGCACACAGCCCACCTGAATGGTGAGTAGAGTCTGAGGACCACGGATATTTCCATATTCAAGATTGCACCTCTATCGCGTACCAGAAGACTAAGTGCGTTTCCCCTTGTTTTGCAGAAACTCATTTCATCGAATGTGTCGTTTTACAGAATTTAATTTCATCAAAAGCTAATTTCAGCTGAAACTTTATTGTTTTCATTATCTTAAGCATGGGTTACGTAGGTTAGGTTAGACATGAAAAATAAAGATAGCTCTCTCCTTGTCTATTTTCAAGTGCAAGAAAGGTTAAGGGCTAAATTTATTTGACAGATATGCTTTACTTGACGATTGTGAAACAGGCGCTTAAAGTAAGGAAATGAATTATAAATTTATATCACTGCCTATGAGGCATAATGCGCCTCATCGGACTGTGAACCTGGTAAGAAAAATGGTTGTTTATCGTATGTACCTTGCCAACGAGTGCTTCGACCTCCTGGTCATATCGCAGAGCGAAGTGCAGCTTGCCGCAGAACTCCAGCTCAGCGCTGTCGGTGGAGGACTGGCGGACCAGCTCGTTCTTATATAGCTCCGGCTGGAACAAGTGCTTTATATCACATAACAGTATTAGACAAAATGTATCACAGTAGTTTGTTACTAAAATTTTATCTGTCATAATTTTTTTTAATATTTTTTTACTAAAAACGTATATATTTTAAATATAGTAGATAAATGTTTTCCCGGTAAATACGACAGTTCGTGAAGAAATAGCGATAAAAAGTCGCGGACAGGATCGGAGACAAAAGCTTGTAAAACTTGAAACAATTCTAAAGTAGTTGCACACATCCACATAACTTTTTAGGCAAACATACAGAATCGGGTAACGATACAAGTTGTATTGTAGCTTATTGGTCCCTCGGGTATTGTTTCGAACTTGTTGGTGAGGCATTGAGTTACGCGAAACTGAGTTACACTGCCTTTGGTAAACAATTTCGAATTGAACTTTTATGAGACTTGTTTGAACAAGCCTGGGTTAGATTTTGGTATTTAGGACTTATTTTTCAAGATATAACACTATTTTATCTCTGTCTGTATTTGAGCTAAAACAGGGTTATCTAGAGATTGAAAAGTGATGACCGTAACTGTCAGATTTTTTTATCAGGAGATTAGAAAACCTAGGTTGCTATAAAATTACTATTAGGTACTTAAGCGATAGTACAGTCGAAGTCATAAATATGTTTACACTTTAGTACCTTGTCTATTTAACGTCGTGTTTAAACTGTCATATGAAATTGTCACAGCGATTAAAATGACAAGGTACTAAAGTGTAAACATATTTATGACTTCGACTGTACCTGGGAGAAATGAGCGTCGTCACTCAGGTTGAAACCGAATTTTCATCAATTTTCTATACAAAAAACAAAAAAACCGCTTCATAGTTTTGGGGTTCGAACCCGCAGTCTTTGCGTAGTAGGCCAATGCTCTAACCATCAGTCTATTCAGACGGCGGCAGCCGCCCTGAAATTACGAACCATATTGCGCGGGAAATACGGGAAATAATTTGTTCTTTTTTTGGGTACCTAAATCTTTTGTTATTGTTTTTTTGTTTTTGTATAAAAATCGATGAATATTCGATTTCGACACGAGTGCCGACGCTCTGTCTCCCATGTACTCATTATTTATTTACAATCACCTCTATTTTATCTGGTACCTTTAATTATATGTCTTCTGTATCGCACGAGCGAAGTCGCAAACAAATACGAGTACTAAAGAACTTAATAAAGGCCCATAATTTGCCGCCGACCTAACCTCCGCAAATTCATCCTGAATGTTATCGCCCGTTCCGTTTTTACAGTCAATGTGATATTCATCAACGCGAGCAGCACCGGGGGGCGAGATTGTATTAAATTCCAAGCGTAATTCAGAAAGTTATTACGATATGCAGTCGTTAAACCTTTTGTCATTGTTTATGGTTTGAGATAAACATTTAGCAACCGTACAGGCATTTGACAAAGGCTTCCGTGGTGCCAAAGGCAAAGATATGACAGAAAACAAGGACACCACATTATGTTAAACAATAAAATTGTAACAAGTCCAAGGTTACTTGAAGGTGAAACTTCTTATTGTAAGTTGTGACGTGTGAGGTAAGAGCCTTTTTAAAATTGTCAAGTATGCCAAAAGGGCAATAGAAAAGGCTTTGCTCAGGGTTTTCGAGATCGAATCAGAAAGGAGATAATCGACATCGCCATTTGTTAAATTTTAATGGCGGTTGAATGGACATTATTGTCTTATAAATGACCAAAGCGGCAAAAGGCCATCGCAAACTAGGAGAAGCATTGCAGCTGGAAAGATGTTGAGGATAGAACTGCATGATGTGTCCATGTGGCAGCCCATCGCAAGTGCAAGAACGACGCGCCGTACCTAATAACATAATAAATTCCTATTCAGCTGAAATTGTTGGAGACATACGTTAAAATACTTTTATTTACGTGCTTTTGAAATTTAATACAATTGAATTTAATCTACGAATTGAAAAAAACTACTGTTCTCTATTATTATAACCAGTTGATCTCCTTCCTCCTATAATAATGACAATAAATTGCTATATTCCCTTCTCCCTTTCTTACGTATGACTGCACTGAGCATTGTGCATTAGGGAGTATTTTGAATGTTTTTTTTTTATATTTTAAAGTATAAGTCAAAATATTTCAGTCACTATTAACTTCATTATTTTTAGGGTTCCGTACCTCAAAGAAAAAAACGGAACCCTTATAGGATAATATATGATTGAGTATTGAGTATTGAGTATTGAGGATCACTTTGTTGTCCGTCTGTCTGTGTGTCTGTCAAGAACCTTTTTCTCAGGAACGCGTGGAGGTATCAAGTTGAAACTAATATCAAATACATAAATCTGCAGTCCCTTGGGTCAGTGAAAAAATCAAAAATCTAAGTCAACGCAATCAAAAGATACGGCCGTTTATGCCGCATATTGCAGGGAATCTCAAGGGAATCAAAACCTATAGGGTACTTCCCGTTGACATAGAATCATGAAATTTTGCAAGAAGCTATGTCTTATAGCACAAATAAAGGAAAAAATCCGAAAACCGTTAATTTGTAGTTACATCACATAAAAAAATACTCCAGTATAAGCTGACACTCACTAAGTACTAAAGTGCATACTTATTGCGTGTCAGTTTATACTGGACTTTGTTTATATTGTATTCCCGTGATTTACGAACTATTTACATACCTACAAGTTTATGCGGAACCCTCGGTGCGCGAGTCCGACTCGCACTTGACCGGCTATTTAGCCAAATACGAATAAATTAACATTTTTAGTGGCAGTGACGGCTATAGAGAGCAATATGACTGTTGACCTCTAATCCCGGTGGTAGTGTTTTGATTGCAGTGGTTTATCACAAGCCTTTATATTCTTACGATTCTTGCTGAGGTCTAGACGGTTAAAAGATACTGTAACAGGCCAATAGACCCCTGTCCATTTTAGTCTATTAACAGCTGACATTTATTTGGAACTAAAATATTTGTTTAATTTTATAGGAAGAGACGGAAATTATTTTCATATAAAACTCTTGATGAAAATAATATGATATTAGTTTGGAGGGTTTTGAAATTGATACAGATGAACATACAAGATAGGGACTCTTTATAATATAATGTATATTAATAAAAAGAGGAAAATCAAAAAAATATGAAACTTAATGAATAATACAGGCTACCTATAAATAGTACATTGAACAAAGCAAATGTAATTTAATTAAAAAAGTTAATAGGAATAAAATTCTAGCTTATTCTTTCTCAAAATATTAGTTTAAAGTTATTAGGAATAATCATGAGAGCAGAAATAAACGTTAAAATAAGACATATAAAATAAGTAAATAAAATTCTATACAGAAAGTTACATACTTAAATATGGCCGCCACGTCTAAAATGTCAGTTTGGTTGTTAAAGGCTTTTACTGAGCGAACGTCGGTTGTGTCACGAATGTCCGCGAAAACCTGACCTACGCCACTATTACGAACGTCAAGAGGTAGGGTTATAAATAGGGGTGTCGAGTGAAGGCAAAGGTCTTTTGTTGAGATAAGCTTCTAGGAGTAGGTCGCATATACAGAGGTTGAATTTAAAATTAATTTTTCATAGTAATGTCGCGTTAATTGTTTGAATGTTTTAAATATGTTTTGGGGTTTATAGAAGTTTTATAATTTGTTCGTACTAATAATTAATTAATGTTTGCGAGTTTTTCGAGTTATTAATGGCGCTTCTTTTATGATTGAATATTAAGATATTAATTGATAATTTAACAATTTTAATTATGATTTGGAAGTTCATGGGTTACGGAACCTATAGTTTATTAGTGTTTTGTTTGAAATAATTTTATAGTTTAAATGAAATTGAGATTTCTTTACCGCGAAATAACTGAATTTAGCTTGAAGTTTATGGATTGATTTATAGTTTGTTTAAGAGAATATTATGGGGTTAGATGGGTATAGGAAGCTTAATCTCAATAATTATCTTCGCATAAGGGTGATTTAGCTGTGATCGAGTGCTTAATGTTGATATGTAGTTCTAAATGGGGTTTTGTTAAATCACGAGTTTAAAAGAGCTGTTTGGGTGACTTGCGAGTATTGTTCGCCGGTGGCGATGGTATTTCTGTTATCTAAATTGCTCACTCGTTAGATTTGGGTTAATTTTCTAAGGGAAGTTAATATTTCAGTCAGCAGACGAATCATTAAGACTTTTTCACCGTGACTCTGATTTTTAATTATGATCAGTGTTCATGACGATACAAACGAGCCTTGCGGTGTTAAATTCGTTTGAATTGGAGCTAAATTCTCGGATAAGCCGAGGCTTTTTCATGGCGAACATAAGACATGGAAGAGTGCTAACTCACAGAGCAAGAGCCCAACAGAGGTTAAAACGATGGAAGGCTCCAGAACATAAGTTTAGTAAGCGGGCTACACCAAATTCCAAAGTCCTCTGAATTGCTTTGTGATCCCCATAAAATAATATATTTATATGTCATGAGGAAAACCTATGAACACAATAGGGAGTTTCGACCTCAAACTGGCTAATTTAGCCCGAGGAAGAAACATTACACCAGGTTTAGATAGTCTCCCTTTGGCTTACCTGACCAAACGATAGAGCTAGATAAGGATACGCAATTAAAGTAAATGTGGACCGGTCCTAGTATTGAAACTAATTAGAAGCTGTTAGAGTAAGGTACACAAGTTAAGGTATAGTTTTGGAATAAACAACACTATTTCATAAGTTCCAAAACATGCCAAAATTCATAATAAGTAGGATGACTTTCATAAATTTAATGAAAGATTAAATAGGGAATATCTTCATTAACTAACAGGTTAAATTGCCTGAAAACATTCTTAACCATATACCTTAATAAATTAACTTACTGCTTTGGAAAGCTTGTCAGTTCATTTCTGAAGTATGTAATCGAATTGACGGAATCTGATAAACAATATTTAAAATAAAATGATACTATAAATATGAAATATCTGGTTAAAAATATTACAAAATAAAACTAGATGGCCTACAAGAAACAAGAAACCTATATTCTAGTTAACAACAGAATAAAACGAAATTAGAATATAGAAGTTAATCATATTATTATAAATATATATTCTAGCTAAACATTAAATAAAATAAAGCTAGAGATATATAGAAAATATTATATTTGATCATATTCCTGGATCTTGAATTAAATGAGATGCTGTAAATACATAGCAATATAAAACCAACATAAAGTGGCTTTATTGAATTACATACTTAATTCATCATACCATGAAAACTATCATGAGGTTTCAATCTATCTATAAGACGAAACCACGTCTTGTTTCTTACCACATTGACAATATACAATCAATGAAGAAACATAGAGAAAGTTGAATATTTCATAATGGATACATATAATGCTGGATCTAAAACATGATCGACGCATTAAAACTCTATTAATGTTAGAATGGAGTCACTTATGTAATGATAAAAATATTACAGATATGAATATTAGCATATTAATGAGAGATCCTAAAGGGAATTATGAATCGAATATTAATATTATTTTGTGTCCTCTTTTGTTACCAAATTTGACAGACATACAGACAAACTTACATATGACTTGTTCGGAAATTAGTAAATCTATTTTTTTTATGGCAAGGAGTCTGCCCGATTCTTTTGGATGGTGACTATTATTCGTTAGCGGAGGAGGGGCTAGCGAATCTCTCTATTTAGAGAGGCCAATATCAAGCTAATAAAGCTAGAACAAAATAAAATCATAATAACATAACATTCTATGAAATTAAAAATGCAAATCTATCGAAAGCAAACTTTATTATAAGTAAATAATGGGAAACAGTTAATTATAATTAACAATTGAACTGAAACTTCTCCAACAAAAAGCTAAATCAATTTTGATGAACTATTGACCAAATGTGTATCCAATCCAAAAGGGAAAAATCTGCTAATCTTTGATTATGTAACTTACCTATTTCTATTCTATTATATGCTACCTTATTTAGTAAATAAGAGATCTATCATAGAAACTTTCCATATCAGTGTGAGGAATTAATTAAAACAAAGACTTAAAGAATTTTAGTGGTATTACGGTTCACAACGAAAGGTCCATTTTTGTTATTATCTAGACGATCACATGCCAAAGTTAGTTTTCATTTGTTATCAAGTAATTGAATTCATGCTAAGCTCACTTCAATTAATATCATTTATACCAGGTTATACGCAAGTAAACTCTGGATTGACAATTAGTTTAACTAGAGCTGTTTTAGTCGGATACATTCAGTGATCGCGACCACGATAGAGTTTATTAAGTGCATTAGGCTAGTCACAAATGGATGGATTTTAGAGTATAGAGTATATCTGGGGGGGGGGCTTTTACAATTGGTTCGCGTGACCATGATATGAGTGAATTCTTTATGTATGTAGGCTAGGACTTTTTACAATTGGTTCGCGTGACCATGATATGAGTGAATTCTTTATGTATGTAGGCTAGGACTCTTTACAAATGGTGCCGGTTACCATGATTTAGAACTGTTTAGAATTGTTGCCTTAGTGATCAACATATACTTGACTAATAACAGCTGTTGCATGTTATCAGGTATTATTAGTAATAGGAAAGCAACTCCTAAAGTTGCAATTGTTGTTTGTGAAAATGGAGGTCTTTGTTTTAATTAATTTCTTACATCTTGGTTTCAAACAGGTCTACTTGTTAATATTAAATACAGTTCTGTTTACAGTTTTATAACTGAAGGCAGGTAAAAGTTAATTAATCTTTAATATGACTAAATAACATTATAAAGGAAATCTTATGATATTGACACATATAGTTTATGTTTACACATAACTAATAGTATAAAAGACTAAGGCAGGCAGAAGTCTTAGTCTTAAATTAAAAGATTCAATTATAGTGATTACTAAATGAAATTATTGTTGCTAAATGAAGTTAAATGAGAGGCAAACTGTTCACTTATTTAATATCAATGTTGAAATACTCTGGAATGCTAAAAGCTTAAAGTAGCCAAGAATTGTATAATCTAAGGCAGGTGAATTAAACAACTAAAATGTTAATTAATTTATTGTAGGTATAACGGGATTAAAAACTAAAGTAAATCACGGATTTTTCAATTAGTCGTAGGTTATAATATGCATATGAATGACATTGGCTTGATGGACGTCAACATGTGTTGTTTATTTGAGGCTCTTGTTATCCTGGCAAGCTGAAACAAAACATAAAATATAAAATTTGGAAAGTAACAATTCAAATAGATAAATAAATAAATATCGGGGAACAGTCTCGCACAGATTGACCTGGTCCTGGACTGAGCTCTAGGCTTGTACTGTGGGTGCTGGACAGCGATAAACATACTTATATAGAGAGGTACATGCTTGGGTACATGGGAGGCATCCATGACTCGGGAACGGATGCTCGCGCTCATCACGCTAATGTGTGTCCATGTCGGGAATCGAACCCGGGATCGCTGGCTTCGTGGGCAGGTTCACTGCCAACCGCGTTGTCAAATACTTAAATATTGTTGAGAAGAAATCAACGCTAGTATAAAGAGAACGTGATTCAATAGTATTGTTGTTAACAACAATTTTGTTTTAATTTATTTAACAGTAGTATGTATGTATGTAAACTCTTTATTGCACAAATAATAGATTTACAATTAATATTAATAAAATAAAATGATAGTGATAGTAGTTAAAGTCTAATGATAATAAATCAAATTTATAAAACTATTTTGACTAAAATTTGAGTTTGAAACATAAAAACAAGTGTTGTACCTGTAATTTCCTTCTGAGATTTTATTGTTATTTAAACAAATGTGGTGTTGTTATTTTAAATATAGCCAATAACAATAACATATAGAAGTTTAATCAGTTTGCTAGACTTTCAGATGTTAGAGTCACTTCTGTTTGCAAATATTGTTTTGAATGTTAATCTGAAAAGGAAAATTAACATAGATTAATATTAGTTATAAAACAAATCACCTAAGTATACATAACATCAATACGTTTTTGCAGTTTTGTCATAATTGGTCATAACAAGTGAATTTGTAAGTTGTTAATTTCATTATACAAAAATTTAACAAAAACAGGTTATGTTCTCATATAAATAAATAAGGAAGTAGAAGGTTTGAATTAAACATATATCTAGAATCACTAATTATGAGTTACAAAGGAAAAACAAAATAAGTAATTAAAAGTTACCTTGTATTTTAGTTCGGGTTTCATGATTTGAGGTTATACCGGTAGAGTTGGTTTTTGACAGAAACTTTATTACTGCCATTGCAATTCAAAACAGTATATCAATGTACAAAACTGTTGGTCAATAACATTTGTAGTTTTACTAGGGTTCTTCATAAAACTTGTTAAGCTGAAATAACAGTAAAGCTAATTACTAAAGTTCATTGGTTCAAAAGTCTAAGAATTCTAATAGAAAAAGGTATTTAAAGCTTAAATTTTGGAAATCATTAGGTGTAATGATGGCAACAATGTACTAAACTAATACTATTTAACAATAGTAGAATGTTAACGTTATATTGGAATTAAGATTATGAAATCATTTTATAAACAAAGAAATTTGTATACTTAAAATGCAAAAGTCAAACGAATTACCAAGAAAATATTCATATAGAATCGATTCTTCCAATTCCTAGTAAAGTTGGGTTCAATCAAAGCATTAGTTGTTAAACTGGTTTGAGATTATAAATTTTGTCTTCGGAGGGTTACATTAAACTTATTCGGTGATACAACATTCCTGTGTTTCGTGATCAATTTTAGTCTTCAATCTGAAAATAAAGCAATTAAGATTCATAAAAGGAATTGATGGATAAGCATTAGAATCTTGAAATTTTATTAGTAAACAAAATAAGTATCGAGAATTGTTAAAACAGTTTGACTTTGAACGAAATTAATGCAAGTGGGGTTAACAAAATCTAGATATTTGAAGACAACTCAAAGTATTAAAATGTTGTTCATATACTTACTTAATAGAATAGAATAAACTCTGTTTTCTCATGAAGGCAATCAAGAGTTTCAAATTATTTGCTGGTGACACAGAGAAGTGTTATTCTTAAATAGTCAAACAAAGATTACATCATATAGGAGGATGAAGATATCACTCTATTCAGCGACACGACGCCATCTAACGCAAAGTCCCGTAACTTCTGTTAGGACCATCTGTTACCATGCCTATTGTATCAAGGATCAATAATTCCGCGTGTAAATATCATTCCTACTGAACCACTGTCCATGGCCACTGCCACTGCTTTTTGAAACTAGAATTTGAAGGTCTTTTCATCTATTATAGCCCTTCTAAATGTCGCCATCTAGTGCAAAATGACGGAACTATGACGTCCATACGAAACGGATTGTTGAAAGTGTTGTCAAGTCAGCGGGGCACAGACAAGATAATAATTGTGGTTTAGCTGTGTTACGAAACACAAAATGGATAATTTATCGGTATAAAGGAATAGTCGATAGTGATTTAGTCAGTATGAAGACTAATTAACAAATTCAAGTTAAGATATCAATTATTATTAAAGGTACAAAAGCGATAACATGATTGAGACACACGCACATTTGAAGTCGTGAAAATTTCATAAAGTCATCCATAAAGCCTAGATGTTAAATTGTATTTGGCAATATTACACTTGAACATTTAGTGTTGCTATAACAAAATTATATTTCGATTCATAAATGTATGGTTTTAAAAATACAGTCGTGATATTTCATTATGTAAAAGATATTAAAAGGTTTGGATTTTAAAACAAAAAGAGAACCAAAGTAAACAATCAAAATAAAATAATACTTTTGGTTAGATAATAAAATGAAGAGTTTAATTTACATTTCTTAATGAAGAAATTAGTAAATCTTGTTTTCGTTAAAACAAATGGTGAACGAAACAGAAATACACTCTGTGTTGCTAGTAGGGAAAAAAAATTAGGTCTCTGCAAATATGATCTCATAAAAATCGGTGTTTTATAGTAATTTGCCTTTTACTAATTTAATTATTGTCACTGTTAATTACTTCATTTAATCACTATTTATGTAGTTTTAGGTAGTTTAATAAAAAGGACAGGCATTATGCGGGGCTGTCACACACTTAGTGTAACTGTACCTTAACGCTTATTTAACTTGAGATTCTAGTTACGGTGATACAAAATGGACATTTGCGTTTATAAATACAGCTGAACGTTATCAATATGACTTATGGTAGGGAGCGTAAGGGGAAACTTTGCTAAACGTTAAACGATTCATAACTATTGGGCAAAAGATAAAGGAATCATAAAGAGACAATCTTATTTACTATCTCGACTTTGTAAATTAATCATTTTATAATCTTAACATATGTAGTACATATGGAGGGTTGAAATAACTTTTAGGAAAGGGAACAAACCATGTTTTTCTATTAGGATAAAAATAAGAAAAAACTCAAGTTAAACATTGTGTAATCCAAAATAAGTACATAATAAACAATGGAAAGGGAAATTAGTACAAGGAAGAGTTTGGAGAAATTTTTGATTGTTAATCTAACTAAATAAGGTACACTTCACTTTTTATCACTTCACTTGGCAGTTTGGGGCAAATGGTTGACTTTTTTTAGCCGGTTTCTTGGAGTTTGTCGTTGTATGGCTGCATATGTGTTGAGGATTATTTATATTTTTTTATAAACGCTTGCCTTCATAAATTACATAATTTCATCAGGCCACATATATTAATATGTTAATAGAGGTATAATTCCTCAAATTTAACAAAAAGAGAATCTGAAACAAAGCAGAAAAATCTATTTAATAACGAAAACTAATATACACTTTAAATATAGAGAATCAGTTTTCGACAATAACTTTTATTACTTCAGATGAATAAGTTATTAGAACTTCAGAATCATGTTTAATATCAATTGTTATCAATACTATAGTTTAATACAAATACATTTAGGAAGGTTTCGATTATCATAAATAGTTGATAATAGGTAAACTTACTTGAAGAGATTAACTGAGATGCCCAAGGAAATGACTTGTTCTAATCGTTAACAATTCTTAGTGCGTATTAATAGCTGTTTATGCGAGGTACCAGTTAAAACAGATATCCATTTTCCTTTTTTCTTCTTTGTTTTGATAATAATAACCAATGACAGGTTATAATTTTGAGTTATAATTCTAGTGTTGTCCGTTCCACAGATTATTACGATATCTCAAATGCGTACAAGCGAGAACCTAAATTGAGAGATTAAATCTAGTATAATTGTTAACGCTACCAACATTATATTTTGAACATTCAAAAAAGATAAGTATTTTGTGATTCGATTTCACAAAATTTTCAATGAGTCAATCGTAGCATTATGTATTGATCGATTTTATTGATGAAAAATTGGATCATGTTGTCAATATTATTCCGAGCAACTATCATTGTTCTGAATTATTAAATTCGTTAACGTATTAAAACTATACAACGTAATATTGTTAGTACGAAAAGGAAAACTAAATATTTGACGTCTTTTCTTATATTGGAAATTGTTAATTTTACTAAGTTCTGTACATAGTTTTGTGTAGACAGTCTCTTAATAAGGACTTTTCACACTGTTTGATAGTACACGATCATCATAAATGGTACAAATACGATGGTAAAAACAAAGATAAATATTTATTGAAGTATCAAATTTAAAATGAAACATTATTTAATTTATCGTTTTACAAATGAATAATTGTTGATAGCAATAGAGTAAAGAGAATTGAATTAGTTAAAATAAAAAAACCAAGAATCACGTTAAAATATGAAAACTATAAAAGTCAACAAAAATAAATTAACACATTTGTGATACTGTAAGATACAGAAAAATTAAAAAAAATTGCAGACCATAGAGAACGAAAATGAAATGTCAGTTGAGTAGTAAAATTATTATGGACAGTAAATATTTGTAAATATGTTAAGAAAATTTTGTTAAAAGCATCTGTGAGAGTTCTAAAATTGTTGAATAATAGTTAAAGTTGAGTTTGTTGTAATAAGTTATTACCAGACTGTATTTAAAGGGGTGTATTTAAAGTTAGTACTGGCGTTAAAGGTGCATATGAGAAGTTATAATCGGAATATTTTGCGTGAGTAAATTTTCCTTAAAACTTATTTGTTTTTTATGAATCTGTAGCGAGGGGTATAACTCTCAATATACTTCATAAATAGCAGGCTGGGTTTATTGATATTAAACCTGGAGGCACAACTTTTTACAAAAGGTTTATTAGAATTGACTTCGGTGTTAGGTTAAATCTTAGTTTTCATGAATAACATGGAAACAGGTCAGCTTTTTATGCAAGTTCTGATGAACTCATACTCTACCCGCAGGACAGACTATGTTTGTACACTATACATACTCCAGGTCTGAATTGTTTTCAAGGTGGGGAATAATGTGTTGATAAAATGTAATGAAATACAATGTTATGATGTTTGGGAGTAGAAGGGTTTGTATAGCTCTCTGGGAGGTGTGATCGGTGACGTCATATCAAATCATACATACAAAAGATTCGTTATTGATTAGCTGGTCATATACTGGTAGAAGTCGTGGAGGATTCACAACCCTTCATTTTCCACAGAGAGAAGGAAGATCCTACCGGTGTCATAATATTTTATGTCAGGACATTTGAAGTTAATGGGTTATGACTAACTTTTGTTTTCAGTTCAGACAGGTATAAAAACACATAACATCAAGAACGAGAAGGGTTTAATATTGATAAATTTTTAGTTGTAAAATTATGATAAATTAATAATAGTTGGGTAGAAATCTCGTCAGATGCTAGATTATTGATTTAATATCATCTTTAAGATTTCTAAAGGCAGGGATTGTAACAGGCCAATAGACCCCTGTCCATTTTAGTCTATTAACAGCTGACATTTATTTGGAACTAAAATATTTGTTTAATTTTATAGGAAGAGACGGAAATTATTTTCATATAAAACTCTTGATGAAAATAATATGATATTAGTTTGGAGGGTTTTGAAATTGATACAGATGAACATACAAGATAGGGACTCTTTATAATATAATGTATATTAATAAAAAGAGGAAAATCAAAAAAATATGAAACTTAATGAATAATACAGGCTACCTATAAATAGTACATTGAACAAAGCAAATGTAATTTAATTAAAAAAGTTAATAGGAATAAAATTCTAGCTTATTCTTTCTCAAAATATTAGTTTAAAGTTATTAGGAATAATCATGAGAGCAGAAATAAACGTTAAAATAAGACATATAAAATAAGTAAATAAAATTCTATACAGAAAGTTACATACTTAAATATGGCCGCCACGTCTAAAATGTCAGTTTGGTTGTTAAAGGCTTTTACTGAGCGAACGTCGGTTGTGTCACGAATGTCCGCGAAAACCTGACCTACGCCACTATTACGAACGTCAAGAGGTAGGGTTATAAATAGGGGTGTCGAGTGAAGGCAAAGGTCTTTTGTTGAGATAAGCTTCTAGGAGTAGGTCGCATATACAGAGGTTGAATTTAAAATTAATTTTTCATAGTAATGTCGCGTTAATTGTTTGAATGTTTTAAATATGTTTTGGGGTTTATAGAAGTTTTATAATTTGTTCGTACTAATAATTAATTAATGTTTGCGAGTTTTTCGAGTTATTAATGGCGCTTCTTTTATGATTGAATATTAAGATATTAATTGATAATTTAACAATTTTAATTATGATTTGGAAGTTCATGGGTTACGGAACCTATAGTTTATTAGTGTTTTGTTTGAAATAATTTTATAGTTTAAATGAAATTGAGATTTCTTTACCGCGAAATAACTGAATTTAGCTTGAAGTTTATGGATTGATTTATAGTTTGTTTAAGAGAATATTATGGGGTTAGATGGGTATAGGAAGCTTAATCTCAATAATTATCTTCGCATAAGGGTGATTTAGCTGTGATCGAGTGCTTAATGTTGATATGTAGTTCTAAATGGGGTTTTGTTAAATCACGAGTTTAAAAGAGCTGTTTGGGTGACTTGCGAGTATTGTTCGCCGGTGGCGATGGTATTTCTGTTATCTAAATTGCTCACTCGTTAGATTTGGGTTAATTTTCTAAGGGAAGTTAATATTTCAGTCAGCAGACGAATCATTAAGACTTTTTCACCGTGACTCTGATTTTTAATTATGATCAGTGTTCATGACGATACAAACGAGCCTTGCGGTGTTAAATTCGTTTGAATTGGAGCTAAATTCTCGGATAAGCCGAGGCTTTTTCATGGCGAACATAAGACATGGAAGAGTGCTAACTCACAGAGCAAGAGCCCAACAGAGGTTAAAACGATGGAAGGCTCCAGAACATAAGTTTAGTAAGCGGGCTACACCAAATTCCAAAGTCCTCTGAATTGCTTTGTGATCCCCATAAAATAATATATTTATATGTCATGAGGAAAACCTATGAACACAATAGGGAGTTTCGACCTCAAACTGGCTAATTTAGCCCGAGGAAGAAACATTACACCAGGTTTAGATAGTCTCCCTTTGGCTTACCTGACCAAACGATAGAGCTAGATAAGGATACGCAATTAAAGTAAATGTGGACCGGTCCTAGTATTGAAACTAATTAGAAGCTGTTAGAGTAAGGTACACAAGTTAAGGTATAGTTTTGGAATAAACAACACTATTTCATAAGTTCCAAAACATGCCAAAATTCATAATAAGTAGGATGACTTTCATAAATTTAATGAAAGATTAAATAGGGAATATCTTCATTAACTAACAGGTTAAATTGCCTGAAAACATTCTTAACCATATACCTTAATAAATTAACTTACTGCTTTGGAAAGCTTGTCAGTTCATTTCTGAAGTATGTAATCGAATTGACGGAATCTGATAAACAATATTTAAAATAAAATGATACTATAAATATGAAATATCTGGTTAAAAATATTACAAAATAAAACTAGATGGCCTACAAGAAACAAGAAACCTATATTCTAGTTAACAACAGAATAAAACGAAATTAGAATATAGAAGTTAATCATATTATTATAAATATATATTCTAGCTAAACATTAAATAAAATAAAGCTAGAGATATATAGAAAATATTATATTTGATCATATTCCTGGATCTTGAATTAAATGAGATGCTGTAAATACATAGCAATATAAAACCAACATAAAGTGGCTTTATTGAATTACATACTTAATTCATCATACCATGAAAACTATCATGAGGTTTCAATCTATCTATAAGACGAAACCACGTCTTGTTTCTTACCACATTGACAATATACAATCAATGAAGAAACATAGAGAAAGTTGAATATTTCATAATGGATACATATAATGCTGGATCTAAAACATGATCGACGCATTAAAACTCTATTAATGTTAGAATGGAGTCACTTATGTAATGATAAAAATATTACAGATATGAATATTAGCATATTAATGAGAGATCCTAAAGGGAATTATGAATCGAATATTAATATTATTTTGTGTCCTCTTTTGTTACCAAATTTGACAGACATACAGACAAACTTACATATGACTTGTTCGGAAATTAGTAAATCTATTTTTTTTATGGCAAGGAGTCTGCCCGATTCTTTTGGATGGTGACTATTATTCGTTAGCGGAGGAGGGGCTAGCGAATCTCTCTATTTAGAGAGGCCAATATCAAGCTAATAAAGCTAGAACAAAATAAAATCATAATAACATAACATTCTATGAAATTAAAAATGCAAATCTATCGAAAGCAAACTTTATTATAAGTAAATAATGGGAAACAGTTAATTATAATTAACAATTGAACTGAAACTTCTCCAACAAAAAGCTAAATCAATTTTGATGAACTATTGACCAAATGTGTATCCAATCCAAAAGGGAAAAATCTGCTAATCTTTGATTATGTAACTTACCTATTTCTATTCTATTATATGCTACCTTATTTAGTAAATAAGAGATCTATCATAGAAACTTTCCATATCAGTGTGAGGAATTAATTAAAACAAAGACTTAAAGAATTTTAGTGGTATTACGGTTCACAACGAAAGGTCCATTTTTGTTATTATCTAGACGATCACATGCCAAAGTTAGTTTTCATTTGTTATCAAGTAATTGAATTCATGCTAAGCTCACTTCAATTAATATCATTTATACCAGGTTATACGCAAGTAAACTCTGGATTGACAATTAGTTTAACTAGAGCTGTTTTAGTCGGATACATTCAGTGATCGCGACCACGATAGAGTTTATTAAGTGCATTAGGCTAGTCACAAATGGATGGATTTTAGAGTATAGAGTATATCTGGGGGGGGGGCTTTTACAATTGGTTCGCGTGACCATGATATGAGTGAATTCTTTATGTATGTAGGCTAGGACTCTTTACAATACCACACACGTAATATTGCGTAATTTTGTATTTAACTTCACATTTCACCTATTATTATCGTATCGTTTTATATAATGCCGTATTAACGTGCACATGGCATTTTAAGAATCTATTAAATATATATCACGGTTTGTACACTCAATAAAATTAGAGCTAAGAGAGATTTTCTTTTACATCAATTTTATCAAATAGTTTTGATCAACCAAAGCTAAGTAACAACCGCCAGTTCTTGTGATTTACAGTGGTCGGAATAGGTAGAGCTAATTTACCTAAATGCATGTTCATTGCATGCATGTTCATTCAATAATGTGTTCTCATCTCACTCACGCATGAATGAACATGCGTCAAATTTAGGTAAATTAGCTCTACCTATTCCGACCACTGGTGATTTAGTTAATATCTAATGTCTTGTTAGGAAATACAAGCTTTTGCCCGCGACTCCGTCCGCGTAGAAGTAGTTTATCGGTATTCTCTCGACTCCAAATTTCTTAAAAAAAACCTATGTCTGTCTCCGGACTTTGAACTTCCTCTCACCTAATTTTCAGGTCGACCAGTTGAGGCGTTAAACCGTGAAAACGAAACAGACAAACAAACACTTTCGCATTTATAATATTAATAAGGATAAGAATAAGGATATGTCCTTGGCACATCTCCTGCGCTGCCCCGCGTACCCCGACGCCTGCACGGGGCAGAACCTTTATAAGGGTAACACAAGTGGTCCGCGACTTGGTTGTCGCTCAGATCTCTCTTTCAGACTAGTATATAATGATAGAGACGCACTGAGCTACAAGCGAGAAAATACAAGATATGCTAGCCGCTCAGCAATGCCGTTCGCTTGGCAGGATGTTGGTCAACTTTAATCGGACTCGCCGTCGACACGCTAAGAAGCAGGGATATCTCAACGTTTTCACCAAATTTCAAAAGAATATATTAACCTTCTAGCTAATTAGCATTTCTTAATGACTAAAACCATTAGCCTTAAATCACCAACCCTTTTGGTATGAAATGCATTTTTAATTAATTAGTTTATTTAGAGGCAGCAAACAAAACAAAATCGGTTTAATCTCGGTTTAAATCTCGTTTTGAAGCTTAGTAAAACTAGATTTAATTTGATTTGGTATCATGGTGACCCAGCAGTTGTCTGCAGCATGTTCTGGAGGATAGATCTGATAATATAAAATTGCTAGACATAGGCCTACTCCAAGCACAAAACAAATGCGCATCTGTTCAATGCGCAAATTATGAGCCCTTATATTTTTTCCCACGCGGTGTAAATTTGCCGTAGGTAGTTATTTTAAAACTGCTAAAATTACAAAAACAAGTGCTCTTCGTGTGTATTACATCTACGGTACTTTTGGTATAATATATCATATTATGATATGAGTTACACTTAAATATTTTTACAAAAGTGCTATAAAATTAATAATGTTATCAATTATGATAACGAACCAAACTGCCCGAAAAAACCACCTAGACAATTGTTGTCAAACGCGAGCTCTAAATAGCCTACGCCCGTGTCGCAAACCGTGTTATCCTTCGGTAAGAACAAATCGTTTCACATTATTTTTGTGTCACCTTCGTCTTAAAATAGACGTAAAAGGGAATCATACATATTTATCAAGACAAGAATAAGGAAGATGGCAGGAATCCCACGAGCAACTACTAAAATCGAAAATTGAAATGTGTTTGTCGGATTTTCACGTCAAGTTTATTTTTTACACAAAAAAATAAGACAGGTCAGTGCTTGGTTGGCATTATAAGCTTCTCGAAGAGCACCGACGGTTGGTGCAGGAACGGTTGAAGTGGCAACGGAGGCGTCACAGGCGTCCTTGGTTACATCAGTCTCAAGTATATGTAACCGGAATATAAAAGCTACAGTTATTTAGACTTTCTTACTTTCTGGCTGCTTTCCCACCAGGTCAGCAGCAGCATGCATGTAAGAGATAAAATTTGACAGGTGCTAGGGATATTAATACATTATTCCTATTTAAATAAAAGTGTCCCGTCTTGATAAAATCGCTATTAAAAAGTTTAAAGTCGCTTAGTAATAAAAGTCAGGACGAGACACTTTTATTTTAAACCTAAAGCGTTAAGTCTTACGTTAGAATATGGAATAGATGTTTTCCTAGCACCTGTCAAAAGTTAAGAAGAGAATGTGCAAGGTAGCTAAACGTTGAGCGAGGATAAAGCTTCCCGTTTCTACCAGGCTAAGCTAAGCTATTAAAATAAACGATCCTAATTGGTGGATATCATACACATCGTTAGTTACGCAGCTTAGCAAATCTCTGGTGGAAAAGCAGCCTTACACTAGCTACTTAGTTTAATGCTTAATTAAACATTTTAATACATTTTATTTCCTATTGACAGCATAGTTTTTCTACAATGTTTGTGTGTGAGTTCAAAATTATTCGATGTTGACCAAGTGGAATGTGGATAGAAATGAACTAATCCCTATTAAGTGTGCAGCTTTGAGCCAATATCCGATATTAGCCGATACGGTCCTTGTCGGATGTGTGCTTCTACTTCACGGATTGTTTAAATGGATACCGCTTTCACTGCAATGATACTTGGCTAAGTAATTAACAAAGATTTAGGAAATGTAATTAATTTTACGTTTACTTTGGAATAGAACAATATATGATTCGATAAATTTAAAGACCGTTTCATTTTCAAATCCAGTTTATTAACCTGTTCCTGGTTAGTAAACTCGAAATATAGGATGCTCCAACATGGACTTTATTGAACTTCACCCAAAAAAAAAGGTGCAATGATCCGCTATTTAGTTATCCGATCATTAGCAAAACCAACATTACAACGTTACCGTTACCGTCAGCCTGATAAAGAATTTTACTTTCAGACGTATCATTTTCAGCAATTTTATAAGAGATTAATTATTTAACATATAAGCCTAGCTTATGTTAATGTAATACCTACCGCTTTTCATCTCGTTAAACATGTTTAAAGTTGACGTCAAGAACGGTGGTGATTAATCGTGTTTTAATGTCTAAACATTTAAAATATTAGACTGTTTTACTAAAGAACCAAAAGAACCTTAAAATAAATACCTACCAAAACAACAACCAATATTTTGTACTCTGAATAATAACCTAGACTTGAATTTCCATTACAACAGTACAGTTCATGAACAGAATACCTAAACAGGGCTCACGAATAATTTCTGAACGGATCTAATGTTCGTACAGCATTGTTTTATTGTTCAAACAATTTACAGTATCTCATAATCGCGGGTATTTCGGGTTTCAAGGCTCCCTGATTTGGGTCAAGCCCGCTAATATTGGTTTAATAAATACTAATATTAGGTTTTTGTTAATTAAAATGAACTAAAGTTGGAATGCCAAAGGTTCCCGCTGTATAAGTAGTTGTTGAACAAATTATTTGTAATAGTATACTGAATGATTAGCACACTCCGTGATAAAGACTAACAAATAACAGACCTACCCTCACTGTCACTTATCATTAGAGTACTATGATAAAAAAAATGTAAAAAAACCTTTATTAGGTAAAAGACATGGTTTTCCTGCATGTGAACATTGAAAACGGGATGGTTCACTATCTTTGAAACTAGATACCCCATCTCTTTCACTGGTCATTATTGACTAACTCTAAAAGTGATGGAGCTAACATTACTACGAACTTCATTTTTTGAATTTCTTGAAGTAAGTCTCTAGGCGAGTATTGAAGGTGTCTATCTTGATAAAGGAAAGATTGATGGCGTAGGTAATTCGCTTTGTGCTGTTCGTTGTTGTCTCACATTTGCAGAGAAAATGGCCGCTTCGGCATAGGCCGTTAGATCGATCAGAGCTGGGAGTAAACTGAGCTATTTAAGTACTATTTTTGAAGTGAAACGGGAAATAATGTTGTTGAAGTGCTATCTCAAAACTGTCGCAACGATTTTATAGATTAGTATGCAACGGCGGCGATGGCACGACAGGTCCTGCCGCTCGGCATGCCGTTACGTCCGCTACCAATTCCAAACGTATAGAAATTAGATAATAAAGAAATTATCAATCTGTGCATATGTATACTCGTTGGTCTCCTTCCTTACTGAGACCGCAAAAACGTGTCGTGTAAAGAGCGGATAGGTATGGTAACTTAAATTAAAATTTGACACATGCGTGTGGTAAATGTCAAATTGAAACTCAAGGTATCCCTACTATCCGCGGTTTGAATATAATGGGAACCCGAAAATAATTAATCGAATGGTAGGTATTGGTTAATTATGTAAAAACTATTAAGCCCGGTTAATTGGCTATTTTACTGTCATGTCTAAATCAAGCTGTCAAAAATAACACGGAAAAACCTAGTTATCGTTTAATTTTGGAATTTAAACGATTTTTAATTCAACAAAAACTTTATAAAGGAATAAAAGGGAAAATTGTGACGTCACATTTTACTATTTTCATACTAACTTCATACTACCGGATTTTGACGTTACAATAAAAGTTCCTGATTTGACCAGTCAGTCAAATAGCCAATTGTGCTCTAGTTTTTCCCTATTCGATTCAAAGAATCGACTCAACGAATTTATTTCACAAAAAGTTGTTTCGAAAAGATCGGTTATTTGCCTTTTTCTATGAGCATTAAATGTCCGGAATGGATCAGAATATACTGGTTTCACTTACGGCTTTGAAATAGGTCGGTTGTCATCGGCCGTCGCGCGAGGCGTTTCGGAAATTACCCGCGGTTCCGATGGGCGGTAAGGCTAGGTTGAAACTGAAGCGTTCATTAACCCAGATGTTACGGGACTTTTGAAAATTGGATCGCAAATTTGAACTTTAAATCTTTAAATTAAGGTTCAAATCCTATGATAAAGTGTTCTTTTAAAAGAACAGTATTTAGTTATAAGTGGGTTAATAGGCAACGCAGTGTTTTCTGTGTCGGTGTGTCATCGTCTAACATGTATTCGAGCACGTAAATTATTTTTTATGACAAACTAGCTTCTACCTGCGACTCCGTCCGCGTCAAAGTAGAAGTCGTTTATAGCTTTTCCCTCGGGAACCATACAATTTTCCGGGAAAAAAGTACCTATTCCGTGTAAATTTTAGACAAGGACTATATTTGTGCCAAATTTCATCCTAATTCTATTCAGCCGTTTAGGCGTTATAGTTATATAGTCGTAATGTTTAAAAGCATAAACATTAATCGTCATATTGTTCCAATTGGATGTAAAGGGGTGATCTAGAATCTTGAAAAAAAACAAGTGAACAAGGTTTATTAAAGTTTTCGAGCCGCAAAGAAAACAACAAAAAATATCCCGCACCGCTCGTAAAATAATGCGGCCTTACCAATTCTGGGACAACAACAAACTACTGAAGCGAGTGATCTATAAAGTTTAACCGCCGATCGAACTCTTCGGTTACGTTTCGGTTACTTACTGCCGCAGGGAAAACTTTAGACGTGTAGCCAAACTATTTGTGGTCTAAAAAAATACCATATGTGACGTTCTTAGTATAAAGGGACCTTATGGAGAAAGGCATACGCTCTTCTTGTTCTTGTAACTATACGAATATTATGGTAACAGTTCTAAAAACGGCGTAACCGCCTGCCTCCATAAGGTCCCTTTATATTGAGAACGTAATATATGAATATGAGACACACCAATGGTAACCCAAACGAATATATTTGTCAAGAATAATATACTTCTACAGTCATGTTTACTTAAGTGGCCGCACACATATAATATATCTAGTTTCTTAATTATTTTTTCTGTTGCTTTGAATCTAATAATGTATGTATATGTCAATAATAATCAGAGGACAATCAAACAAAATTAACCTAGTCCCAAGGCTTGTATTGTGGGTACAAAATATCGATAAACATGCGATAAAGAGAAAAATATAAGGGTGCGTCATAAAACTACAATAGGAATTGGGAAGGATGCGTCCTACTAAGAACAAAACGTCTTTAGTCGGGTCTAAGTTGCCTGAAACTGAAACCTTTTTTTTACTAAGACAAGCATTATTTCACGAATTTCTGTTGAAAAAACATTATTTACTACCTCAATTTTATCATTAAAATAAATCTTAATAATTTTTATACACCGTGAAATTTTAGTGGTTGTTTTCCTGCAACGAAATGATTTTGCCATGGACGTACAATCGATGATAACAAGTTTAGATCATGCTTTAAATGATCAAGAACGTACTTAAGGCGTATTTAAAAAATGGAATCAACTTATTTACAATGATTATTAAATTGCCTTACCAAATTTTTAATCGTCCCGTATTTACACTTAAACTTCCCGATAACGCAATAATTGTTCGAACTGCAATCCGTCACGTTCAAAGCACAATATGGCACGTTTAATTTAATTGTTTTCCAATTATATTAATGTGTCTCTGTCACGTCTAATAACATCGAAAGCGTCCGTTATTGTCGCTATTAACGCATCACGAGTTTCGTATTCTCGCTGGTACACTCAGACCACAAATAAAAGTACAACGGAGTAAGGTCCGGGCTTCTTGCTGGCCAAGGCACGGGCCCAGCACGCCCAATCCAGCGCTGAAACACGGCATCAAGGTGGGCCCGCACGGCGCGCTGATAGTGAGCCGGGCACCCGTCATGCTGGTAGTAAAGACCTGCTAGCACTGCTAGCGGAACGTCGTCTAATAAGTCCGGGATAAAATTCCGTAACATCTCCAGATAACTTCCCCCGGTCAAGTTTCCAACTACAAAATGAGGGCCAATAACGTAGCCATCGACTATGCCAGCGCACACATTTACACTGAACCGCACTTGATGCGCACACTCGCGGATTACATGTGGGTTATTAAAAGCCCAAAAATGTTCGTTGTGCTGATTAAAAAGTCCCACTCGCGTAAATGTAGCTTCGTCCGTCCACAAAATGTTGACATTCCTGTTATCGAGCAACCACTGACTGAAAGCTACCCTAGCTGGCCGATCTTTTTCGTGAAGGGCTTGAACTTTACGAAAATGATAAGGATGTAGTCCCTCACAGTTGAGCACTTTCCACACGTAGACGTATGGGTTTACGCCGAAACGAGCCGCAGCCATACGTGTACTACGACGAGGATCTTGTTCGAAGTACTCGATGATATCCTCGTCGAGTTCTGCTCGGTAAACAGCCGGCCGACCTCTGCCTCTGCATGCGCTGGCGTTTGAAACTGCCCATGGTCAAGTAGCCGCTGTGTTGCGGCGCCAATTGTTCGTCCGTGTGGAACTTGGGGGTTTAAAATCCCCCGAAGACGCAGCGACTCTAAATGATCTGGCTCCGCGTAAAGTCGCCGGGCGGCGTGGGAATCGTAATTAGCCCTGGCGTACAGCTGCACCATCGCGACGTACTCTAAATTTGAATATTCGTAATGTCGATCCATTTTACGGTGATTTGCGAACTCCGCGTATGCGCAAAACGAGCGTGGACGCGCTTGCGACTGGTCACGAGTCAACTGAAGTCGCTGCCCTGCGTCGGCGCCTTTGTACAATATTGGGTGGGTTGGTGGGTAAACCCCCGAACGAATATTCGTTTATTGTTTACATCGGGAACTGTCAGTCAGCTGTTTTAGTGCGTTACTACTGGTTTTCGCATGTTCGAGTTTAGGGTATTTATTTTTAATTTTTTTTAAAGAGAAGTTTTTATTTTTTATGTTTGTCTATTATTATTTGAAAGTACTACCGATAGCAAATCGCCCTGCCGCGGGAAAATAACCACTAAAATTTCACGGTGTATTGTTTGTTCTAATCGCGGTTGATTGAACAAAACATCATAAAAAAAAACATTAAACGAGCAACGTTAAACATTTATCTCATATTTAACCGATTCACTACCATCAGTGCTACGCCGCTACACTCGTAGCGCGTAGCAGTTTAACCCATTCAGCGCCACTCACGACACGTTGTCGTTCTCTGTTCGTAGAGAGTTTTCGCTACATACGAGGATTACACGGCTACGCGCTACGAGCGTAGCGGCGTAGCACTCGTGGCGCTGAATGGGTTCCTCATATGTACCGAAAACTCGCTACGAACAGAGAACCCGATATCGGGTTCGCGGCACTGAATGCGTAGAAACCTTTGGAAATGTCTCTTTAATGCCTTAGGTTAAAGTCTAAGCTAATTAGCGACATCGTTAATTAAACTAGACTTCAAATACAGCTATGACTACGACAAAATAGAGCTGGGAAAAAAACAACCTGTATAGGACAAAGACGTAATTAAAGACCCGCCGGCTCTCGCGTTTTCTAATTACATATACACTTAGAAAAAAGGCCTTATTAATGACAGTGGAGGGCTGTGTTTGCTTTGTGTATTGATTTAAACGTGTTACCCTTTTAACCTACGGAAGTAAAATTATTCCACATTCAAAAACCCGGAAACCGGATGAGATTTTAATTAGACTAGATAGTTATGTTTGCAACGTGAAATGCTGCTTTTTTTTAAACTGTCGCAAAAGAGAAGTGTTCTAAATTTAACGCGTGTATCTGTGTGATGATGATCTGTTTGTGGCGTCGTAGTTCTCTAACGGATAAACCGATATTGATTTATTTATTTTTGTTTGAAAGATGACTTGATCAAGAGTGTTCTTATCTATGTTTAGTGAAAATTCATTGAGCCATTGAAGAGATACGAGCCCTGAATGTAAGGGTTTATATTTTATCGGTTCTTTCTATATAGTATGCTGAATTTTTTACGTGAAATTACTCGTAATTTGTCGTTTGTTATTGTTTGATTGATGCGCAGTGATAATGGGTTTACAATTTATTTCTTCTGTTCTGTTGATGAATACCTAATAAACAAGTAATAACATATTGTCATAGTACCTTTCACTCGTATATAGTTACTAAACTATACTAAATAGCTCTCTATCAGTTCATCAAAGGTTAGCTGGAAGAGATCCCTTTAAGAGATAACTTTGCTACTGTACATCCGTATATTGTCAAGTTTGTATGAATTTTGTTTGTCTCTTGTACATTTTCATTTTGTTTGACTCACTTTCAAAAACAATGTATGTGAATGTTGATGTGATGCGATAGAACGACTTAAGTCTTTTTTTTTTTTTTTTTATCAACATGTTTATGGAATGGACCAATTCACTAAGAGCATTTTTAATAAAGCCTGTCCTTAATAGCCTTGAACGTTGTAATAACGACAACACAAAGAACGAAAAGAACATAAAAATATTCTATTATAAAGCGAGAATTCATATTGGAGTAAGAATCTCTCAGGCTTGTAGAAATAACAGAATGTCTTAATAACTAAGGTATTTACCTTCGAGTTGTTTAGGTAAGTATTACGAAACAAATAGTGTGTTTAGGATACGTTAGTAAGCGAGTTTTAACATTTTTGTCTTTTACGAGAACTGAAACTTGGCTATTTTAGTAAACAGGAAAAAGTTTACGGCTGCGAGAAAGGTTTAATTTTTTAATGACTTTGCCAAGCTTTTAAAAGTGTTATCAAGAAATGAATCATAACATAAAACTTAACTAATCGTTTGAGACACAGCTTTTTTAAATGCTGTTTATGCTATCACAATAACAAAGTTCCTCTCATCTCGCAAGTTCAGATGTTCATTGGTACATTTATAGGGGAGACCGGGTATGGTTGTCTCACGGGCTGGTTGTCACAGCGGCCAATTAAAAATACTAAACGAAGGAATAATTAAACCGATCAGTGTTAAAAAATCGTAAAAGCTATATATCTGTCCGTATTTCAACAATCCATTCACTTAATCCTTCGTTTAGTATTCTTTTATGGCTGCTGAGACAACCAACCCGTGAGACAACCATACCCAGTCTCCCCTAAATATGAGGATTACATTTATCTAACTTATAAGCTATGTCCACACCTTTGCGCTTTCATGTTCAACTTTCAAGTCGTCTTGCGTCAAGCGCATGCAATACATATATGGTAACACATAGGGTGGCACTGAATCTTCAATAAAATCCAATGTTTTGACTTTATCTTCCGCCATTTTATTTGCAAAATGTTGCACGTCAACCCAACGGTGACGGATCAGGGTGCGCTACGGGTATGCGCTGATATCAAACCACTTTGAGCGCATGCGTTATTGAACGCGCTGTGGTTGCTGAGGCATGCGTCAGAGCTAAGCGCAAGTTGAACATGAAAGCGCACAGGTGTAGACATAGCTATACATACATATGTTAACTTGCTTTTGCCCGCGACTCACGTCGCTTATCGTTATTCCATCGGTAACTGTCCCTTTTTTCCAGGATAGAACGTACCCTTTGTCTGACTCCAGGATATCTAGACTAGTTAACTGTACCAAACTTCAAGTCGATCGGTTAAGTGCCCCTTCACATCTAGCGTCTTTGGAGCGTCGGCGTCCCGGCCACGCCTGCGGTAGGGGGGCGAGGGGATTGCGTTACGCTCTAGGCGCTGGCAGGACGCCGACGCTCATAAGACGCTAGATGTGAAGGGGCCCTAAGGCATTGAATCGTGAAGAGAGAAGAAATGAAGAAAGAAAAAGTAATGCGTCATTTACATGCATCCGCAATGAGCAGGGAAGTGGGTAGCGCGAGTATGTAAGGGTCCATTCACACAGACCGGCTCTTATACGCTTGGAATTGGCCGGAGCGGAGCGCGGAAGACGTCAAGCAGCCGGTCGGCTTCTCTTATTATTTCACACGAAGCGCGTTCCAGCATTCTTAAACCCCTTCTAGACGGTCGGGTGGTTGGGCCAACCGAGAAGGACGCAGCTATCTGTCAGAATGAGATAGTAATATTTACATCTCGTTCCTACAAATAGCTGCATCCCTCTCGGTTGGCCCAACCACCCGACCGTCTAGAAGGGGTATTAATGACAAAAGAAGTGCACATGCAAAAATAAACCTTATTACAATGACTCAAAACTCTGTTTCCAACGTGATAAAAATCTGCTCTCCTCTCCGAGCCGGTCTGTGCCAGCCGTAGAAAGAATAGGCTGCATGTAAATGAGGTATTAGGATAAATATATAAATTTGGGGTACACCGCCGGTTCTACGTTACCTTGATGAGTCCGATCGAGGAGTCAGCTCGCTCTAGGCTGCAGATGCTGAACTGGATGGACGGCAGGTCCAGGCGGTAGGACAGTTGACGCTGGAAGGTCTGCAGGCGTGTTGGTACGATCGGTAGGGTCGTCTGACGGAGCACCTAAAACAAGACGAGACTTATTTTTTTAAAGCATATTTCACAAGTATAAAATGGTAGTTTTAATGTTCAATGAATATATCAATCAAAATCATTTACTGCATATCACATTACATTATAATAAGTCGATTGAATTGTAAGTAGGTAGGTAGGATCTATGACGCCCTGCAAAGGCACAGCAACATATATGTAAGGTCAGTGTGTAATATAATCTAGGTATAATAAATTCAGGAGCAGGCTTACACTTTACCTATGTTTTGCAATTTATAATAGCTTAGAAACTTGTATGGGCACGAGACAATTGAAAAAAAAAAAGACAATATACAAGGAATTATTTAAATACATAGAAAACTATTTGTGCTTAACACAAAAATATGAGTTTTTTTCCCCTACCAGGAATAAAGCCGAGACGCGAGCTGCGCAGGTCGATTCACTATCAACAAGACTAATGAATTTTTCGGTTCATTTTATTCTAAACTTATCTATATTAATTTTAAAGAGAAAATATTTGTTTGTTTGTTTGTAATCGATGATCTTTAAAATTACTGAACCGATTCGAATAATTGTACTCCAGTCGAAAGCTACATTATCCAGAAGTAACACTTAACTTATACCAACAAAGCGAGGGCGTTAATATTTTATCCAATATTAACCGAAGCGAAGCGAGGGCGGGTCGCTAGTTATTCATACGTTCTCTCGTTTTCTAAACTTAACACTCATTTATCCAACAAACATGCCACCAAAATCAAAGCTATAAATTCTATTGTAAGGTTAGCGCTTTAGCTAGAATGTCTTAAAGCCGTAAATTGGTGTTAATGAGGCACAAGATCCCTTCTGCTGTAATTTATTTACTAAACTTATTTAGCAACGACAGCCGTCGGGTTTCACCAACCACTTAACAGGCGATTAGAGTGTTAACAGCTGTCAAAATGTTGTGAACTAACAGTCGATTAACATTTAACATCGTATGGTGAAATTGGTACTTGATGTTGTCTAATTTTTTACTGCCTCATATTTTCGCAACATAGAAATGAAAGCCTAAGTTAAGTATAAGCACATATCAGTTAGCTCAATCAAAATAAGATTTTGGGTCACATTAACGCTTCGTTATTTTATTTTAAGTGAAAAATTTCAAATATAAAGTGATGGCGGGTTCCGGAGGAAACGTTAATAAAGATAAAAATATTTAAAACGTGATGCCTTATTTCACCGAATTCTAAAGCTTATTTAGACTACGACACTATATACTATACATTAATGCCCTTACTAATAAACGTTGAGTAACCGCTGAGTAGTTATACCATGCTTTGTCCTTATCTGTCGAATTCAAATGTCACAATGACAGATAAGGGCAAAGCATGGTATAACTACTCAGCGGTTACTCAACGTTTATTAGTAAGGGCATAAGTATATACATACACCCAGTGTCTGTGTATGAACACGGCTGTTTCTAGATTATACACCGACTTTCTAAGGGTTCACACTACACTCGGTGTATCATCATTGCGTATGGCAATCACCCTGTATGGATCAAACGTCATGTCCAGTTTACTGCGGCGGGCGTAAATTAATACAGCTCCTCCATGCCACCGGGAAAACAGCGAAGTGGGCATTTATCACGTGGGAGAAAGTTTGGTAACGAAAACCGAAATAGTATACCTACATCTCTCCGCTTGAATATGCCATTTAAGCAGCTATTGGTTCGTTTGACCAAAAGTTCGATTGGCAAACTTACTCTTTTATGAAATATTTGTAAACACACCCAGTTTAACCTCCTAAGGCCCACCATACAATGAAATTTGCTAATGGAATATGAACCAATTCTGAATATAATAGAGTCTATTTTCTAATTTAATCATCAGTCATAAAAACAAAAGAAATTCCACCCTATCTCCTTTGCAATGGATCTTTATTCCAATGGCCGTATTATGTGCATTTTATTGTACAACCGGCCAGGAGGTTAATTTGGTAATGTATTTATTTATGTAGTGTATACAAAAGGCGAACTTAATGCTAAAATCATTCTCTACCAGTCAAATTTTAGGTAAAACAGAAATTAAAAATTAGGTAGCACTATGTTCATTGTCAGTCTAGTCAAGAATTAACATAAACATCAATTTTCTATCTATAGGTACCTCTATTTTTCATTTCACGTCTCAAACTGATAAAAATACCGTAAACCCACTTTATGTGCTAATTCAATTTAAACTTTACTGCTCCCACACACGCTTCGTTATATGTAAGGGCCTGGACACGACTGCGCGACCGGCTGAGCGGCGAGCAAATATTCTGATACATTGCGTGTAACGTCAACTAACCGCTGCGCGGCGAGCGTCTCGGCCGAGCAATGAAGAGAGATTTCTCTCGCCGCCGCCGGCGCCGCCGCTCTAAGTAGTGGCCAGGTGCTGCCTCTGTTTTCCGAAGCATGGCACGTTCATTTGCCAAGGCGTTGAAAATAATGTTGCTATTATATTGCTGTCGTATTACCATAAAGAAGTCTTTCTATATCGCACCTGCTTTACACAGTCGCTATTTCGT
Source organism: Tortrix viridana (assembly GCA_963241965.1). NCBI lineage: Eukaryota > Metazoa > Arthropoda > Insecta > Lepidoptera > Tortricidae > Tortrix > Tortrix viridana. Next base: position 4,381,581 of record OY725192.1, read on the forward strand.
ACGGTATGTTCTTTACGCGTTTCAGAGCAAAATTTAAAAAAATATATGTAAGTATTTACATAGAAATACAAAAATCACACGGGAAGAAATCTGTAATGTACTTATCTAAACTAGCTTTTATAAAGCAAAATAGCTTTTAGGGTTAAATTACTCAATAAATATTGTTGCTATACGTTACCATTATTTAGATAATGTCCCTTTATCTATGCAAAGCCGGGACAGGTCGCTACGTCATTACGGCTAAACGATGTTATAAAGAAATCATGAAAAAAAAAAATAGGGTTAGGTACCGAGATATGAAGGTTTTATTTTGACTTTTTTATTTAATCAATGTAATGAGATAATGACTTTCCAACGGCTAAAAAATATCAAGCTAACATTTTGCGAACACTTTCAATAAATTGTTTCGAACGAAATACAATCGCCAGTTTTTCAGATACAAACAACCAGTATACGTTGACCTCTGATATCATACAATATTTGCAAGCCCAGGGGTCTCAGTATAGTGGTCATTAAAAATACAATGCCATAGCTCTTAAAACGACCTTTGTTCTCCTGTTTCATTCGCTCTCGTACGCTTTCCTCACCGAGTTTAACCGAACCCGAAAGACCTTTTGACCGCTGTAGTCTGATATATAAGACACACCATAGCTAATGTCAACCTTCCTCAAATTCACTTAGGTCTATTTTACGCTGTCAACCATAACGGCTATAGCCGTATAGGCCGTTTCACTGTTCTTCTGGTTACGGTGTATGTGGCACGGAACCCTTAAGGGGCTGGTAAACCACTTTTCACAGCAATGTGTGGCCGGCAACTATTGCTGTCTTACCCTTACTTCGTATGTTAGAGCAAGACGCCCATAGTTGTCGGCCTCAAATAGCCGTGAAAATGTTGCTCTCGCGCCCCTTAATGAATGCGTGCCCGACACGCACGTGACCGATTTATAAATGCGTGTTGTTTGGAATGGAACAGACAGCTCATATTTTACCCCTGATATTCATGTCGAGTTCTGTATACGGTGCAAAAGCGTATACGTATAATTTCCTTTGTAGTCAACTGTACCCCTTTAAATAACAATTACTTTTATACCGCCACAACGCAAAATCCTAAACCTTCCTAAATTATACTTAAAGTAATTGAATACGCGATAAAGTTTCCGTAATGGCAATAAGCCAGCTTGGTAATTGGCGTGAGAGCTCTCAACTCGTAAATCGGCGTTAACACCGAGTGCAAGCTTGAGATTAAACGCAAGAATCCTAACGTAAACACCGCAAACTTGAGCAAAGAAAAGTTTACTAAAAATAGCGAATCTAGACACACAGTAGTGTCCGGACCAGAGCCCTTAGCCAAGATGCATTAAGCTAACTAGCTTTTCTATTCGTTTCGTTTTTAAACCAATCGCGTCACTGGTAGATCACGTGACTCTTAGTATCATGCGGTCTACCAGTTACGCGATTCGTTCAAAAATGAAACGAATAGAAAAGCTAGTTAGCGTAATGCATCTTGGCTAAGGGCTCAGTTCGAAAGCCGAGCGAAAGTGAGCAACTGAGTGAACGACTACAGTGTGTGTATCTATTCATTAATTCAGGCCCCATTTCACACCCTCATGCTTTTTTCCTAGTTTACAGTGCAGTCTATAGAATGTTACAATAATCATGTAATCTGTTCGTTATTAAAGAAAGCTGCCAAGTTAGGGTTTAAAATGCATTACTTGGTCGCAATAAATTGGTTTCACTCCCAACAATCTGGTGCCAAACTTAGCACCTTTTTAAGTACAGTCGACCAAATATGTGGTCTTCCACCCTAAGGATGAAATCTATTTACACATCATAAAATAATAAGGTTGATTTTGTCAGTTTTAAGGGGCGACTTAAGTGACATTTTAATTTCACAGGAAGTTGTGCCAAAATTGAAAGACCATTTATTTGGCCGACTGTACCTATCACTACTTTTGGTGGCGTTTAAGTTTTAGGTGGAATAGAATTAATAGTTAACTCGTTTTATACAATTAACGAAAGTACCGGGCTGGTTGAGGTTTGAAACGGGGTGTTACTGGTGATGACAGATCAATTTATTCGAAAAACCTCTATTCAACAAATTCGACCAAAGCCTTTAGAGCCATTTCTGGGCAACTAATACATAAAAAACCGGCCAAGTGCGAGTCGGACTGGCACGCGAAGGGTTCCGTACTATCGTACAAGACAAGACATATACAGCGATTGTTAAGGTTGAGCAAAAAACGCCGAAAAAATCATGTTTCTTGTATGGGGCCCTAGGGGTTTTTTGTTTTATTTTAATACTAACTTTTGCCCTCGACTCCGTCCGCGTAGAAGTCGTTTATCACTGCTCCCTCGGGAACTCCATTTTTCCGGAATAAAAAGTATCATATGTCCTTCCCTGGGACATATCTTACTTAAGAAATGATTGATTTCCCATACAAACTTCCACCCCTCTTTTCACCCCCTTAAGGCATAATTTCCGAGATAAAAAGTATCATATGTACTCAAACTATCTCTATAACAAATTTTATCTAAATCGGTTCAGCGGTTTAAGCGTCAAAAGGTAACAGACAGACAGACAGAGAGCCTGACAGAGTTACTTTCGCATGTGTAATATTAGTAGGGATTTGTTATTAAATACTTATATATGACAGCTCATACAGTCAACAACAATAACACAACGTGGAAAAGAAACCCTTGTCGTCTAGTCATAATAATATAACAGGCGTCTACGCAGGCAAATTCACAGTAAAAACCTAGAAATTATATTAAAATTATACAGTAACAAGCTTTTAGGTAAACCGAGTCCATTTGCGTGTAATTAACTCAAAGGTCTATTGAAACTCAAATAGCCTGGAGCGAGGTTACGAAACTTAAATATCAAAGGAATTATTATAAACTACCTTTTGCCGCTGCTTTCGTGTGGTAATTAGAAAAAGTCGTCCTTGTATGTTTATCGACAGATAAGAAAAACCTGAAAAAACCAAGCGACTTAATTACAACTATAGCTTTAATCTGTTAGCAAGTCAACGTCGTGGCCAGCATGACTAAGAGCCCGTTAGACCCAGAGATATACAGGGTGTTACAAAAATACCCGTAAAGCTGAAAGGGGGTTAAATGGACCCTTGTGTCCATTGACAATGTATGAAAACCTTAGCATGACTTTATGAGATGACAGCTTACTAGGGTTAAATTTTTTCTGCCTTTGATTTTTTACGGGTTATTTTGTAACACGTTGTATACAATACTAATATTGCAAATTCGTTGCCAAACCCTAGAAGACTGCGATGGAATACTTGTGTGTCATTTCACTAGCTGTCTTACTCATACACCGGAACTCAGCAATACGAAATCTACTGTTTGCCTACAGTGTAGTGGGTCAGATAGTGGAAGCAATCCATACGGACTCTGCACAACCTCCACCACGTTTCGAAAATCTTTTACAAGTATATGGGGCCTAATAAACATATCTTGGCTAAGATGCCCGTCTCAAAACACGTCAAAGTAAATGTCAAACTGTCAATTCTGAAGCATCTTGAGTCGGGCATCTCAGACAAGATCAGTTTATTAATGAGCCCTTTAACTCCAAAGTAAATAAATCTCGGATCACTCCAATTAAAAACAAAGAGAGAAGTAACTCATTAAACAAATGCAATCCAATTTGAATCTTTACAAGTGCTAACACGGTAATAAGTGAAAGTGAATTTCTCTTTGACTTACGTTTTTTTTTTTCAACAAGCAATTTCTCGGGCAGAGAACTTAAGCAATACACTGTAAATAAATAAAAGGGTCTTTGAGATGCATTTCATTTCTTTGAAGTCTGTGAACAGTGCCCGAGGCATCTTATTTTGTGCCCCGGGACGCTTTCAATCGTTTGTTTAATAATGTTGAAATCGATTGGGATCTTATTAAAATCCTATTTTAGTTGAAAAAAATGTATATCCTAAAAGGAGGTTTTACCAGCTTTTAAAAAATATACTTAGCTTTTATGAATTACTGCCGCGTCCGCACTGTTCCACTACGGTAACTTCCAATGCCAAAAAAGCCAGTTATATGTATTTCGCCTGTTCCTATATAACTCGGGCAAATTAATTTGGTTTAAATACTTTTAATGCAATGGTAATGCAAAGCTGTTATACAGGGTGTCCCAATATCAGTAACCCACATTGACAGCGGAGGTAGACCAGCCTAAGACGGACCGAACCAGACACTTTTTGTTTGTTTTTTTTTTTTCTTTTAATTTTTTTTTTTTAACGGAGTGGAAATGCGTTACGCATTGTCCCCACACCGAACCAGCCTAACACGATCTTAGTAAAAATCTCATGGTTTTCAAGATTTGCCAGTTTAAAGTTCTTTTCCAGTACAAACTTTAAACTGGCATTTCTCGAAGACCATGCGACTTTTACTGAGGTCATGTTAGGCTGGTTCGGTCCGTCTTAGGCTGGTCTACCTCCGGTGTCAATGTGGGGTACTGATATTGGGACACCCTGTATAACACCCTGTATAACACACAGTTACAAGACATCGACGTCAACTCATCCAGGGTTACTGGCAGCGACTGGAGAACAGCCGAAGAACGGGCTGAGTGGCATGCGATGGAAGAGATCTGTGTCCAGCTGTAGGCTGACGCAGGCTGATAATGTGTGACGTTATCTATATGTCCAAAGAAAGTTGGGCAATTCTTTATTTCTAGAGGTATATATAGGCAAAAGTTAGATTTATAGAAAAAGTTTTTTTAACTATAATATTTTGTTTATTTTTTAAACCATGTATTTCACTCGGTCACTAACCCGTACCAACTAACCGCGTCGTCAGATTTGTCAAATTTCTAGTATAATACTTTTGTAGAATGCAACTTGACTGTTTCATCACTTCTTAGCTGATCTCGTAACAATAAATCAGGCCTGCATTGCCAAAGCCAGTGCTTTATTTAAATACCCCGCTCACGGCTTCATATATCTAAATTGCTACCTATTCTCAAAAGAAAGATTCCTTTATTCGTGATAAACAGTATGCTGAACTTTTTAGCTTTCTAAATGTATATCTATCTAATATAAATTATTAACCCTTTTTTAACATTAATGAGAATATTATTGCGATTTAGAGAGCAAACAATAATATAATCAATTGTTACAAACTAGAAAAATTAAAGTTTAAAAGCTAATTATACCCAGTTAAAGTGAATGACTTTCGTAAACAGAATAAAAGTTTTAATGAAAGGTCTTCAATACTTTGCCCTACACCTTATCCTGAACTCTCAGGCAATAGAAGATTCCTGCGTCTCCAATGACATTTTAACCTTCATAAAAGTACCTGGCTTAAGGTCATCAAACGACAGGATTTATCCTGACATGTCAGGAACATTGGTCATTTGTCAGAGTTTTTGAAAAGTAACACTTTCTTTGGCCCGCGGCTCCGTCCGCGTAGAATTCGTTTATTGCGTTTCCTTCGGGACCTATAATTTTTTTCCAGAATAATTATTATTGTCAACTATATGTGTGTCAAATTTTACCCAAATCTGTCCAGCCATAAAAACATGCACACATATGCGTAAGTAATATTAGTCGAATAAGATACCTCCTTTTTTTATAATAAACTTATCAACAAAAATTGTCAAGATTTGTAAACAAAAATCAGAGATTTTGTCAGGATTTTCAGAACTTGTATCTAGTAACCCTAATCTGGCTGGACTTTGATAACACGAAGTGTCTCGATTAAGTCACCTTTTAAAAAAAAACAAATCAAGATCGGTCCGTCTGTTTGGGAGCTACGAAGCCACAGAGAGACACACAGATTCACATGTTAAACTTATACCACCCCTCTGTTTTAGTTCGGGGGTCAAACAATTAGTTCATGTCTGGCGACATTTTTTCCTAACTCTTTTTTTAACTCGTTTAACTCGTTATTTTCTCCTAACTCTTTTTGCTTTAAAATGCTTATTTACCCATGAAAAGGGCCGGTTGATCGTAAAATCGAAAACTAAAATTTTATAGTGTCAAATGTTTTCCCGAATCTCTTATAAGCTAAAAGCTTTTTGATGTTACTAAACCAAAGCAAAGGCTGTTTTCGTTCTATTATGCCTAAAACTATAGAGAAAAGAATATTTGGTTTGTGTAGCTTAAATGTTAGTATGATAACATTGTGGATTTCTTTACCTTAGTCGTTATTTATACGTATGACTAGTTAGTTTATTACGACGCGGTTAGCCTAGTTGGTAGTGATCCTGTCTACGAAGCCAGCGATCCCGGGTTCGAAACCCGGTATGGGCAAATATTTGTGTGATGAGTGAGAGTATTTGTTCCTGAGTCATGAATGTTTTCTATGTATTTAAGTAAATGTATGTATTTCTCCATATAAGTATGTTTATCGTTGTCTAGTACCCATAGTACAAGTCTAGAGCTTAGTTTGGGACTAGGTAAATTTGTGTGATATCGTCCCCTGATATTTATTTATTATTTAGTAAGTAAGTGATTGTTTTGTTTTGTTATGGTGCATTGATTTTATTATATACTGTTTTTTGATTCGCGTCTGAAAACTGGGAACTGACGGAAAACGTAAGTACCTATAATTTTAACAGCCATTCCCAATATCCAATCCACAGTTAAAGATAAGTATAGCTATCCTAGTTTGTCAGTAGCTAGTTATCATTCTTTTCATTACATTCTGACATGTGGCAACTGTGGCAAGTTTATGGAGACCACAAAACTAATAGCTCTTTTTATTTTTAATCATAGCCAAGCTATAGTTTTCAGCATAACAATGTATTTACCTATGCGGAAATTTTATTTTTAAACTCGCCTTACATGCAAAAACTGTAATTAACATAAATTTTGTAACTACATCTAAGTTATAGATATACATATACATAAATTGAACCTAACAAGATATTAATCTTGCTAGCCCTACCTCTTTCTTTCATAAAAGTGCGCAGAGAGCCAAGGTGCAGGCTGAAAATCAACGCTGCGATATAAAATCGTGGCACAGGCTGAGCCTGAGCCTTTTGCCACCTCAATATTTTGTGTCTCTGTTCTGTTTTGTATTGTTTTTATTTTGAATGTTTGAAATGCCTGTTTGTTAGATGGGTGGATGTGAAATGCCTGTATGGTTTTAATTTTTTTTTGTGTTGTGCTCAACATTTTATTGTAACTATATGCTTATGTTATGTTGCAATAAATTATTTTTGATTTTATTTTATTTGAAAAAGCTGCCATTATATTAATTTCTACGCGGTCGCAGTCGCTTTGTCGCCGGTAACCTAATAGATAGCTAGTCGTAGTAGTATATGGGCAAAGTTTTAGCGATGAGCAGGAGTATTCATTTCTGAGTCTTGGTTGTAAATACAACCAAGTACTTAAATAAGTATTTATGTCTCTACACATATAAGCATAAGCATGTGTGTGTATCGTTATTTGTATTATTCTTTGTATTATGCTCGGTTCCTATATTCAAACCGCGGATAGATAAGGTTACTTCAAATTCAAATTTGACACATGTTGTACGTGACAAATGTCAAATTTTAACTCGAGGTGTCCTTATCTATCCGTGGTTTGGATATAGGAACCGGGTATTAGTCAATTTGTGTAATATTGTTCTCTAAAAAAAGCATGAGGCTTTATGACTAGCTCTTACTCACTAACAAATAAGTACGAAAAAAAACAAAAATAAAGTAATGATTTTCCCCGATCTAATGGATAAAGGATTATTTGCATATGGATTCTAGGTTTAAATCCAAGCTGTTTGCTAGTTGGAGGATTAACGCCGTACGCAAAGGTATTCATTTAATGGAGAACATGAGAGCGAAATACCGTTGTTTCCTCCTTTTATGTTATGACAGGTGATTTTCTAAATAAATGTAATAAATAGTTTCTATTAAGTATAGTAGTTTTAGTTCAAACTTATATCGTTACAGTCAGGATATTTTAAACACGCGAAATTTAAACGAGTTTCTTTGCTGTTATTTATATTACTCAATTATTTGGGTATTTTAGTAGTCATTTATTTATTTTATTGCTAATAATAAATAAATCCTAGTAAGTATTCATAATAATGCCACCACTTAAATAATGCACGTAAAATTAAAACTAGTAAAAACCAGTTAGCAAATAAGAAGAAACTATGAACGTACCACTTTCAGCACTTCGAATTTAACATATTTAAACTATTTATTATCATGTAGCGTCTATATAAGTAACCTTGTGGTTGTGCTCATGAATATCTCACTTCAAAACTTCCGCTCCACCTGTGCCTTTATGCATATATTATCACGATAATGCCTCACTTTACTTGTGTTGAACACCATTCATTCAAGCTACGTTAAAGGGAAAGGACTTTCTTGCGGCGCTTCTTCTCCGCAATGATGGTCTTGTCCGAAGCGCTGGTAGATTCACTCTATATTACCGATGTGTAAAAGAGCCCGTATGTTGCCAATTCACTGAATATATATTTTGATTTTGATTTTTGATTTTGACTTGTTTAGAGACGATAGACCAAAAACTAGACAAAGGTGGGTAGGTCAAATAACTCGCACGACAAGCAGACGAACACCCCCACTTTAGTCTTCTCGTGACTACGACTGCCACTGCTATGAACTTCAAAATTCGAACTTCGAATCGCCCCGTCACTTTCTTACGAATTAGTTACGCGTCGAGAGAAAAAGGGATAGCAGTAGACGAAGTTCGTATTTCGAAGTTCATAGTGATGCTCCTGTTCAGTGGAAACGTCGAAGAACGTACTCCCGTTAGTATTAGTATGTTTTTATTGGATACTGACCTTCTTATTTGCAGGGTCTTTATGCTCCTGCACGTACTCCTGCTTCAAGGGTTCCGTTTGCAGGTCGGGAAGTGAGTGGCTGATGCGGATAGCGGCTTGTCGGGACAGAGAGTCACAGTTGCTCTCTTCGGAGGCCCGGCGACTCCTGTCAAGGCAAATAACAGCATGATAAGAAGCATTATTGCTGTAAGGGGCGTAGTAAACTAGGAGTTCATTGCATAGATACAAAACAAATTTAAAAAAAATAATTTGACGCAGCCTGTTACAATAAGAATAGCAGTAGCTTCTGGCACCACGTCGCCGTGCAAAGATAACCAATGGCTGCTAGCAGTGAGACCGCGCCCAGCAACAACTGATTGTTTCCAACTACACCTCATGACTACAGCTGTAGTTACCAACAATAATGAAAAAATATAGCATGAGAAGCAGGATATTTACCTAATATTTACCCAGTAGCCAAGAGCGCAACCACAGCGCAGCCAGCAGCAGCAGGCAGTAGGAAGAACAACAAGTCCAGGAGTAGCAGGGTATTACTGTACACACCTTCCCATACACGCCAACACAGCAAGATTATACACCCATCGTAGTAACAGAAAAGCAGTCACAGCCAGAAACAGTGAAAACAACAAGGACTAGAGGAGAGGGTATTACCGTACACACCTCCCCATGATCCAGCGCCACGTGGCCGCGCAGTGGTACCCAACGGCAGCCAGCAGGACAGCAGCCATGGCTGCCAGGAGCAACGCGGCAGCGTAGTCCACGGAACTGCCGCGGAGCCCCGACAGGTCTTCGAAACCCTCGGGCTGCCACGCAACTGAGGAAAAAAAAAGACTTACTTAATGTGAATACTTAATGTGCTACTCGCATCCAATGGTTTCCCTCAATCTTCACCAGATCGTTGGTCCACCTTTTATCTCTTTACATAGAAGTTTGAATTTAAGTGAACCTTAATTGAAATAGTTGTATTTTACTTACAAAACCAAACTAAGCTATTGCGTTAGGTCAGACGCTAGAAAATACAAAGTAACTTTTGGGTAAGGTTATTGAATACTAATGATGTCTGTATAAATTAGGCCTGTAGGTCATAAATTTAATGTAAACCGCTCCTAGAAACCTCGCAACAATTTTAGTGGAAAATAACAATAAGTATTACCATGAAATTCACGAAACGAAATTAGATTAAAGTGAAATTCAGTCTATCGTAGGTACTATGGTTACCATCAAATTACTACTCTCCTGGATATGTCAGTTCAACATAAAAAAAAATACTATACTTGCAATACTTAAACTAAAAAATGCATTTTATGACAATGAAAACAATATTAATGAATGCGTCCGAGTGTAATCTTATCTGTCTCTGTCCTACTACTGGGCAAAAGCCTTTCTCGCCGGGGACGCTCTTCACAATTCTTTATCTAGCGGTTCCTAAGATTTTTCTCATGTACCTTTTAAATTATGAAATGGAAGCCCTATTCTCCCCAAGATTATTCCCAAAGCAAACTCATTGTTAGTCCCGTAATGTACTAGTTAGGTAATGGAACCACTCAAAATCCAGTTCGACTAAGATGGTGAAACTAGGGAATATGAGTACCTATAGTTTGTATTGTGCCACTCTTTGAGATACTTGAGCTTTTGGAAAGTTTAATGTGATTGTTCCATTTAATATTAATCAAAAATATTATTGAGGAATAGTCTTACTAACTCACATCAAGTAGGTTTTTTGACAAGTTATTTTTGTTTGTCTTTAACATCAAAATAATATTTATTTAACTTAGTGGGAGTTTAAATTTGATGCTTAATCTCAAAGAACAGCACAATACTTACAAACTATAGTTCCCTGGTTACACTATCTAAGTCGAATTGGAATAAAATTATATTTACAAAATTAGTTTTTTTTTATACGGAGAAAATTCAACAGTCAAAGTTATACTACTTTTTGTCCCGGTTTTTATTAATTCCTGAGGGAACAGCTATAAACTAGCTCCAGACCGATAAAATATGAGACAAAAGTATATTTATTACAAACTTGTAATCCATGTTTTAGAATACTTGGCGTCATGTGTACGAGTCGCAAAATACGCATAAACTTTGCATTCCAGGAAATTTATCTAACACCTCTCTGGTTTTCCAACAGCGAAAACGTGGCAACTCTTTTGTTTTTATTGTTAAGCACTATCGCCGTAAAAAGGGATTTCGATATCAAATTCAATCAACGCGAACACGTGATCGCGACTGTAAGACTTCGCAGATCATTCGATTTGAAAGTTTTGAAACACGAGTCAGCTGTGAACTGAACGAGTGAATGAATGAAAGATTGGAATGTGTCAGTGAGAGAGCCGTTGAAACAACTTTATATACGAAGGTCAATTCACTTATAAAGTTTTAATCCGTAGTTCGCATAGAAAGCTTACATCGCTGTTTGTGTTACCTACTATTTTCTTTGTGAAAACTGTCAGCTGTCAAAATATGTATGTGAACAGAAACAAACTAAAAATACAGACAGAAGGATACTTTTTATCTTTTTAATAATAAAAAAATATCAAATACTCACACTTTATCTATTCCCAAACTAAGCTCTAGACCTGCACTTTGGGTACAGTGGGTACTAGACAATGTTTGAAATGCAGAATATACCTAACCATAATAATTTGCATTAAAGACAAACATTCCAAGGAATACTTTAAGAATTATATTATGTATCAAAAAAAAAATAAGAGTGACTAAGGTTCCAATTTTAGTCGAAATAACTTGTACAAACAATTGAAACTCATTAATACATTGTAATTATTAAATTAACAGAACAAAACAACTGCGATTTACGAAGAATGGAAGTAAAAAATATTGTTACTTTCAAATGTAGGAAAAAGGGGCTTTCTTAAGTACGAGTAAAAAGCACTTGCCGCTAATGGGCGGGCCGCGGAGAGTGTTTTTATATTTTTAGATGGCATCATTTTGTTTTCATTACGTACTCAGAATTAGGCAGTAAGATAACACTAGTCAAACATAAAATGCATCTTAGCACAAAAATCTTATAAAGCATTACTAATCATTATTACACTATTTACTAAGAAGCAACGTTTGTCGCGGATTGTCGGTGATGGTTTGTAAAATAGTCCCAAGCAGCACGCAAGCTGTATAAGAGCTTATACAGGCATTATAACTCTAGTTTTAGCTGCATAAGGGCTGTAAAAGCTCTTATACAGCTTGCGTGCTGCTAGGGGTATTTCCCAAAGGGGCACAGCAGACCACGCATTAATAGCCATTTTCAACCCGTTGGCTTATTCGAAGCCAAGTATAGCTTAAAACATTTTTAAAAGATAATAAATAAATCATAATATTTTTACCGCCTGTACAAAACGTGGCAGATTTTACCAAAGCATTTTTTTCCGATACCTGACGTACCTTTCATAAACTTTACGGTTCCAACGAAGAGGGATACAATAATATGCAGACACTTCTACACAAATTATGCTTAAATAAATAAATAAATAAATATCAGGAGACAATCTCACACAAATTGACCTAGTCCCAAACTAAGCTCTAGGCTTGTACTATGGGTACTAGACAACGATAAACATACTTATATAGAGAAATACATACTTAAATACATAGAAAACACCCATGACTCAGAAACAAATACTCGCGCTTGTTTCTCTATTTCACATTATACTTTCGTCTCCATCAAAGCAACGGATTGGACGGCCAATTTTACCACATATGGGCCTCTCATTGTGAGTGGAGGTCTGTGCCCAGCAGTGGGACGTATATAGGCTGGATTATTATTATTATTATTATTATTATTATTATTATGGGCCTTACCAATCCTTTAGGTTTTATATGACCTTGACCTTGAAATTTGAAGTTCAAGGTCACCAGTCTTTATCCCGCAAAGATCTATTGTACAAAGATAGTTTAATCAAATCAAGGCGAGCTTAGGCCGTTAATCTTCCATGTCAAATCAGACGGCGGTAGGCTAGATTGTACACAGTGCCTGCAGCGTTGACAGATTGCCTATTCATTGATGAGATCGTGATTGAGATTCCTGCTGTACTCATTACTTGATGTACTAAAGGCAATATTGGTATCATCAACATAAGTACAAACCCTTTCCACATTTTTGACACCCATTTTGTTTTGCTAAGTGTACCTTTTTCTTGCAGTTTCATAAACTGCTCTTCAAGAGCTATCTAAAGTTTAGTGAAACAGAGATCTTTTGATCAGCTTACAACTCAATTATACTCGTAATATCGGATCTTATACCCCATTATTTTGAACTGTCATCCGACTTATGAATGCAAAATTTCAGCTTAATTAAATACCGGAAAGTTTATTAACTTTTTGATTTGATTATAGAGGCACCGGGAAAGTTGAAAACACCTCAGACTACGGTGATTCATCAACAAATTATACCCATATAAAGGGTGATTAGGTACAAAAACACGAATGTCCATAAATATGTAAAATAGCTTGTTTAGTTTTATTTTAAAAATATCAGTTGAAAAACAGTTCTTTTAGTAATAGTTTTTTAACGGTTTGGGATACCTTACTATTTGTTAGATATCTCGGCCGATTAATTTAATGTGTATGGCTCCGAGCTGACGCAGACTATTTTAGTCGGTCAATTATGTTTTGTCTCCACAAATTTTGTAAAAAAGAATAAGTATAAGTGAGGGTAATATTATATTATATACAAAAAAAATATTGACGTGTTCAATTCTCGATCAAAAAAGACAAATTTTCATAAACTCGTGAATGCAATATTACTTATTATCAACAAAATAAATTGAGTTTTCTTTGAATATAATTGCCCGTCTTAAGTATTTGAAGAAGTTTTCCTCCACGTGGCACTTTCTTAGCCTGTGTATCCAGTACGCAGTAATATTACGCTACCTGCGGCGTCATCAAAAATAATCATTTTACGTGACTCGCTCCTTGACGGGATAAACCGAGCTTATTCGGGAATTAAACGGGAAATGTGACGTGTTATTTACATTTAGAAACACGATGTAAAGAAATTTACTGAACGCTGGCTGAAAAATAGATCACATTGTGGTTTTAAAATAATAATACGAGCATTTTTGAAAGCGTAAAAACATATTATATATATATATATATATATATACATTCAGTCAACAAAGTATCGGGAATGGATGATTTGTTTATGGTTCCAAATTCAAATTTTTGTTTTTTTTGTTGTTGTTAGATTGGCACAACTGTTTTCTATTTTGGCGCGGAGTTTGAGTTGCATCTGTTATTTATATTAAATACAGTGCTGTTTTTAGTTATATCATATCTAGTGTGTATTGCGAATTTCATAATGGACAAAAACATTGAACAAAGAGTTTGTCTTAAATTTTGCATCGCCAATGGAATTTCGTGTTTGGAGTCACTGAAAATGTTACAGAAGGCTTACGGTGATTCGACTTTATCAAAAACACGTGTTTATGAGTGGTACAAAAGCGGTCGAGATGTGATGGAAGATTTGCCTCGCTCTGGTAGGCCATCAACGTCTGCAACTGAAGTTAACATCGCAAAAGTGAAGGAAATAGTGACTGAAAATCCTCATTCAACTTTGAGAGAGATAGCCGCCGAACTTTCTGTATCTCACGAGTCGATCCGTACTATTTTAACTAATCATTTGGGTATGAAACATGTTACCGCTCGGCTAGTCCCAAAAGACCTGAATTTTCTCCAAAAACTCAATCGCATGAGAGTCGCTGAGGACATGCTAGAACGAGTCAATTCCGACCCAACATTCATGAAACGCATTGTTACTGGTGACGAGACGTGGGTTTACGAGTTTGACATGCAAACTAGTCAACAAGCTTCGGAGTGGCGCCTTCCAACTGAACCGAAACCGAAGAAACCACGCCAAAGTCGATCAAAAGTCAAAGTCATGTTGACTGTTTTCTTTGACTATCGCGGTGTTGTGCACTCGGAATTCTTGCCGGAAGGTCAAACGGTAAATAAAGAATATTATTTGAGCGTTATGCGGCATTTAAGAGAGCAAATTCGACGAAAAAGGCCAGATTTGTGGAATGAAAATTCTTGGATTTTGCACCACGATAATGCGCCTTCGCACAAGGCCATCATTGTGAAAGAATTTTTGACCAAACACTCAACAAATACCATCGAGCAACCACCATATTCACCAGATATGGCTCCTGCCGACTTTTTTCTTTTTCCTAAACTCAAATTACCACTTCGTGGCACCCGTTTTCAATCGGTAGAAGACATAAATGAGAATTCGCGCCGAGAACTGAATTCAATTCCGGAAACAGCGTTTAAAAAATGTTTTGATGATTGGATTATTCGTTGGCGTAAGTGTATCGTTTCTGAAGGAGCATACTTTGAAGGTGATAAAATAAATTTGGATGATTAACAAACAGTTTGTGTATTATTGATCTTTTCCCGGTACTTTCTTGACAGAGTAGTATATAATATGTTTTTACGCTTTCAAAAATGCTCGTATTCAAATGCTTCAGGCCTCAATTTATCTTTATGCACACGTTAAAAATCACGTCACAGTTCAGTAGCTCTATTCTGCTATGAAAGAAGGTCTAAGAAACAAAACAAAACAGTAAAGCGAATAGACAAAGACATAATAGTACATTAGACTCTTAGATGACTTTTTATATTTTTTTTTTCGAAAAGGCAAATGCTTGATGATAACATAAATTAATTTATATATATATATATATATATATATATATATATATATATATATATATATATATATATATATATATATATATATATATATATATATATATATATATATATATATATATATATATATATATATATATGTATGTATATATATACGTGTGACGTGTGGAAATGTGACGTGTTATTTACATTTAGAAACACGATGTAAAGAAATTTACTGAACGCTGGCTGAAAAATAGATCACATTGTGGTTTTAAAATAATAATACGAGCATTTTTGAAAGCGTAAAAACATATTATATATATATATATATATATATATATATATATATATATATATATATATATATATATATATATAAATTAATTTATGTTATCATCAAGCATTTGCCTTTTCGAAAAAAAAAATATAAAAAGTCATCTAAGAGTCTAATGTACTATTATGTCTTTGTCTATTCGCTTTACTGTTTTGTTTTGTTTCTTAGACCTTCTTTCATAGCAGAATAGAGCTACTGAACTGTGACGTGATTTTTAACGTGTGCATAAAGATAAATTGAGGCCTGAAGCATTCTTCCAGAAAGAACTTAAAGTCCAGGCATTGATTGTTAGTAGGAATCGGGAGGCCAGATCTGGTTTCGGACACCAAGATCTACTTTGGGTTACTATAGTTTCAGTTGTATTTATTAAATGAACCCAATTTTAAATTCAAAATCAAGGGTTTCCAAGCAACATATAATATACGAGCAATATATATGTGGTGAAAGTGGAGAAACCTTTCAAAACTGTTAACTGAAAGACTTTGTTAGATAGAGAACACTCAACACTTTGTTAGTTCTGCGGCCACAACCCGAGGTGAAAATTGGAATTTATTCAAAGCAAACTGCTAAAGCATTTTTACAAACGGGCAAACTTAGACAATTCCGACCAGACGTTGCTTATAAAATATTTATTTCACGCGGTTTTGCACTAAGTGTCAAAATACTAAGGGACTCGTCAAATCCAGAACTCCTTGAAGTATTAAAAAATTAGGTATATTTTTTTAGCTAACTTGAGTTACTGTAATGCTATTCAGTAAATTTGAAACATTTTGTACATAGCAAAAGTCTAATTTTAACCCGAAATAATCAAATTGTTGCTGCTAATAAATTCACTCCATATTACCAACGTGAGCCCACATGTGGCCAATTATTTACTGAATAAATATTTTGAAATTTATTGTGAATATTGGGCATTTAGATTCGTTCCGATCTAATAGGCCTTTATTCCACTTTTGTCTACTGTTACTGTTATGTTACTGTTACTGTGTCGTTATGACAGACTCTTCGACAGTTTTATTTTTACAGTCATTTCATAAAAAAGACAACGAAGTACGGTTTGTTACTCTCAAATGCTAGGAGACTTGTCCGCTAACGTCAAACTTAAGTTTACGCTTGTTTAGTTTTACCTATATAATCTTGTAATAAATGAAGTAGTTGCGTGATGATATTCAATTTGTCATGCCCTAATAAAAAGGGCTCCAAAAAGTACAACAACAAGCAAAAAGTATATTTGGGTCGATCCACTTTTTGTTGTTGTTATTCTGTCCCGTAAGCCGGGAGACAACAGTGATAGTGTTTCTTAGAAAGATGTTTATAATATTATATACTACTAACGTGCTCAGACGAAAGCCCACAAAAGAATTTAAAAAAAAAGCTTGTAGTTGCCACAAAAAATTATGTAATGTAGATTTATATTCATTAAATTTATAGTTTTAAAGAGTATAAATCTACATTACATGACCCAAGAGACGTAATCATAGCAACGAGGTACATCAAAAAGTTGATTGACCCATTTACACTGTCGGATGTATTAATTTAAGCAATTCCTAAAGTTTTCATTTCAAAAAATCTTGGACAAAATCTTAGAATCAGAATATTTTAAAACTTACGCGTTTCCAAGTTACAAGAAACGCCCTAATCTGTTAAAACGCCGTGAAAGTCACGCAGGTAATTTATTTCAGTTTTTAAGGCATTAATAACTCACGCTGTCAAAAAATTCACTTTTCTGTTAAGTAAAATACTGATCCATCAAGTATGAAGACGTATTATGTTAATAAGAATTCAAGGACAGAATTTGTATAAATAAAAATACAAGAAGAATGTGGATTTTAACACTGAATTTGTTAAAAAAAAACTGTATTCTAAGACGTAATATCGTTTTGGTTACTAAAAGGGCAACAATTAGTCAAAAGCAAACCCACTATCAATAAAAAAATAGGTACTATTAACCAGTGTGATTCCTAGGCCACTACTCGTATGAAACTATATGAAAGTGACGTTATCAATAAACCATAAGACTAGGTGGCTAGAGGCTAGGTGGAGAGATGACATACGTAAGGGGGCTGGGAGCGGTTGGAAACAAAAAACTCAAGACCGAGCTCAGTGGCGTGCCGTGGGAGAGGCCTATGTCCAACAGTGGACGAAAGTGGGCTGATGAATCTAATGACGAAGAGATTTCTTTAGATTTGATGGATGACGTCACTTTAATATAGTTCCATAGTGGCCTAGGAATCAAATTGGTTGACTGTACCTTAATACCTACATGTACCTTAGTTAATCGGGGGCCATCAGGCGAGCCGATTCATTGTTTGCACAAAGGCTGATTCATTCATTCATTCTTGATGACTGTGAAACACTATAATAAGAGTTCTAACAAGTACTAATATATGAATAAAATTGTTAGTATTAAAACTTGAATTATAATTGCAAGAGTAACCAAAGTAAGTAAGTAAGGTTCTTAGTTTTAGATATAGATACCTACATGATTAGGTATATTAATCTGACATATAACTTGGTGTTACAATTAAGGATTTGGATTTGTATTTATTCAGACTTCAGAATATAAACCGAAACAATTTTTTGAACATTAGCGTTTTTGTTTTACCTAAACTCAAAGTAATTTTCTATTTTCCAAATTAGATTAAAGATTCCTTCAGCTATTTAATTGGCTTTCCTAAACTCTTAAATCGAGACGCCCACTCTTTTGAAATTCCTTTATTGATCCCTTAGTTGATCCAGGCATTAAAAATAGAAGCACGTTACAAACACATTTTATAAGACTTTGTAATTCAAAAGTCAATGTACTCTAGCTATAATTTATTTCACGCGTCGTATAATATTTTTTCGAATTCACGTACTTTATAATTTTTATAATATATTTAATTTTCCAATACACTTATTTCGTAGTTTAAGTTCCGACGCGTTGAACTTGCCAGTTCCGAAAGACATTCAAAGACACAAATATCATTTGACCATTTGGTTGTAAATGTGTATTCTCAAATGAACATTTGGTTGTAAATGTGGATTCTCAATTCTACTTGATTTTACCACTATTACCTACAATCGTTTATCCGGCCGCCTTTAGCCGCAAGTTAATAAGAGCTATTATAACGTTGAAAATACGATAAGGGTAAAGACAAAGTGAAAGAGGACCTATGCCTATTGCCTGGCATCGTACCGACGAGAGACATCTCAAATAGTGAAACTTTCCTAACTTTCCTAGAAATTCTCGGTAATCTTCAAGAACATTTCTAATTTTAGTATTTTGAAAGAACATTCTAAGTTGACTCATATGTTTCTGAAATTTCCAGAAGTACCTCTGGGAATGTTCTGCAACTTGCACATTGCTACTTGTGTCCCTGTATCAAAATTGTTTGTCCAAGTCACTCTCGTTCCGTTTGAACAACTATTTTTAGCCAAACATCCGTTTTCATCGGTAGTTCCGTTCCCTGTCATGTCCCGGGCATCCCGGACGTAAAATTCCGTCCGTTGTTTCGGCCCACCGACCCGCGAAACTGATAGCTTTCAAAATCGTTCTGACTGCTCTTTAAACAATATACTCGACATTTTATAAAGGTTGAAACTGGCGGGTACTTAACATTTTCAGATTTCTGAATCGTTTCTTTACGGTATGGCAGCCTTAAAATAAAAAAGCTTGAACTAAAATATAATAATAATTATAATGATGAGACAAAGCGGAGTAGCGGAACAAATATAAATACGCAAAATGTTTGTTGAAAAGTAAAAAAACGTTTTCAATCCGATGCTTCTTAGTTTTTTCCTTGTTAAACAATATTTCGCAGGTTCTATGTAGCACCGAAGTCACAAGTTACTGTTTCTACACAATATATAACCGTACTTACACTCTTCGAACCTTCGTGTACCAGTTATTACTTTTATTTTATTTTCAAAATACAAACGTATTTTTTTTCAGTAAAGTTTTGTGCCAGCCTTTGTGTACCAATACCAATTATAGTATTCCAATTATATTTACGTTTTAATTTTACAATACCTAAATTCTATTACTTCACATTTTCAAACTAAAAATATTTTATTGACAAAAGCTTTTAACTTCCCTGTTTGTGTACACTGCGTTTTACGTTCACTGCACAGAAGTGTACTATATCTCTCTAATACACTTCCTGTTATTCTATCGAGTTCAAACATTGCACTAAGAATTCAAGTACGACGGAAGTTGATTTCAAAACAGTACCTTTCTTAACTTTACTTGTGTAATTTTAACTTATATTTATTAACAAAATCTTACACACACACTTTTAGGGATCCCTAATCAATCGCTATTCCTTTGGGAACTTTCTAATTTTACTTGATAAATTTTAACAATATCCGTCTCCAGGTTGTTCTGTTCCTAATATCATATCAATCGAATGAGGAGTTAAACCATCGGAAAGACAAAGGAAACGCACTATCTCATTTATAAATTTAGTTTATGGATTATAAACGTAACTTAATTCTAGCATCAGCATTATCTCTTTATTAATACCTAAGATTACCACAGCCTATATCAACACTTAAAAGAATTAAGCGTACAAAAAGAAACAGTTCCCAAACACGTACCGTTGGGAATGGCCAGACCCCTGTCAACGTCTCTAATGCCTACGCAATACGTTTTATTTTTGCCTAACCCAGCGTTCAGGACCCGACCCCAATAAATTGAGAATTGCGATACCATTTCGCGGCCACTGGGTTTTACTGACTCATAAACTTGCGACCACTTACCTACTCGACCAAGATAACCTTTCCTATGACTGAACTCTATTTGTTAGAATATAAGGTTCAGAAGCGGTAAAAGACTTGGGGTTATAAATGACTGTCCTCCACAAGTGGGTGATGAAAAAGCGGTCAAATGAGCGTATGACATATTCCATTTATGTAGAGAGAGTTCCGAATCGTCCAAGTAACAATGTGGAACGTGTTTTTGTTCTCTTTGTAAACGAATGTTGGTCGACGAATGGAATTTAAATTAGAGGAAGAAACGTCCTAATGACGTGAAAGGCCCACTGTAACTTACGCTGTGATACTGGTCAGCCAGTGACGTGTTTTATCCACGTTTATCTACAATGATACACCATAGCAGGTCTTGTATCTAAATTATTCCGTACATAAAGTTTACAATTAAACGCATCTGGTCTACACATTTCCATGTCTTTACGATCGCCGAGGGTCTCACCGTTAAACATGCTAAGTTTACGAGTATGGTGGTTTTATTAAAAGGGCGTAACTTTTCCGTTGCGTCACAAAAAATTAACGATACTTAATGTGTATGATACATTTTCGTGACGTACCTACTGGAAAAGTTACAATTTCTAAATTTTTGGCCTTAACGATGTACACTTTTTTGAAAACCACTCAAAAATGCCTCGCCGTGGCATAAGCACCCCGTTAGAATACAGGAAGCGTTTTTAGACAACATTAATTATGATAGAAGGTCAAGGTTTTACGTGAAAGAAATATTCATGAGAATTGTTTGAAGTTTCGGTTCTTGACATAGCAATAAAATATACATAATATGAGTAGTTTAAGCATAATATATTTAAAGTAGGTACTTAATATAAAATTAAAGAATAAAGATCTACCACATTTTGATTTTTAGGTTGTGGCTTTGTAACACTTAAAACATTAAAAAATATTTTTAGATAAATAGATACAGTATTTATAACTTCCGACTACCATCCCTGAATGTTCCTACACCACCTTACCCCCTTATCGATTTAAAGGTGTGCCCGGAATATGAAAAACCCAGTCATATCGCGGGAGGTAAAAACCTGTTCCGTTGCAACACACGTAACACAGATTACGGAGCGGGCCAGGTGCGACTTCGACTCGCGTATCGACAATTCCGTACCATCACGCAACATTAATGCTGGTAAAAAATATACGTATCATACTTATTAAACGAGAAACATTTGTATATATTTGTTTGCCTAGTTAGTAGTGACCCTGCCTACGAAGCTAGCGGTCCCGGGTTCGAATCCCGGTATGGGCAAATATTTGTGTGATGAGTGCGAGTATTTGTTCCTGAGTCATGGATGTTTTCTATGTATTTAAGTATGTATTTCTTTATATAAGTAAGTATATCGTTGCCTGGTACCCATAGTACAAGCCTAGAGCTTAGTTTGGGACTAGGTCAATTTGTGTGAGATTGTCCCTGATATTTATTATTTATTTATATATATTTGTACACACGTTCTCGAAAACGGCTCTAAAGATTTCGATGAAATTTGCAATATAGCGGTTTATGGGGGCGAATAATCGATCTAGCTAGGTCTCATATCTGGGAATATTCGTTTTCCCCGTATTTTCCCGCAAAAAGATTTCCCGCGCAATATGGTTCGTAATTTCGGGGCGGCTGCCGCCGTCTGAATAGACTTATGGTTAGAGCGTTGGCCTACTACGCAGACTGCAGGCTCGAACCCCAGGTATGGATCCTTTTTTTTGTTTTTTTTTTTGAGTAGGTAAATCTTTTGTTATTGTTTTTTTTTGTATAAAAATCGATGAAAATTAGTTTTCGACCCGAGTGATGACGCTCGGTCTCCCAGTTACTGATAGATACAAAAGCAATTACGTGACTCTTTAAAAATGTCCAACGAGCAATGCTGCCCTCGTAAGAAAAAAGGGCACATCTGCGAATTATTCACAGAAGCATTTTAAACCCTGTGTAGGTTAATAAAGGTCGCATGTGGAATACCAATTCGTTTGCACATGTGCCTTTTCTTCTTATGAGGGCAGAATGTTAAGCAGCTACAAGTCAAAACAAGGCAAAACAGGATGACTGACCGCTCAGAAACAATGAGATGACATGATTAATTATTAGCAGCTTTAATTGGTATCTGTTATTTCACTTTCAAAAAAACGCAGTATTTTCGAGATTTCTTGTATTGGATTTTTTTAGTATTGTTTATTATTATTTGTTAGGTTAGGTTAGGTTATGTTAGCCATAATAAAATTTCAACCGGTAGCATATTACAGCGTAGGCTTATTAATTCGTAGACGCAAAGGGCCTTTGCGGTGAGCTATAAACAAAGGCTGCCACAATAGATCAGCAATGGTCGAAGCGGCACACTAAGCCCATCTCAACCCCCCCCCCCCAAAAAATAATAATAATAGTTTTCCGTGAGCACGGAATGCGGAACCCTAAAAACAAATGGCAGTGCTCCCATTTGAGGCAATCCTATTACTAGGTTATTAAGAGTCGCCAGGGCGCTCGCTCGTACCAAAGGTAGCTTCAATTAAATTTTTAAACGGAAAATTCATATAAAATAACACTGAAGTTGTTATGGAATAGCAATTGTTGATACCCGAAATTACATTCCGACCCAAAAAATAACCAGAAATAAATTGCTTAGGTACGGCGATTTTATGACTTGTATGACAACTTGAAATTTGCCTGTGACTTCTCCCTATTTTATCTTTGTTAACCAAAACTAATTTCAGTTATTTTTTTTTCTTTTCAAAATTGACAAGTTTTTAAGGCATTCGAAATTTAAAACGAAAGTACAGTGTGATACTTAAAAAGTCAGGGTGTTAGTCAGTTAGACTCGCATAAAAGCGCATTAGAGCAAGTGAGAGAGGAGTACAAAGTCGAAGTTGTTTTAAGAGGATTGTGAGGTGACGCTGAAGTCGCGTAGCTGTCAACAAAATTCTTACAAATTTTGCTCGGGGCGGAAAATTTCTCGCCTCCTAAATCAAGTCCGATTTCCACCACCACTATAAAGTCGATGCTTCGCAAATGCTATATAAAGAGAATAATACGAAATCAACCCGGCCGTTCAAAAGGGCAGTTTCGAATAGAATAGAATAGGTTTCATTGCATAACTGTGTACATAGATATTTAATATAAATATACAGTTTCAATGCATAAGAACTTCAGACTTGTACTCTGCCTTTTTCCTTTGGAGGGCAGAAGCAACATTGAAATATTTCAAATTGCGCGCCATGAAGGAAAACTCGCCGAGAGCTTGTTAATAGTTTTGTCGCGGGACAGAGCTACACGCGTGCTTGTTGCTACCTGTCGCATAATATGACGCTCGCAACTTGTAGCTAAAGTAGATTTTATTAAGGCGAACTAGTTTGACAACTCAGAATACACAAATGTGGCCACGTATGGGATATTGTTTGTATCGATATTGGAAAAAGTTAACGGCTCCTTTTTAATGTAATTTGTTAAAAAAAATATTCATAGTAAAGTATTTTGCGACGTTGTGCCCCTTGATGTCTTTTGGTTCTAAAACCTTAGAGGTCAAAAACAAAAACACGAAGAAAATAACATTAAATAAATATATATTGTACCAAAAATCTGACTATATTTGACAATTATATAAATGACAACAAGTGGTTTCTTAAAATGGCACGTTTATCAACTTACTATCCCTCGATCCATACTAATAATACAATGCAATGAGTTTTATGATAAACTATTTAAAAAACCGTTTTGATGAAAGGTTTTGATCTGAGATATTTTGAGATTATTTTTCTGAAAGAACATTAAGATATTTTGAAAACTGTACAGTTCTCGAAGGGAAAACTATAAACGAGTTGCAGGATAAAAACGGGTTGGTTTTTAAAGGTTTTATTTAATTATACTGGATATAAACTAGGACAGCTTAGTAATGGAACAAAAAGTAACGGTCGACGCCAGATGTTATCGCCGTCATTAGAATGAGATTATAAATATATATTTTTAATACAGTTGTTCAAAAAGTGGTACTTTTTCTAGCTATATATAATGCGGAAAGTTAGATTTTTCGCACCAGCACTTTTTACTTTTAAATTTTTTTTAAATTTACTGTTGTTCCAAGCCATACCAACCAAAGAAAGTGTATGTTCAACCACTTTAAAATACACTCTGAATTTTTATGAGATAAAGAATTAAATAAAATTGTCTCCTTTAATTACAATTTAATCTTTGTTTCATTGACATTTTTTCGCAAATGTATTAAAAAACGTCGTTTGATACACGTGCGGAACTGTCATTTTCACTCGTCTCGAATCTCCTCGGGACACGTGTAAAATGACGTACTTTCCGAACTTGCATCAAAATGTACTGTTGCGAACACTTTATTTCTCACCCTTAGTTTAAAACTGTCTTATGTCGGATTTCAACAACCACTTAACAGACGATTAGAGCGTTAACAGCTGTCAAAATGTATGAACTAACAGTCGATTAACATTTAACATCGTATGGTGAAATTGGTACTTAAAGTTTGCTCCCAATTCTGTGGCCCTAGAGAAAACGGGGATATAACGTTCATAGTGTTTATAAAAAACAGTTTTAATAGAATTGACTTCATTATACCTACTTACGTCTTTCTTAAAATATGTCAGTATATATTATCGGCAATCTGTTCATTTGGAAGCCACGAAAAAGCTGAATTTCCCATTCGTTTATCAATTTCTTAGCACAAAATTGAGCAACATCTCAGTTGTAGATAAAAATGTACAACCAAAGGGAAATTGAACGCCGCGATAATTTATAAAAAGGGATTTTGTCAGATAATGAGATTTAGATTTTTTAGCTGTTAGCATTGAGTTGATAGAATATATTTTTATGTAGTTATATTGCTTTTTAAATCTAATTGTACTGATATTTCTAGACAGCTGGTTTACATTCTTACACCCTCTCTCCCTCTCTCCTTCCACTCATTTCGTTCGCGCAGAAGTCTTTTATCACTTCTCTTTCGGGAACAATCATTTTTTTGGGATAAAAAGTGTCCTATATGTGTCAATCCAGTATAAAGACTATATCTGTGTGCCAAATTTTATTCAAATCCGTTAGCTGTTTAGGCGTGAGTGAAACACAAAGATCCATACATTCTTACAAACCACAATGGTAACAATCCATACTACTCGTAGGTACAGGTGTCGGCACGAGAGTTGAGGTGAATTATTACGCACACAGCTACATGAGACAAAGGTAGTGAATAAACGAAGGAGTTAATGTGAACAAAACTCCGCTGTCAATACATGACATGATGTTGTGTGCGTGACCTCAATGGTGCCGATACCTATACATATATGCAAGCAAAAATAAATGTAGGTTTTATTCAAAATGATAATTCAATCAAAAAACATGCTGACCCCAATACCCTGACGACCCCATGTTGTTTTGCAGCTGGCCATGAGGAATCGAACCTCATTCAAACAGAACCGAGACATTTATCAACGTCACGAAGAGAAATGGGGGGAGCGTAATCCATTTATAATATCCAATGATAACCTTAACCTTTGTTGAGTTGTGATTTAGACACGGAATAACAGGAGAAGACGTACGGATATTAACAGAATATCTGAAAAGTAATTCGATCAAACTTACGAATTTAAGCTTAATTTGACACTTTAAAGAGATATAGATCTGAAAAAAAATCCTTGTAGACAAATGTTACGTATCTTGTCATTTTACAAAAAACGTTTCGCAACTGATTATTTCACAAACAAAAACATATGACGGAACTATTAAATTATAAATGTAATTATTTTGACACTCTAATACCAAATTTACTCCATGATACCATTGTGAAATTACAATTATAAATATTACTAATTTCTAATCCTTACTCATTAAATCCATTTTGTTTGTATATTATGTTATCTCGGTTAATAAAACGTTAAAATTTTTAATTTCAGATTTGAGGACATTGTTGTGCCCTTGCAGGGTATCGCGTGGTCTAACCTAGGTGTAACCTAGGTGTAATGACAATGATTAAATGAATATAAATGGAAGCATGAAAAGTGACATGCTATTGCTTGCATGAACAGTGGAGTGTAGTTAAAGAGACTTCAAATATATATTTTTTTATTTATTATTATTTACTAGGTAACCCATCATCATCATATCAGCCGAAAGGCGTCCACTGCTGGACATAGGCCTTCCCCAAGGATCTCCACTACGGCCGGTTTTGTGCTACTCGCATCCATCGGCTTCCCGCGATCTTCACCAGATCGTCGGTCCACCTTGTGGAAGGCCTGCCACCACTTCGCTTTCCGGTCCGCGGCCGCCACTCTAGAACCTTTCCGCCCCAACGGCCTAGGTAACCTAGTAAGGATATATACCAAATTTACCGGCAATTTTTTGATGTAAAGTCGTCTATAAAATTGATTGGGTTTGAATATTATATTAAAAGATCAAAATATTTGCAAATCAAAAATCGCAATAATTAACAGATTGGAATAAACCGAGCAAGTTTCGAAAGCTGACTTTTAATATTTCCAAGTTTATTAAATAATGTTTACAAATTAAGTAATCTAAGAGGGACAGAAATATTGATGTATTTATATTTTAAAGGTTAAAGGCGATCTATCTCGCCTGAAGCCAGGATGCCGATCGAGGTGTCTATGGAGAGCGCTTAAGTAGTTCTAAAAAGACCTCAAATATTTATCATCATCAAGTCATCATCAGCCGCAACACGTCCATTGCTGGACAAAGGCCTTCCCCAAGGTTTTCCACAACGATCGGTCCGCTGCTGCTGTCATTTATACCTTTTTATTATTATTATTGATGAGCCGACAATACGGTTAGAATCTTAAAGCTAATGATACGGCCAGCAGAGAAGCGGCTAATCAAGGAGAACCCGTAGGTGGTTAATTAATATTAGCTTTGAGAAAAAAAAACAATACGACTTCGCAAAATATTTCTTTTTCATACATAATATCGCCAAAAGATCGCCAAAAATCAAAGATAAAGTCCGATCAAGAAAAACTCAAAAAGCGCCAAAGTGATATCAGTTTCAATAACCAAATTGAAATTCTAATGACCGCAACAGTTTTTACGTAAAATCCTACGGCTTGGACTCAACTGAGCCCGTTTATTTTTATATTTATCCAGGTGTATACCTGGTAGGTAGGAGTATATCATATATTTCCCCACTGCCAATCTCTACTCGTCATATGGCCCTGGATGGCGATGTTCAAAACAATAAGCGACATTGACAGAACTCTTCAAAGAACGGACCCTTCCCCAACTTTCCATACGTACCTATCCTATACGTTTCCAAACCAAGGACGTTTCCCGGACAGGTAATCCGATACTAAAGTAATCCGGTGACTGTCGGCCTTGTGCTACAGAACTTTTTCCATTCGCATCGAGTATTGCCACGTGACGGTCCTAATGCACTGAAAAGTTTTACTCACGTGTAATGATACAATGTTGCGTTTTACTTGGACGCACTTGTAAAATATGCGGTATAAAGTATTAATAAAATGGTTTATTTGACCTCTTGTTATTTATGTTGTATGATCATGGGTGGTTTTACAACATTTTTATTGAACGCATTCACTATATCAGCGCATATACCGTTACATTACAGTCCAATGCTATACAAATACTCTTTATTTAACATACAAAGACAAACACGTGGAAAATTATAATTGAAAAATTGTATAGAGCAAGTGGCAAAAACTAGTCATGATTATAAAAAATAATTACTATTATGAAGGCATTAAAATATTAATAGTAGTGTGGCTACCTAAAAAAGACCGTCGAGGAGATTCTTGGTCCAGCATTGGAGGTTCTTCGACTGATATCGTAATGATGATGAATAGTAGTGTCAGTACGAGTATATGAAGTGATAAAGTTTAACAATACTAACCTAACTTGAAACCATTTTATAACTCAACTTAAACACTTTAATTGTTATTTGCCGTAATTATCTGATGTCGGGTTGAGTCAAGTTATTTGAAACAAGAATAAGTAATTACTGAAACAACTGGGGCCGATGTTGGGATTTTGTCAAAATTTGCTAAAACTTAACAAAGTTACGGTAGAACTTTACAGTTTCTAGAATAGCCAATTTTGAGCGTTAAGTACAAACCATTATTCAGATTTACCTCTCAAAATTATAGTTAACAAGCTCAGAGTATTCAAGGTTCTGAAAAACAACCACAAGTCCACGACTGAACTTATACAAGCACACTTTGTCTCTAATTTTATTGTAAATTTGCGAAACACGAACCGCTTTAATGACACAATTATAAACTTTGATCGCATCGACCTATTAACCCGTCGTATGCTTAAGACGGATCCGTGCTCATTTGGTTATCTTTTTGTATTTTTTTTACTTATTTATACATAAGTTGAAGCTAGAATTCGTTTATTTAATGGTTAAATCAAAAAACCGATCACTATTTCACTCCGACACGGGCGCGAGCAGGCAAAATACGATTTCGATTACTTATTTACATATCAATATTAAATTTGTGAGATCACGAGCGAGATAAAGAAGCCATCAGATATACAAAATCATGATCATGATTATTAAATAGCATTTAATTACCCACGTGCGGGGTAAGGTTCTAATTATTCTGTTTCCGAAAGATATTTCAGATATTAATCTATATCGCATATCTATGCATTAGGGTGATCTGATTTCCGGTTTTATGGCGCATCTGCATTGTATATACGGGACTCGAGATCAAAATACAGGACAGGTCGTTATTTTTTAAATCAACAAACTCGTATATTCAAAAAATCTAAATCACTTACTCACTCACATACTCTTCATTCGATCGAATATACGTTCGCGATCGCGCGGTGTTATCATTAAATTCTATTGAATCGTAACATTTCGTGACAATATACTGACATGTTTCCATTCCTGTGAAAAATGCATGCCTGAGATACTGGACAACCCGTAAAATACGCGACATCTGGTCACTGGTTTTAGTCGAACGTAAAGTAGAGTGTCGCACTATAGTGAAATGTTTAGCTTGGCGGGGCTATGATCATGATTTATTTTCACGATTAAATTTTAACGAGCTAATGGATCCAATTCGGAACACTGGCCTCTAAATTTAAATTTAAGTTAGGAATCTGTAAATTTAGGTTATGTCATTTTAAGTTACGCGCCAATTGGTATTCGGAAATACGCCTAAATTGAATCCACTTAAATTTAAAACTTATCTGACGTCTCAAATGACAGCTCTAAATTTCGTGACTACTCTGTCGTCTATGGTTGGTTCTCATCAAACTAAAATATTGAAGTAACAAAAAAACTGTTTTCCGTGCAAGTTGAATTTAAGATTTATTTTACATTAAGTTATGTGATGTTTACGTAAAATAAAACTCAAAAATAAATTCTTCGTTCAATTAAAATATCTAGCAACATTGGTGGCAGGAGTTTTTTCTGGCGGAAAAGTAAAAAAAAAAGATTTGTTTGCGAGAGCCGAGAACACAGCTATGAACAATAATATGAACATGAATAATAGAAGTGGATCTAATAAACGCCAGCAAAACTTTACTGGCTAGTTGAAAAACTTTACGCAAATATACACATGGCGAGAGGTAAGACAAGCAATGAATTATTATATACTCAACCTTGTTATCTAAGCGCCTTAAATTTTATTTACAAGAATGTACTTTATTTACTTCATTTTCTTCGGTTCAGTTAGAGTCAGGCTATTAAATACTTATGTCGATTTCAGGTAATGCAAGAGAACCACAAGTGGTCCAATTTTGGCTAGTGAGCTAAATGATATGGGCTGCAGCAGGAACCTATCGGAGTGGCAGCATGTAGGTAAGTATATACAACTGTTTTGTTTTGATCCCATGTTCATTATCATGCCAAGATATAATTTGATCCATGTTTTCCAGATTTGGAGTATTTGGGCGCAGCGTGTCAAAACGAAGGCCCGCTAAATAAGGGAATAAGGTGGGACCTGCAGGGCCGACGCTCAGCGCAACTGAGAGAATTATTGAGATAATGGGCAATGTAGTTATTAACGGATTCGCGAGTACCGAAACTCCATTGGTATGTATTTTGTTAACGCTTTTAGTGCCTATTTTCACTTTGTTACAAATTATTACAGTTTGGGTTTGAGGGTTTGATGACGACAAAGTATTATGTCAAACACAAAGTAGGTAGGTAGGTAGGCTAAGTTCACATGACCGCGCGGTTGACGTTCACACGATCTTCCCGGCGAAGCGCCGCGACCTGCACCGTCATGTACCTACCTATAAGTACGTATTAGACGGCAATACTGTTTAGAATGAAGTCGATTAAAAAACGATGCATTTCTATTTTTCATTTTAAAGTTTAAATAAATGCGTGCTCGTCAAACGCACTTTACCGGACTCGGTTACAAAGTATAGCAGTATAGTAAAATAAAAAAACGTGCACTAAAAGTGCTTTTCCCTCCAAGTACCTACTTACCTATAGTTTTAATTTTTTTAAACTTTACACTTAGGACTTGTGTGGATTGAACCTTACGTACTTATCATGCAGAGGAACGTGGTATGGTAGGTAATTAATAAACTGTTCTCATTGTTGTAGGAGCTTGAGATAACCCTGTCGCCACTCCATTGGAGAACTCCCCGCCATCCGTCAAAGTGGCGAACTGGTTGCGGCGGCGATAAGGACGCGTGAAGAGTACAATGAAGTAGTTTTTATTTGTACTTGTGCTTTAATTTAATATTAAGTATGTAGGTGTTCATTTTTTATTAAAAATTTTTTAGACAAATACTACATGTTTGCTATTTACTTTCACCCCCGCATACAACTTCGATCCGCAATCAACTACAACTTCGCACCTCCGTCAGTCTCCACGCAAGCGTATAAGAACAAAGCTACCTTTATTTTTAAACGTATCGTCAGTTATAACAAAAATTATTACTGCACAACTATTACCATTTTGATCTGACTTGGTGTTTCAAAACTAAAATTGTACCTACTGGAGCGCCAGTTGACGCGAGCGTACCTACTTACTGCCTGCTGGCCACTCTTGCCGGCGTCGTATAGCAGTTCCCCAAGGCCCTGGCGAACGCACTACGTAGGTCCTACTCGCTCGTTTTCGATAAGTATAATTTTATTATCTCGGGGCATCTGGCCGATTGAGTACCTAAAAGGGCTTAGTATAAACGGGCCACATTTTTCTGCAATTTGTAGCCGGGAACAATAGCCGTATTTCTTAGACTGAGTATATGCCAGAACAAGATGGGCATCTTGTTCTTCATCATTTAGGATATATTTCCGGCTATAAAAAAATGCAGAAAAATGTAGCCCGTTTAGAAGCCCCATAAGTAGGTATAACAACCCCTATCAAGTGAATCGCGGAGGATTGAACAAGTTGCACTCTACCTACTAATAAAAGTTATTAAAAAGCTTATGGAATAAAAACACTTTTTATGTTATAGATGCTAATGTAAATAAAAGATCCAAAGTATATAGAAAATAACAACGGACCCTAACTACCCCTTAGTTAAGGTCCATTATGACGTACCTATTGGAGGTTTCAAATGATGGGCAATGAAAAGTAACAATGCGTCATTAATATTGACTATCGCAAATGATCGTCTCGGGGACCCATAACTAGCTTCAAACCCCACAGTTTGTACAAAAGCAACAACTTGGCTGGCAACTGGCGCTTATAAAATAATTTACAACACCGGTCATTTAAAAGCCAGGAAAGAGTATGTTAATTTTAAAAAACGCTACAAGGAATAATTTACTGAGCTAACTGAAAACATATACCTAAGCAAGTATTCTTTTTTTTTAGAAACTATCGACCCGCATTAGGCTTCGCACGGGTAGCAGCACTAATTATAATATTCCTAATGTTCATAAAACCGGCCAAATGTGTACGGAACTGTCAGTGCGTGAGTCCGACTCGCATTTGACCGGTTTTAAATTACCTATTCAAGTGATATTTTTAATTTCAACATAAGAAATTGTATAAAATAAACATTTCATTTAGGACACAAGTTTTTAATTTTCATTCAAACTCCTAACTAGCGCCACACGTATATATCACGTGCGGCGTTAGTGAAGTCTGAAGATGGTTCTTCGTCAACATCGAGTTGAGAGGTGCCGCAGCGGCCACTTCCTCAGCAGGCGACAACTTCACATCCTCGGAAGTTTCTTCGCTATCCCCTGAAAAAAATGAGCATTACAAATAGACTCTTTTTAAATAGGTATAATAAAAAGTTTGGGTTAAACAATGGTAGTCGAGAACACTAATTGTGCAAAGAAAATTAAGCCTTGTGCAAGAAAGAACCTATCAAAAAACTGCCTGTATATTAAAAAACGCCATGTTTAAACTCTCAACTTGGCAGTGTACTTTTAAAGATTAATCCCATAAGAAGTATAGATAGTGCGTGCAGCGTGCAACCTGCAACTTTAAATTAGGGCTACCTTTATAGGGCTGTAATGCAGCACCCGGTCTTTATTTAAGCACCTGAATTTGCTTTGCACTTAAGCAAACCAAATGGATATTAGAATATGGAGGAAACATGCCTTGAAGACATGTCTAGAGTGCCAGGAAAATTCAATGACTTTCAATGAAATAATTTCATTACCATTATTTTTGGCAAAGTTGTTCGTAATAAAATTTGTTTTATGAATGTATCAACAAAAAAATTAAATTACGATTAATACTGGCACAGCTATAAACTTTACTTATACATATTATAATCCTACTAATATTATAAAGTTTGTGTGTTTGTATGTGTGAAAATTTGGTAGTACCCAAGGGAAAACCGATAAACGACTTCTACGCGGACGGAGTCGCAGGCAAAAGCTAGTTTAACATACCTGCATAACATAATCAGCCTATTGCGTGTGCTACACGGT
The DNA here is from genome assembly GCA_963241965.1 of Tortrix viridana. Classification (NCBI taxonomy): domain Eukaryota; kingdom Metazoa; phylum Arthropoda; class Insecta; order Lepidoptera; family Tortricidae; genus Tortrix; species Tortrix viridana. Next base: position 4,414,914 of record OY725192.1, read on the forward strand.
TTGAAACCATGGTTTTAAACCAAGTGACCAAGGAATGCATTTATATTTGTTGCCTGCAAAATTGCTGCATCATGTGTGCATCCGTGTTGACACTTATAATCCTTTTGTCAGAATCACATATCTGAAACAGAAAGAAGGTATATAGATACATTTTATAGATGCACTCATTATGTTGTTGTAATAAGTACTAAACAAATCCATATTAAACTTCCACATATATTTGTGGTCATCAAACAAATCTTGCCTCTAGCAGAAATTAAACTCATGAGCTGTGGCTTGCTAGTCACAAAATAACCACCACTGATAAATTATCAAATCATTTGGAGACATAAGTTAACATAACACAACAATTAGTTCTTTTATACTAACACATTAATTAATTAACTATAATAATAAAGTAAATCTACCAGTTTTTTTTAAATTATTATATAATTGTTGATAATAGGAGATTGTCTACAAGTTTATGAGTTCGCAAAAGTTAAATATTAAAAAGAACTTGCAATAGTTAAGCCTTTATATAAGCCTTTCTCATTTGATATATTTATTAGCAGTGTGAAGTCCTATACATTTTTATATGAAACAATTTTAACAGTATGAGCGACCTGTAGTTTATTCAATTGCAATAAAACTCGGTATACCCAATTTTCATAATAATAATAATAACATCATAATAATAACTTTCTAAGTTTCTTTTTATTCCAAAATACATGAAAATTGGGTCTACCAAGTTTTATTGCAATTTAATCAACTTTATAGGTCCCTCATACTGTTAAAATTGTTTCATATAAAAATGTATAGAGCTTCACACTTCTAAGTAGGCAAATCTTATTTTACTTATGTTTTTAATCCTTGGTAAGGTTACTAGATGTCATTTTAAATGTGAGTGAGCCTTTTGGCAAAAACTAAACATTTTGAGCGACCAGTAAATTACCACTTAACAAGTTCAAATTTCACAAATAATCAACTAATTTATGGTACACAAAAATCAGCTATGTGGAGGAATGATATATACTTACCTATATTATTTTTCTTCATATTTTGGTCCACTGATGTACCTATAGTATATGGTTTTTGATGTGCAAACATTACTTTTCCCGATTTCAAGCCGGCTGACCCTATGGCCGACCGATAAAATGTTACACACGGCCCACACGGCGGATATACTTAATGAAATTATTTATTTATCCTTCATCTTCGTCAATTTCACCAACAACTATAAAGTCATCCATTATTACTAAGTCAAATATATCCGAAATACTACACTTTCACAAAAACAGAGCAAGGTTACTTGTCACTAAAATTTTAGACGTCAAGTTTTAGGTGGCGCGCTAATTTACAGATAAGATAAATTAAAATTCTGTAAATTTACGTTTAGGATGTCCGTCCGAATACCAAATTGGCCTGTATCTGTAAATTGAATAGTTTATAAACGTCAAATTATGCGTATGTTAAAATTAGAGATTTTAATTTTAAATAAGGAATTACCGAATACGGATTACGTTTAGACCTGTCAAAATCGAGTTTGACGTTTATAAATTTACGTTTACAGATATTTAAATTTACAGGCCACTGTTCCGAATTGGATCCATTATCCTTGTTGGTGGTGACTCTACTTACGAAGTTAGCGATCCCGAGTTCGATACCCGCTAATAATAAATATTTGTGTTTTTATTCATAGTAAATGATCCTTTGATTTTGATTACCAAACGAGTCTAAATAGTAAGCATTAATACTTTTTGTTTGATCTACTATTGACTTTCGATAGGTATATTAAGTAAGCAAACTATGCGTAAAGTAAGGAAACTCAATACAATCATAATTTTCTAAACCAACCCGTCATCATAAAATATTTCGTGCCTGAATACACGTTCCATTTACTATTTACACTATACAAATATTGCTTTATCATCTTACTAAGATATCTAATTACACAAAACATTTTACTTTGCTCTTTTGTAGTCTGAGCGGCTGCTTCAAAAAAATCTCTCGGCGTTTTATAAAAGACGTCATATTGCAACAGAGGCTCGTAATCTTCTCTTTGAATTCAGCTTAGAGGCTCACAATGGGCTCTGAATTCTAAGGATTATTAAGGTTCATACGCCTTTATGTAAGGTAATCGGTTGTCAACCGTTCCTTCAGTTGTTGAACGTTTTCGAAACGCTGACAGATTCTGTTTTAAATTTGCTGGGTTGAGTCAAGCGTGAATTGGAAAGGCAATTTACAAAATTGATGGTATTGTGTTTATTTTTACTTAAATAAAATATAAAGTTGAGTCTGAAAGTGTTGAGAAATTTCACAACAGCAAAGTTGTAGTGTTTGCAAATAAATTTACTGATGGAATGGCTTTACACGACTTTTGACGACGCGGTTAGCCTAGTTGGCAGTGACCCTGCCTACGAAGCTAGCGGTCCCGGGTTCGAATCCCGGTATGGGCAAATATTATGTGTGATGAGCGCGAGTATTTTGTTCCTATGTCACGGATGGTTTCTATATATTTAAGTATGTATTTCTCTATATAAGTATGTATATCGTTGCCTAGTACCCATAGTACAAGCCTAGAGCTTAGTTTGGGACTAGGTCAATTTGTGTGAGATTGTCCATGATATTTATTTATTATTTTTTATTACAATGTTCGATGGAAATACGGCTCGGAATAGTTGTGTCTTTATTTTATGTATGTGATTGTAAGTTATACTTAATGAATTAAAAAATATATATTATTTTATACTTAAACATAACACACAAGTAACTAAAATACAGTTTCCGCTTATTCTTAAAGTGACACAATGCTTAACAAAATATTTATTATTTAAACCCCCATGAATTTCAAGTTCAAATTTAATAAACTTAGAAAGAATCCTTGAGAGATCGGGGCGGTGCTATGTCGCTTCTTAAACAAGGAAAATGTATTCCGAAATATCTCCATTAAGCGACGTTGACTCGACAAGTTCCCTTTTTACATATTTTTCCTTTGTAAACGAATGATATTAGACGTGAAGTGATTTTTATTAAAATTCATAGAATTTCTAAGTCATAAGTGAAGCAAGGATATACTTTGGTAATATTAAAGAAACAAATTTGAGGTGAAAAAAATTAACGGGTTAACTGAGCTAATGTAAAGTCATTTTGAGCTTTCAATCAAGCATTGAGCCCACTTATCGGCATGAAATAAACGAATTACATTAATTATTTATCGACTCTGATGGCTGCGACTTTCAGTAATGACAGTTTATTGGATTCCAATACATCACCGCTCAAACATTTACTGCACAGATTATATCTATGATAATCAATCCTCAAATTTATGAGTTAAGCCACAAATTTCAAGTAAAACATTAATTACAATGGACGTTTCAAAATTAAGTTAAAATGTTATTAAACTGCAATTAAATGTAAACAATGAAATAAATGCCACAGTAAAACGGTTTTAAACGTCTATTAAGTCGTATTGATAGTAAATTCCAAATTAATTTACGATAGGCTTACGAGGGTGTTTCATTGTATTTCTGTATGTCGAAATAGGTAATTAATTTGATGGTTTAGCTGTCATTCACCCAAGTAACAATTAATTTACCCTTGGGGCAAAACCACATAACACTAATATTATAAATTGAAAAGTTTATGTGTGTTTATGTGGGAAACCGCTGGATGACAGCAGCAGAGGACTGATCGTTGTGGAAAACCTTGGGGAAGGCCTTTGTCCAGCAGTGGACGTCTTGCGGCTGATGATAATGATGTTGATGATGATGAGCAAGTTTTTATTTACGATTTTATCGTTAAAAAACCGGTAAAGTGCGAGACGGACTCGCGCACTGAGGGTTCAGTACACATTTGGCCGGTTTTTAGTATTTTTAGTTTTTCTATAGTGTTTGTTTTATAATCTTAGCAAAGTTGACGCTTGTGTGTATTACCGTTTTAACGATAGAACAAATACAAGAAATACATATGTGTACTAAATTTAAACATAAACGGTCTAGTATATTCGAAGCAAATTAGTCGTAACATTACAACTGCAAATGAAGAATTTCCTATTACTTTAAATAAAGACTTCAGGTTTTCCTGTAATCTATAGGTAAAGAATTATTTTCTGTATTTTTTTGAAATTTTAGGTCTGGGAGATAAGGGTAATTTTATTAATTTTCTAATTTACCCCCAAAAATGGCCTCCATGTACAATTTATTTATTTACGTTACACTCCCGCGTTTGTGTTACTGTGTGTATATGTTAATAAAATTTCTACTCAATCTGTCCAGTAGTTTCGGAGAAAATTGGCTGTGACAGACGGACAGACAAACACACGAGTGATCCTATAAGGGTTCCGTTTTTTTCCTTTTGATGTCCGGAACCCTAAAAAAAGAAGTCAACAAAGGGTACTTACACGCATAGATACTGTACGGAAGCAAAATGAGGTCGAGTTTCTAATATTTTGATTGTACGCCACAAGAATTAAAAGTTGACTTTTACTAAGCAATAAATACAAGGTTCCCGGAGAAAGCATGAAACAACTTTAATAAATGTCGAGAGGTAAATTATGCCCAGAGAACGGAATTTTCGTGGCACTTTTTGAATTATTATAGTGAGTTCTCTTTTATCGACTTCCGATGTACGTAATATCGATACAATACAATACAGAACACAAAAATCAACCGAAAATTAAAAGTAGAGGTAAACTATATATAGGTAAACAATTGATAGCATAGTGACATATGTCTATTAAACTACTACTAGCAGAGAAAGTGGCCAAATATATCGCAACACATCCTTATTCCTATAGTAATAAAGGTGTGTTGCGATATATTTGGCCAGTTTGGCTGCTCCTATCTATTTGACGTTGACTGTACCTACATGAGTACATAACACGATAAGTTACTATATATTTTGAAGTTTAATGTATCGATATTTACATTGAAATGTGATACGATATGAGAACTCACTCACTCCATTTTTAGCGTATACATTTTTGGGAAAAGCACTGTAATTATTTTCCTTGACTACAATGACAATGACAATTGCTGGTTTCGTATTTCCGGCGACCAGCCATCCAGTACTCAGCCAGCCACTGCCACTCCCCTGCCAAGTTAATAATTTAATGTAGGTAACTACTGACTGTTTGTAAACAGGAACTGAGCTAACTTTCATAAAACGTCTTTCTAAAACGTTTGCAATTTGCGTAGTTCTAGATTATTATTCGCCTTAGGCTGCCTTGCAGGCTGGCTTATTAACTGACTGGTTTCCTTAATGGAAACCAGCTACTGAGGAATGGCAGCGGATTATAAAGAAATATGAATTGAATCTTATATTTTCCGATGCCTAAGGAATGATCTATTCCCAACTAGCAACCCGTCCTCGCTTTGCTCCAGGTTCTATTATATACATAAAACTTCCGTGAAAAATTATCTAACTGATGGTGAAAACTGCATTAAAATCCGTTGCGTAGTTTGAAAGATCTAAGCGTACAGAGGGACAGAGACGGCGGGAAGCGACTTTGTTTTATACTATGTAGCGATAATTTCCGAGTTTTCCTTGTCAATATTAAAATATATATTACTTAATACCCTTAACCTTCCTTCCTTCGTAACCTTCGATGGGCTTTCAAAAAATTATCTTTTCATCTTTTTCCTGGTTCTCTTAAGAATGTACCTTATCTGGAAGCCTTTTTAGATCTAGTCCGGGGTTTGAGGTAAATCTCTTAAGCGGAGCGGTCTTGGTGTGTAGTGGCTAAACACAACAAAAATTCAGAAAAAAACTGAAGCACGCGCTCACGATGCTTAGCCCTTAGCCAAGATGCCCATCGATAACTAGCGTTTCTGTTCGTTTCGTTTTTAAACCAATCGCGTCACTGGTAGATCACGTGACTCTCCGTATGACGTGATCTACCAATGACGCGATTGGTTTAAAAACTAAACGAATAGAAACGCTAGTTAGCGATGGGCATCTTGGCTAAGGGCTCTTGTGTGTGATTGAATATCGTGATCGTCATTTATTTATTACAAACCTGCTACAACAACATCAGCGGAGAAGAGGTCGAAATCTCATTGAGATACAATAATAAATAGATAATTAACATTTCAAATTTAAAAAAACTTGTACACATTAAACCAGAATGGTTGAGGGAGCACTCTTTGAAAATAGTAAAAATATCTGTATGCCAGCTAAACATATAGTATACTGATGATGTACAGACAACTTCAAAAGTAGATACACACTTTTGTATCTTGTCGCTATACAGCCACGTTAGCAATGTCAAACAAGATTTTCAAGTATGTTAATGCGATATAGTACAAAAGTGAGTGTCTAGTTTTGACGTTGGCCCTACCTCTTTCATGCCATGCAATGCAAAGGAAGGGTCGAAGCGATTTGGTTTTAACATGTTTGATGTATTACTGAAATAATAAAATAATTTATTAAACAAGCCAGCATTAGGTACCTACTTTCAGCCACCAATATAATGTAGGGTAGTAAGTCTTCAATTTAATATAGCAGTTTATTTCTGAAAGTATTCAGCAACTTTATTTTTATTGTATGAAACCTATTCTTAACATAAACTAATCCCTAATGGAAACTAATGACCTTTTCGCGGACCTTCCCCAAACCACTTAGTGTGAAGTGACCTTGACTCATTCTAGGGCTGAGCAACAGTCGGCTAACTGTTGATTCTGACGCAACAGATGAGCTACGAGACAGACTTTACTTTGTAATACTATTCTCATGTACTTTTACGGTAATTAACGTTGAAATGTTTAATTATAGGAATTCAAATAAAAAAACGAAAATAATTTAATTGCCTTTTTAATGCGACTCTTAATCCCTACTAATATTATAAATGCGAAAGCAACTCTGTCTGTCTCTCTGTCTGTCTCTTACCTTTTCACGCTTAAACCGCCGAACTGATTTAGATGAAGTTTGGTATGGAGATAGTCTGAGTCCCGGGAAAGGACATAGGATACTTTTATTAAATCATCCTTTAAGGGGGTGGAAGTTTGTATGGGGAATCAATCATTTCTTAAGTAAGGTATATACAATTTAGTATGGAGATAGTTTGAATCCCGGGGAAGGACATAGGATACTTTTTATTCCGGAAAATTGGATTTCCCGAGGGAGCAGTGATAAACGACTTCTACGCGAACGGAGTCGAGGGCAAAAGCTAGTTATTTATAAGTACGTTTACGTAATATAGGAAAATATCCTTCTTTGCTGAGTTACATAATGAAGTTTCTATAGATTAAGATCGAACTCCAAGCAGTAAGAAGCGATAGATATACATTATTCCTATTGCTATATCCCTTAAATTGGCTGTAACAGTAAGCTTTACAATATTTACCCTCACCGGGCATCGACCGCGAGCCAGGCTCTCTGACAACTAAGTTATCGCCGTCTGGATATTTTACACTCTCCAACAAGTTCCATAAATAGCTAGCTTTGAAAACCCAACTACATTATATTGATATTTCCCGCGAGCACTTAGACTAGCGTAATGGTTAAAGCGTTGGCCTGCCGAGGCCGCGGGTTCAAACCTAAGCTATGGACCGGTTTTTTTTTTTTTTTTTTTTTATAGAAAATCGATGAATATTCGGTTTTGACCCGAGCGACGACGGCCGGTCTCCCAGGTACTATTTTAAATACACCATTTTGTGATTTTATTTAATTAAAGTACCCAGTGACACTCGCGGCGCTTGGACGCTTCTAGACATCTCGTGTCAATTGGGCCATTCGTTTAACCTCTACGAGTGAACAAAGAACCATAGATACAGGTCAAAAATATGACCCTCCTTTTTCAGCAGTTGGGAAAAAATTACTTCAACACATGGGTTAGATCACAAGAAAGCAAAGGCTCTATGCATCTTGCTATCAAAGCGTACCTGATAAATTTAACCTTAAAGGCATATTCCGAATCCATTGAGAGTCGATATGAATGTATACAGCGCATGCGCTTAGCCCCCTCTCGCTGATCTTGACCTGGCGCTAGGTTAGATCCCGCGCAGCCTCCGACCTTGTCCCCACTTCCGTATCCGTGACGCAATACTCTTCGGGATAATTCGGGAAAGAAATTTGATATTCTTATTGAGGTAACAAACGCTAGCTATTTAGGTCTGGGGGCACTGCTACAGTAAAATATACATGGATCGCAACACCAGCTACAAATTTAGAATTATTTAAATCCACACACTTATTCTTGGGTGAAATTGAATCTTGAGATTGTCATAATTTGTACACACGTAGATGCTTATACACACATCAGCAAAAGTAAGGTAATTTTTTTTTTTTTATATAACTTGAAAAACTCGTTCAGAATAGCCGTTTCTTTAACACGCATAATATTATTGAAGTATATTTTCAAGACCTCCAAATCCAAATTCGTATATTTCCAAAGTAATTTAAAATACCAACTCGAAACCCATCCAACCGACTTATTCAGTTAAGCGGAGTTGCTTTTATAAACAACGGAACCGCTTTTGAAACTGGTATTCACTAACGAACAGAACAAACGAGTGGTTGAAACGGATGTACTTCCGTGAATAATACATCCATGGCAGTACCGAAGTATCACAATGACGTAGCTGGAATTCCCAGGATTGTACTGTTCTGTACTTTCTCGCTTGTGGCTAAGTACGTCTCTTTCGTTATAGGCTAGGTTAGAGAAGGATTACCGAGCGACCAACAAGTCGCGGGCAAGACGTGCTAGCTGCTCTACACCCGTATCAAGGTCGCCTTTATAACGGTGGATAAGTGCGGATAATGCATTCGTCACTCTCGCACTTACATAATCGTAGAAAGTGACAGATGACATAACCATCATAAGTCCGCTGGAGGGTAATAAATTGAAAAACTATAGGTAGGCTAGAAACTGAAGCGGTGAAACCCGGCCAAATATAGATGGCGAAATTAGTTCTAGGTAGGAATTATTTAGCAGGACTAATACCGCATGAGTAGGCGGCGGGAACTCCGCAACCTATTCGGGTACCTATCCAATGATGTTGAGGTTAAAAATTGTTATCTAACGGAACGTTTTTGGGGTTTGAAAAATTAAGAGTAAAATAAGACTAGTGTATGAAAGTGTTTGTTTTTAGTATTAAATGTCCGCGAAATGAGTTGGATGTTTGGTGTCTTGTAATTCAGACAATGGCGGTTAAAAGGTTAAGTATTAAGAGCTATCACTGGGCTTATCTTAAGCTGGCCATACAAACTAGGGTATGCCTGCGCAGTTTTACCTGTACAGTTGAACTGCACAGGTAAACCGGAGCGTGTATGTGACACAACTGTGTAGGTTTCCACGCCTGTAGGTACAGGCAAATTGTGTCACTGCATACAGAGGACTGTCAACGCCTTACGATTCCAGTATAACAAAAAGCTGTTCAGCAACGGTTATGACAATAACTTGATGACGTATTGCATAATAAATCTACTGGAATTATATTGCGGTATAATTATGGCTGCGTTTGCGTCGCTGCAACAAACAGCCGTTATATTTCTTGGAAGAAGAAACTATGTTATGTACGGGTAGATATCGTTATAGGATAAAGCGGCAACTCGCGCGAGTTTTCCGCTTGAAATTATGAAATAATATCAAAAGAAAGATCTTATATAAAGTGATTTACTGCTACACTTAAAGACGTTAATATTTTTTTGAGTTTGATTAAAGTTTCTGCGTCTTATTCTATTGCTATAGCAAAGAAAGTGACAGCAGATACTTTAATCAAGCTTAAAAGTTAATGGACCTCTCTGAGAGCGGCCGTTAATCATACTTTTTACATCTCTACTAAGTCATTTAAATAGTGCATTTCAAAAGTTACACATGATATCTCCCACCTATATATAAATATAAAAATCGATTGCAGTGCGTTAAGGTGCTTTTCCACCGGCGAGGCGAGGCGAGACGAGACGAGGCGAGACGAGGCGAGGCGAGACGAGACGAGACGAGACGAGACGAGACGAGACGAGAATTGAAATCGCGCCAACCTATTTCCACTAAATAATGCCATCGCGAGCCCTCGCGTGCCCGCGCGGGTAAGCGCGATACCTCGTGACCTAGATACGGCAGTATGTCTGGACAAGTTATATGAAAATGTATGAAATATTAGCTTTATTCAGTTATTCATATTGGTAACACATAAGATAAAAATTGAAATATACTAAGTAAGAATATCGTGTGGTGGTATGCAACCCTCGGTGCGCGAAACCGACTCGCAATTGACCGTTTTCTCCTGTTACATTTTAATTTCATTTCATGACTGATTAGAAAAACCCTAATACGCACTATTAGGGTTTTTCTAACCAATGGCCCGGCATAAACTCGACCGGTTTTAATGTTGTATATTTTCCATGGAATCCGAAATGGCCGGACATGTCAGGTTTTTTAATGTTTATCCGCAACAAAAACAAAAGCATCACGATTTCCCGCTGTCTCGCGCGAGCCCGCGCGGGTCACCCAGAAGTATTTCCACCGGCCTGGCGAGACGAGGCGAGAAATAACGACGCTTTTATTTTCGTTGCAGAGTTAATAAACACTGTATGTTTTAGTAATACGGTGCAATATTACAACAACAAATATTTCAATTCTCGTCTCGCCCATCTAGACTATTTCCACCGCAGCCGGGCAAGGGAGCAGCGAGGGAAATTTTACTATACAAATTTCAATTCTCGTCTCGTCTCGTCTCGTTTCGTCTCGCCGGTGGAAAAGCACCTTTAGCCTCGCAAAAACTAGAGAATGGCTTGACCGACTTGAATTTTTTTTTTTTGTTTTGTTCGCCTCCATACTGGGGTGATTTAAAAAAAAGAAAATTAAGAAAAACCCAAAGGAACAGCCGAAAAATCGAAAAATGTAGTACGAAGTTCACCGGGTCATCTAGTTATTAATAAATAATTGAGCATTGGGTTTTGGGTACTGAGTAAATAAAATGTTCTATGCAATTTTCCGTTGCACTACAAACATTGGCCGTACAATATAATTGGGTAGGTAAAGTTTTTGGAAGAGGTGTAAATTATATTTTTTTCCGATAGTCGTTATCCTAATGATCAAGGAACTGCGGCTCTTTTATTTTTATTTCCTCTAATATTTTAGAAATATTTTTTTTAGTTATTAAGTTGACATTTGTTCACTTTATTGGCCGACAAGCTTGTTGCCTTCGTACTTAATGAAAAAGAAAAAAAAACTGTCACTTCTATAACTGTCATTGTCAATCAAAGTAAACAAACGATTCAATTCTTTCAAGCATCTGAGTAAATCTTTGTAATACTCCATTTTCAAAGTCCGTGTGGGATTGCTTGAATTCATTGCGTGTATACGATTCAAACGTGCTCTCGTGGCTATCGAAAAGCAGGGCAAGAGTCGTCGTGAAAGCAAGAAATCGGTGTCCAAGAAGCAGTGCCAATGGGGTCGAAAATAAATCGTAGTCCAAATATCGTGCAAAGGTCAAAGCGAGCAAAGCTGGAGGAAAGCGGCAAAATCGAAAGTCCGGAGTTCGTTCTGAGGTCGTTAAAAATATTTCTAAAAACACTGATCACATGAAACGAAGGCAAACAGAAAAGAGTCGTTGAATTTAATCGTTTGTTTACTTTGATTGACAATGACAGTTATAGAAGTGACAGTTTTTTTTTTCTTTTTCATTAAGTACGAAGGCAACAAGCTTGTCGGCCAATAAAGTGTACAAATGTCAACTTAATAACTAAAAAAAATATTTCTAAAATATTAGAGGAAATGAAAATAAAAGAGCCGCAGTTCCTTGATCTTAAGGATGACGACTATCGAAAAAAAATATAATTTACACCTCTTCCAAAAACTTTACCTAGCCAATTACAGGAATATCCTTTTCGTCATACAACGGAACTTTTTTCATTTTCGTTCTCTGTATGGTTAAATACATATATGCTCAGTACAACGGCATCGTCAAAGGGCTCACCGATCTACCACGTAAAACTGCCCCTGGCTGAAAATGTAGGTTTCTTACGTGTGTTTATTTACCTTCTTACAAGATGTAATTTTACGAAGTTTTAACCCTAGAATACTCTTGGTTTTGAAGAAAATAAAAAAATAAAAAAATAGGTTTTTATTTTTTTGTAGCTAAACTAATTAAACGATTTCTTTGTAATTTGGATATATTATGTATCGGGGTAGATGGCGGTGACCTCCACGCGTGGGAGGCGGGGGGAAGTTTGGTTAGGTTACGATCTGCCCAAAGGTCCGTCTGCTTCTCCGGTCTACCCTGGGCAACACCATTAGCGACTGGTACATGTACCTCTTACTAGTAGTGGCTAACACCTGCCCGGAGTCGTCAGGTACTGTGGGTGGACCTGACGACCTACCTACACCCACCTGCGCTAGGGCCTGCGCAGTTGATCGCCGTAAGCAGGGATGAAGGGAGCCTGGGGATTGAGCCGAGCCAACCAGCGAGGCAACACGTCCATTTTGGCCCGGATTTCAGGCGAAACGGTGGCCCTTACTAATAGCCAAAGTAAGGGAAACGGTCAAGTGTCTTACCGTCTCTGGGGCACGGCGAGAGCTGTGGGGTCTCGTGGAGGCAGTCTGACTGCCAAAGCGAGAGGTGAAAGGCCATGCTGAAGGAGTAAGCGAAAACGATCCTGGCAGGGGCGGTCGGACCTGGCCGACCCCTGTCCCGTCTAGCGAGCACCTGATGTCGCGCAAATAACCAACCCTGCAGCTCTATATCCAACCGGTAGTCCTAACGACCGAAAGCTATTTTTATAGCCGGTAGGCGTTCCCATAGTTGCGGGCTCGAAAGAGGGTGGGAAGCCGGAAGGATGAATTTTATAATTTTAAAGTCATGGATAACAGGTCTTTAAAATTCACATTGGCCAAGCCAGAAGCGTCCACCGCTAATGGCAAAGCCAGACAGGCTGGACAGGCTGCCCCCAAAGGGGCGGCTGGTCAGGCCAACAACCCCAGTGCCAAGGCGACTGGTGGCTTGCCGACCTCGGTCGGCAAGGAAACCAAAGCCAAGGGCAAACACTGGTTAAAGGGTAAAGCCAGAGGCGGAGCAACGGGGCACCCCCCCAAGCAAAACCGAGTGGCCTTCCCACAACAGAGCACTGGAGCCGACCTGGTTAATCCCAAGGCCCAGCCTCTTCCAGACCCAGCTGGACAACCCGGGACCTCCCGGGACTTCCCGCAAGCCAGTTCCTCTGGCATGCTAGCTGGAACACAACCGTTCGCGGACTGGCAGGAAGTGGATCGCAAGTCCAAGAAGCGACCCAAATTTGGGAAGCCTCGCCCCGCCGATCCCGCGATCGTCCTACCTTTCCTTGTTGAAAGTCAAGGTCAGGTAGGTAAGAAAAAACGGCCGAAGCCCAACAAAAGCCAACGGCGTGCCGCTCGCTTAGCGAGAGAGCAGCTGGAAGCGAGTAAGGTCACCGCGTCCGGTTCGGGTACAGCGGCTCCACCGGAGACTGTACCGGACCCGGCACCAATCGGCCAGGGAGCTTCTGGTAGATGTCCAGCGGAGAGTAGTGGGGCAACCCATAACACTCCAGCAGGATCGTCGGCCAGAACCACTGGTAGGGCGGTTGCGGGACCGTCTAAACAACAACGACCTGGTAAGAGAGCTCGAGCCGCTGCTAAGCGAACGATGGACGATACCCTATCGCCCAGAGTGGAGCACAAGAAGCAGCGACTCGAGGGTTCTTGCCAACCTGGTGTGTCGTACTCCCAAGCGGCTAAGTCCGACCTGGCCGTCGTCATCACAGACGAACGTACGGGTCACATACCGAGGGAGTACTCCAATGCCATACTCCGTGAAATGCACATTGCACTAGCGGAGGAGGCAAAGGCAGCCACACCATTAAACAAGCCACCTGGATTTGACGGTAGGCCTATCTATGCGGAGGGTCAGTTGAAGCTGTTCCCGCAGAATGAACATTCACTGGCCTGGCTCCGAAGATGTATAGAAGGCCTAACACCCCCACTTGGCATGAAACTGGCCGTTACGCGCCAATCAGACCTGGCAGGCAGGGTCCGTTGCGGGTTATTTATTCCCAACCCAGAGGAGTCGACCACCTGGAGGGAAGTCCGTGACGCTGCGCACGGACTCACCTACCAGAACGACTGGGCCCAAGTCAGTCGCTGGAACATTACGAAGGTTGACAAACAATCCGAAGGATGGTTTGTCACCTTCTCTATACCGGAAGACCTTGTCCCCATCATCATGGCAAAGAGGAGATCTCTAAACTGTGGGATGGGGCAGGTATACCTTAAATTCCGAGGACCAGGGGGGAAGTATGTGGAACACCCTCCCGTGCTTGAGGAAAGGACAGCTCCTGAACTTAAGATAACGGGAACACAACTTCTCCTTGACAACAAGGAAAGCCCGACGGAAGGCGCTAGTCACGCATCCACCGAACCAGTTGCCCAACGGGTAGCGGCCGACCTCGAGGATGATCTGCTGGACTCCGGTGATGAACCGAACATGGCAGTCTCCGAGGGGGAGGAGCTATCCGGAAGGATGGAAGTCGGGCTTAACCTGACAGTGGAGGATAGGATGGGACGACACGATGTGTCCAACACCTCCACGAAACTGCACCTGGACTAGCATTGTCCAGGCAAACCTCCAGCACAGCGTCTCCGCCTCAGCACAACTAAGGCGCTGTATGGAGGATCTACAAACGGCCGTTGCCCTCATACAAGAACCGTGGGTGAGCAACGGCCAGATACGAGGACTCTCTAACACAAGAGGTAAGTTATACTTCTCTACGGACCACCCAAACCCAAGAGCTTGCATCCTTACTACTGGTAACATTGTGGCGCAACCGCTAACGGAATTCTGTTCCAGAGATCTGTGCGCGATACGGGTCCAATTACCACTAACCACAGGCTGCCAAGATCTAGTCCTGGTGTCGGCGTACATGCACGAGGAGGAGGACCCGCCCCCCCACGAACTGCACTTACTGGTGAACCACTGCGAGAGAGCCGGCCTCGAGATCCTCATAGGGACCGACTCCAACGCACACCACCCCCTCTGGGGTATGGAAACCAGCAATAACAGAGGTAAGACCCTGGTTGAATACCTTATTACTACAAACCTTAATATTCTAAATATAGGGTCAGAACCAACTTTTGTAAACAAACGATGTAGAACGATAATTGACCTTACCTTAGCCACGGAAGGAGTCAGCAGACTGATTGTGGAATGGCGGGTGTCGAAAGAGGCCTCCTGCTCAGACCACAGATGGATCCGTTTTGACCTCAAGACATCGTTCCCCGAACAAGCTCCCAGACGGAACCCCAGGAAGACGGACCGGAATAAATTCAGGTCAGTCCTTGGTAAGAAACTCGCATCATTACCACCGATGGGGGACCTTCGGGAGACGCCGCTAATTGAGCAGCAGGTAAACAACCTTACTGACACCCTCTTGGAATGCTATCATGAGGCCTGCCCCCTGAACCCACCGCAGAGGACATCCATCAAAGGTCACCCGTGGTGGGGACCTGAACTGGAGAGACTCCGGGGTAAGGTTAGGCAACTTTTCAATAGGGCTATGAACACCACAGCCGAAGCGGACTGGGACAAATATTACGAAGCTAAGGCTAAGTATAAGAAACGCCTAAGGTTCTGGAGCTCTTCGTCATGGAAGCGCTTCTGCAGTGGCATTGAAACATTAGATCAAGCCAATCGGGTAAGGAAAACACTATCGCGCCAATCAACGTCACAGTTGGGTACGCTGCGAAAACCCGATGGCTCATACACCACCTCCCCAGCGGAGACCCAACGGCTCCTGCTGGAAACACACTTTCCGGGCAGCATAATGCTGACCAATGAAGTGTGGCAGGAGGAGGAATACACCGAAACAGAATCTAACTGGCGCACTGCTGAAAGGGTTATCACTCCAGACAAACTAAGGTGGGCCATTAACAGTTTTCAACCCTTCAAAGCAGCAGGTCCCGATGGGATCTTTCCTGCTCTCCTGCAATGGGGACTGGAACATATTCTGATGACGCTGACTAAGCTACTGAGGGCTTGCTTAGCTCTCGGATATGTACCCAGGAAGTGGAGGGATGTCAATGTTATATTCATACCGAAACCAGGTAAGAGTGACTACACAAACGCCAAATCCTTCAGGCCAATCAGTCTCACATCTTTCCTTCTGAAGACGATGGAAAAACTGTGTGACAGAGACCTGAGAGATCGGGCGTTGAAAGACATACCAATGCACGGCAATCAACATGCGTATAGCGCAGGTAAATCTACAGAGTCGGCTCTCCACATGGTTGTTAGCCGGATTGAAGGAGCAATCAAGAACAAGGAAATGTGCCTTGGAACATTCATTGACATAGAGGGCGCCTTCGACAAAACACATTTCACCAGTATAGGTACCGCCTTGGGCAACCATGGAGTGGAACCTGGTTTAACTAACTGGATCACCAACATGCTGAACAAACGAATCGTGCGCTTCGCGGGGGAGTCACAGGCCGCAGCTGTGGTAAGGGGCTGCCCGCAAGGGGGGGTTCTCTCGCCGCTCCTGTGGAATCTAGTGGTAAACAACCTCCTCACTAAGCTCAACGCTGAACGATTCTACACGATAGGCTATGCCGACGACTTAGCTATATTAATAACAGGTAAGTTTGCCAGTACAGTCTGTGACCTAACCCAGACCGCTCTCCAGGTGGTGGAGCGATGGTGTAAGGAATTCGACCTGTCAGTCAACCCAGCCAAAACAGAAATGGTAATGTTTACTCAAAAAAGAGTTCTTGGCAACTTTACCAAACCCAAACTACTACAAACAGAGCTTCAACTGTCACCTGAGGTAAAGTACCTAGGAGTAACACTTGATAGCAAACTAAACTGGAGTAATCACATTAACAAAAGAATAGAAAAAGCAGGGGTCGTCTTCTGGCAATGTAGGAGAATGGTAGGCAACAGGTGGGGTCTCTCACCGAAAGTCATCCTCTGGCTATATAAAACAGTAATTCGACCTCTTTTCTGCTATGGGGCGCTGGTTTGGTGGCCAAGAACAAACCTCGCTACCGTCCAAAACAAGCTGCAAAGGCTTCAAAGACTCGCTTGCATGGCCACCACCGGCGGTATAAGGACAACACCGACTGCCGCCATAGAGGCAATGCTTGATCTACCTCCGCTTCACCTCCATGTTCAACAGGAGGCTGCCCTGTCTGCGGTAAGGTTACGAACTCTGAACCTCTGGTCCAACCATGGAGCTCAACACGCAGCTAGTTTAGACAAAGTATACGAAGAATTTCCGTTGCTTAGGGCAGGTACGGATAGGATTCCCAAACGAATGGTGTTCGATAAGAGGTACAAAATTCAATTACATGAAGATGACAACTACGAAGGTCTTAACCCTAGGGAGCTGAGGATCTTCACTGATGGTTCCAAAACTGACAATGGCACAGGATCTGGTACGTTCTCTGAAGACCTGAACATGTCAATTGCCACACCGCTTGGCACCCACAACACAGTCTTTCAGGCCGAATGTATGGGGATCATTTATGCGGCGTCTGCCATTATTGATAGGAAGGTAACTGGAACCTCCATCCGGATCCTCTCTGACAGCATGGCAGTACTACAAGCCCTGAGATGTCACACCGTCACATCAGGGTTAATCTACGAGTGCCACAAACGACTTATGGAGGTATGTCAATACAATCAACTAACCCTTCAATGGATTAAGGGCCACAGTGGATCTCGAGGTAATGATGCTGCGGACGAACTGGCCCGGCGAGGATCGGAAATGACGGCCATGGGCCCCGAACCGATCATCCCAACGCCCTTTAGCAAAGTTCGATCTCTGCTGCTCAACCGCACCAAGAGATTACACAATGAATACTGGGTGAGTCACGATAAATGCAGGCAGGCGAGGGAAGCACTGCCTACCATTAACAGTCGACTCTCCAAGGCACTCCTCCGTCTTAGCAAATCTCGACTAAGGACGGTAACCAGTGTCTTAACAGGTCACGGACCTTTTAACAAACATCTTTTTAATTTAGGTGTCACAGACAGTCCTCTGTGCCGTGCGTGCATGGAGACAGAAGAAACAGCCGCCCACGTCGTACTACACTGCACCGAGGTGGCGCAATACAGGGCTAAACACCTCGGTCCGATGAGGTGTCTCCCCGAGGTAACCATCGACATTAAAGGTCTGGTGGGCTTCCTCGAGGAGCTGGGATGGCTAGAGTAAAATGGTAATCCCACCCACACGCAAAATAGGCGCTAGACGTCGAGTTGCGGAAACCAGCCCGCCTTCAAATACAATACAATACAATATATTATGTATCTAATAATAAACTATTGTCAAAAAAAAAATCAACGTTCAAACTCATTTATGAAGGGTTAAAAATCGACTTTTTTTTTTTAATACTTCTGAGATAAGGACAACCTCTAATTTTAGTTATTTTATGTGGAATCTAATATTGCGTAACATATATTTTTTGCAAAAAATCTATTTGGGGCAACAGGGTAAAAATATCTTACTAATGAATGTATATACGTAAAAATCCTCCATTCATTAATATCAACAATGGGCGGGAGTTTAAATAACTTTTATTTTTTCCCACTAGTGTTATAGGGACAGCCACAACTTCTTTCTAAGTTCCTTGGTATTATAATTTCTTCAAAACCAAGAGCATTCTAGGGTTAAAACTTAAACGTAAAATTATATCTTGTAATAAGGTAAATAAGCACACGTAAGAAACATACATTTTCAGCCAGGGGCAATTTTACATGGCAGATCGGCCAGACCCTTTAAACATCAACATACAATGTTTGAAAATAGTAAAGGAACATGGGATTCCCCAGACACGCCAGCCGCGCCCACGGCTCTCGTTCAGACAGCTGTGTTTACAAGCGGCGCCCACGCTCACAAATGTAGGTAAATCTTACTAGAACACTGAAATATTCTGAAATCTTTACTATCCTTACTAATATTATAAATGCGAAAGAGTTTGTTTCTTTGTTACGCTTTCACGGTTAAACCGCTGAACGGATTTCGATAAAATTTGGCACGTAGTTATTTAGAGTCTCCGGGAAGAACATAGGCACTATTTATCCAGGATAATTGGACAGTTCCCGAGGGAGCTGCGAGAAACGACTTCTACGCGGACAAAGTCGCGGGAAAACGCTAATTATCTATAACTAAAATACTATTTCACTTTTGTAGTAATTGTAATATAGTGATATGAAGAATTCGTCTCAGTAAAATTTTTGCTACCTCGAAAATTTTGCTAGTTGGTGGGGCATTTGAGTTTAAAGAATATATAACGACGTTTCTTTAAAATATCATGTGTATCAAATTAAATTGAATGCGCTAGCTTTTATAAGTTCATTACCAATGATGATCACCCAGTGCACCAGGTTGTCTAACTATTTTGTAAAATAGTTTGCAATTTTGCATTTGCAAAATATATAAATGATCCTAATTGTAATGATTTTTCAACAATTTACCAAATATTCACGCATTTTTAAAGCCGAAATGTATGTTCATACATTTCTTCTTAAAAACATTTCAGAGAAATAACTGTAGCTTCGTATCGTATTTCATGGAACAGTATTTAAATTCGTCCGAATGACGACGTATCAAAAATGACTGATGGCTGGCATCCATCATCACACTCCATACAGCTTTCAGTATAGATCATTCAAATAAACAGCTATAGTAACGTTAGGTAATTATTTAGTAGCTCAAGTTGGCAATGATCCCTAGGTGTAGTGGAGACTTTACATGTTCACTAATTAAATTTTAATATGCTTTGATCCTAAATAACTTAAATTAGCATCGGTTATCCGAATCATCTAGATTAGTACCACCACGAAACACGGCCCCCTGGCCCCCTAGCATGCATGCAGGAGATGAAATTTTACAGATGCTAAGCCTAGGGAAATGAATAGGTACATCTATTCATATTCTAACGTAAGACTTAACGCTTAAGTTTTAAAATAAAAGTGTCCAGTCATGATAAAATCGCTATATCTGAAAGTCGCTTAGTAATAAAAGGTAATAAAAGTCAGGATGAGACGCTTTTATTTTAAACCTTAAGCGTTAGATTATGAAATAGATGTTTCCCTAGCACCTGTCAAATGTTATCTAGTGCGTTCATGTTTATATCAATAACCTAATCGAGTTAAAACCCCCCACAAAATCTACACTACTTTCAGAGCTTATAACTGTTAAATAGCTTAACGGATTTTCATCAAACTAATTTCAGAACACTCTCGATTAAGTCACATTTCTAACAAAAAAAATAAATCAGAATCGGTCCATCCGTTTAGGAGCTACACAAAACACAAACACACACACACACAGATACACATAATTAAACTTATAACACCCCACCTTTTGCGTCGGGATTTGAAAAAAGAAAGGTGTATTACAAAGCTACTTAAAGGCAAAACTCAAGTATATAAGTCCTCAGTTTCCCCTGCTTCCAGGAAGCGGATTATAGAGCAAGAAGTCCCTTGGCTCTGAATAGGATCTTACAAGGTTCTTAGTAGATTATGTCCTCGTCTTGTAAAAATCCTTTTATTACTTGACTTCAAAAGATGTTTTTGTCCAATGCGTAGGTATTTATAGATAATTCTTTATTCTCTTGAGGAAGCTGAACAGATAGCTCTATTTTGACAAGTGAGGCATCGTTAGATTCGTCTCCGCATCGCGAATGTCAGATTTCATAAAACAAGTTAGGTATTACCATACATATACGACCAGAAAGAGACATGCAGTCGGGTTTTAAACCTTGCTTTTAGTTAAGCTTGTTTGTGACTGTATAAGTAGTATATAAAAGATTTTTCAACAACAGAAACATAAAAACATAGACAAAAATGTTTACAATAAAACAACTAAAGGGTAATATGTATAAACTCGTAACAAAATGAACACTCGTTAAACTTATATGAGCTCCTGCAATACCCGGGCCGGGCGAACTTGGCCTTCCCGCCCGGAACTTGGCCCGGTTATCCTGTAAACTTGGCCCGGTTATTCTCAACTTGGCCTGGATACAATTCAAGGGCAGTCCCGGAATTTAGTAACTTCGTTTGATGATGACTGTCGCCAAGAAATTATACACATAAATTAATGTTAAAGTTTGCGAAATGAGATGAGAATGATTGATTTGGTTGTTTATTTTTGGCTATTCTTTGGTAGTTTTTTGAGTCATCCGTCAAAGTAAGTAAGTAAGTAAAGTGCCGTTTTTATCTTCGTTTACAATTCTTTGTACCTACATCTCTTCGCTTGTTCATAACAATCATAACGTTATAAGTATTAAGTTATGTTAGATGAGAAATATGCTTGTATTACGTCACGGCATTTGCATTATCCCGAATAAATCCGTCTGTCCATCTGAGTGTCCGTCTGTGGCTTCGTAGCTCCTTAACGGATGGACCGATGCGATTTTTTAATTGAAAGCTAGTTAAAACGGGTTTTTTTTAGTTACATATTATGATGGAAAGCCGTTCAAGAGTTAGGTTTGTGATCCATTTACTTTTTGAAATAACATACCAAAAGCAACTGCATGAACAAGTAGCCCAATATGCTATAGTATTTTTAAAACTGCACGAAACCATTTCTCTTGGAAATATAAAATGAATATGGGCGTCGACTAAAATTTTAATTACTATTTAGTACTCCGCAAAGCATTAATCGAGTCAAAGTTAATAATTTCAAAGAAAAATTAATATAAAGTTATCACCTCGACTCGAACGAACTTCCAAATATAAATGAAATGATATTTCAACAGACAAATTAATAGGTATATTTAAGGTTATCTATCAATTTATAATTACATGTCAAATATACAGGGTGGAAGAAACGGCCATGTCAACCGAAAACAAAAAATATGTCAAAGCAAATACAATTTTATTTGCAGTTGACATTATCATCCTGAATGAAAAATCATGTTGCGTGGCATGAGAATAGGGGCGCTGATATTAAAAAGTTTGCTTAAAAATAAACCGGGAATCGAACCTGTGTCCGCTAGCTTCGTAGCCAGAGTCACTACTGTAAAGCAGCAAGTAGTTTTGTATGTAGAATTGTAGAACTTGTTGCTTTATGTATGTCAGTTTTATTCTTAATTCTTTTGAAATCGAATAAAGAAATTAAGAATGGAACAATAAAAAAACAATAGTAGTTGTGTGTAGAGTCGCCTCGCGGCATTCATGGTGCAAACACCTATTCTTGTATATTATTTCAAATAAATTAAACTCAAACAAATATCAGTCTATTGATATAATCGTCACCACCCTTATATGGTGGAGGTACCTGGAGAAGATTTACCCCACCTTCTCGCTGCCAAAGGAAATGAGCGAAGTGCCAACCGCAAGGAAGCGGAAGATGAAAAACTAAGCCTATCCTAGGGCATTTTCCGAAGAGGACATAAAGGTCGTAGATATATTTTTTTTTTTTTTTTGAGAAGTGTGTGAATTTTTCGTATATAATTGTTAGCATGCTGAGAAAAATGGCAGCCACGACGTTCAATGGCCTGGAAGACATCAAGGGCTTGCGAAACCAGTCCGCGAATGTTGTTCCGTTGTGTATTCCGCGATTGAGAGTCATTATTTCGTTTAGAACACCGAGCACAGTTGCGACATCGAGGGAGGCGCTGTATGGGCAGCGAACATCGCAGCGACCTTGTAATTTGCGACCGCGTTCGTCGTTTTTATAAAATGTGTGTAGCTAGCAAGATGCGACGTCTTCATCTGTAAAGCAGCATCCAAGCTACAACATACGTCGATAATGCACCGGGATCGAACGATGTAGAACTGGAGCATCAGCTGGAATCATTTTTTTTTTATGTCGTATATATTTTTTGTAGCTTATTCATTTTTGGCAAACATATTTTTATTTGTAAATTGATATTTGAAATATAATTTGACATCATTGACAATTAAATAATTGTTCAATTTATAATCAGCCAGTTATAATTACAATAGCCTCTTTGTTAATCGAAACGAAATGCCGTCGGGAAAAAATGTTCACGTCAATTTATGTCAGTTTTGACTAATATTAAATGCAAATTTATTTTTTTCTCAACATCATAACATACGTATCAAATAGAATGGAAGACTAAATGTGTGGGACCGTAAATGTGTGTGAAACGGGTGCTAAGGATGAAAACCCTAACGATTTCATGGAAATCAGGGGAAAGGTTGGTTGCCTTTCATCATCCGCAACGGCAAACGTTTCGCATGGGGATATTTTGTATATACAATGGCATAGGTCGAACCCATATGAATCCATACGTAGATTCGGGCACTCGCCTATGGCCATGATAATTTTCTAGGGAATTGGGGTGTTAGGTTTTGTAATAATGAAGGTCATTGGTCGTACATAGAGTGATAGCCAAGTTTGTACTTATGATGATGAGAAAAATTCAAATTTTTATAGATGTTAGCTGATGTGAAATTGATGTCTTAGGTTATATTTCAAATGGATTCAATGTGTTGATAGGATTTTAGGCTTTATTTTAAATGCTCTGATTAGCGTCGATGTGAAGACAGCACAGCAATATGATATATTTTGTAGTAATATTTTAATTCAATTATGGCAGAGTGATAGCCAAGTTTGTAAAAAAAAAGGGGTCCGACATATCTTACGAAACCCTATCAAATTGTTAATATTCTACCTAATAACAATTATAAAATAAAGAAATTGGGTAGTATTACTAAATATGTAATTGTTCACAGGAATAGATTGAAAAAAATTTATAGTCGGATTATAACTTAGTGTGTAAATATAGGGTTAAGATTAGGATTTAGTTGTATATATTTATTTAATTGTAAATTTTATTTTACAGACTTGTACAGTTGAAGCAAGCATGAACAACCATGGAAAGAAGGGTGAATAGGTCAGGCTACATTTGTGGTGCAGGCATGTTTCCATGATGGCGCTTGTCTTTGTAGTGTGATGGTAATTCCCTTTAAGCCTATAAGGTGGGAAGAGACTTGGTTGGTCTCAGCCGTCATAGTGCATGGCATGTGTACTTCGTGGTTGACAAGTCGTGCGTTACGAATTTCGCCGTATAGTGGGGTTAAGGGAAGCGATATCGTATGAAAGCTTGTTCATACTTGCTACTTATAAAATATGTGTATAATTGTTTTAATGTGTTTATTTAGCTGTGTTTTATTTTTCATATATGCTGAGCTGAGAACTTGTGAAACCCTGATGACCATAAGCAAAGATGACTGATGTGAGACATGGGCGTGCATTCCTGCCACATGTATTCTGGAAGCAGTAGGAGGCTGCTACCTGGACTTGATGTCGTTGTATATAGTATCATAATGAGATATTCCCTTTGATCACCATGATGAATTTTACAAGCCATGGTGCAGTGAAAATTGGTCATTAGTGGTTATTTAATAAAAAAAATAAAGCTATTCTTATAATGAGGTATCTTATTGCTTGTGTTTTCGCTACTAGGTGTCTTTAACATTTGCATCGTTTCATGTACACTTCTGAACGAGAGCAACAAGCTGCGCAGGAGGATGGAGCTGCGAAGTCTGGTGCTGCAGTCACTTGGCTGCACCATCAGAAGAAATGCAGTTCACCATCACTCTGCGAAGATGCTGTGACCATATCTCAGGCCGAGATATGTGACACATGCATAGCAATTTATTGAAATGTATAAGTTATGAGTAGTTTAGTATTAAATATGAAATATAGCTAGAATAATAATGTTGCGTATTGGGGGGGGGTGAAAGTGCTTAGGTAATTTATTTCATACGAGTATTTTTTCCTTAGAACCTACTGAGGCCCATTTCGTTAATATAAAACGAGATAACTTATTAGTCAATAAGAATTGACACTTTGACAATTTGTCCCTTTTTTGATATATATTGGGTCTTAGGAGGTTATGGATGATAGATTGATTGGTCAAAGTCGGACCCTTAACATATGCCTATGGGGCATGGACCCATATGTCACTTCTGTGACATGTTAAGGGAATGACGATGACTTGTCAATTCATTGTCAGATGTCTATGGACATAAAAATACCATCTCGCCTCTTTGTAAGCCTATTACTCACCACCATGAAATTTAGTTAGGGGTAATTATTTTTGCATATGTCATATACTCTTAGTATAGCATCTGTGGTGCGTGAAAGGTACGAGATGGGTAGATAGGGAATCCACTGTGATTTTCGTTTTTCGGAGGTTTTTCCGAAAGTCGAAATTTCACTGTACAGTTAAGTGTTGTTCGCGTAAGAAAATTCCGTTCTATAGTATTATTGACATAACTGTACAGGAAATTATTCCCTAGCTGGGAACAGTGTGGCTTTGTAAGACCTGCAACTCCTCCTTAGGTAGATATAAATTATTAGCTAGGCGTTGCTTTTTTCAAGAGGGGCGAGGGATGTAAAGCAGCAAGTAGTTTTGTATGTAGAATTGTAGAACTTGTTGCTTTATGTATGTCAGTTTTATTCTTAATTCTTTTGAAATCGAATAAAGAAATTAAGAATGGAACAATAAAAAAACAATAGTAGTTGTGTGTAGAGTCGCCTCGCGGCATTCATGGTGCAAACACCTATTCTTGTATATTATTTCAAATAAATTAAACTCAAACAAATATCAGTCTATTGATATAATCGTCACCTCCCTTATACTACCAACTAGGCAAAACGAGTCATAAAAATAAATAAATATGGCTGTTTACTGATTGGATCCAATCGGTTGCATAATCGTGTAACATCTTCGAATAGAGCTTCTTGCCGACTAGGGGCCCTGGAGGCGAATCCGAGTGGTACCATTGTTGTACGGAACCACGACGTCTTCAATAACAAAAACCGGAGTATCTCATTATGCGGAAAGCTTTTGTCTACTTCGCTAATGAACGAGCCATTACTCTTGCCTTGCTGGGAATGAAGAGATGTCGGGAATATTGAAGGGATCTGGAGGGAATATTTTATTGTTTATCTATGATGGTTATATCATGTCCTTGCTGTTTTTAATCGAATCTGAGTGTATTTTTCACTAAGGTATCGTTAAAGTTTATCGAAGAGATAGTGCTATGCAAATAATCAAATTCTTATCCATAAATAGTTTTCACTTCGGAAAAAATACAGTTTCGCCCAGTTCCTGTTCCAGTTCCAGTTCCAGTGGGATAACTACCTACAACAATAAATTCGTAATTGGCTTTTACACAAAAGACCATTGGCGTGGACCCAGTAGGTACATTTTGGAGTCTATGATAGAATAAGTGAATTATTTTTTTATGCTACCTACTAGACTTTGAAAATTAAGTTCCATTCCAACCCATTAGCAAAATCAGTTAACAGTTTTCAATGCGAAATTAAAATAACTTCAAAGTAAAAATGTGTTTCCATTCCGATTTTGTAATTTAAACAAACGTATCCTTCACTCGGTTGGGTCCGAATTGCACTCGGTTATTTAGCGAGGCGGAGTGAACAAAACTGCGCCTCAGTTCCGCCACAATAGTGCAACATCCCCAATTAGGACCGCTGTCGCGCTCCCGATTGTAATTCAAATTTCGAATCACTCAAAATTCTCTTTTGGGAGCCAATTGATGCTTAAACAGTGTTTTTGAACTGACTATTGAACTTGACTGGCTATTGAATTCGTTGGTAACTTTTCGCAGAATGTTACATTAGTAACATTAATTTAAAAAATTTTACTTGTTTAATTGCAAATAAGCTACTATGACTTTCGAAATTACAGCATATTTGTGTCAATATTGTTTCCGAAAATTAGTGTAGGGTTTTTTTTTGTAAATCGCTTATTGTTTCCGAATTTTCCGTTTTTTTGCTGTTATTTTTCCTGCTGCGGTTTTCCTATGATTTTTAAAAAAGGTCTTCCTAAAATGTCATTGAGATCAGCAATACCTACGTAAGAAGGTCCGGGGGGCCGCTAACGTTCAGCGGCGTCGGTAAGTACTCCATCAGATGGGATGCTGTCTGTTTAAGTGCTTTTGCATAAGTGTTTGTCATTTATTTATTTTTAGGACAATCTTTTGTAACTTAACATCTGCTTTTCAAATCATCACTAGACTAACAAGCTCCAACTCGGTGGATCTTGTTGCCACCTTCCGACTCCATTATCAGATCAGTTGTTTGAAATGCCTTAATTATTGTAGGTTTATTTATGTATTCCAAATTATAGCCCATTCCACTACTGGTTCGAAATCAACTTGCAAGATTTGAACCGAAGTGATAGACATACGAACGAAGCTAGTGAAAAAAAATATGTGTGACGTTCTCAATATAAAGGGACCTTATGGAGGAAGGCAGTTACGCTCTTCTTATTCTTGTAACTATACGAATACTATGGTAACAGTTCTAAAAACGGCGTAACCGCCTGCCTCCATAAGGTCCCTTTCTATTGAGAACGTCACATGTAATAATACTACTATTTAACGAATAATATCCCGAAATCCGAAATTTATTATTTATTATCCCGAAATCCCGGTTCGAATTCCGGTATGAGCAAATATTTGTGTGATAAGCGCGAGTATTTGTTCCTGAGCCATGGATGTTTTCTATATCTTTAAGTATGTATTTCTTTAAAAAAGTAAGTATATCTTGCCTGGTACCCATAATACAAGCCTAGAGCTTAGTTTGGGATAGGACAATTTGTGTGAAATGGTCCCTGATATGTACTTATTTATTTATATTATTATTATTACCACGTCGTCTGTACGTTTAACATTCTTCATTTAAATTTTTCTCTACATTATATTTAAACCTAAAAAAGTGTAAGTATAAAATACGTATAATATTCAGACTTATTCGTTAAATGATTATCAAGAAACGTTGAGGAATCTAAATTGTAAGTTCTTTATATGTAAAAATAATGAAATTGCCTATTTTTCTGATTTCACATGAGATTTGATATGATATAAATTATTACACACATTGTTTATAATGCATTAAATATTCATAAGATCTAACCTCAACATACTGGGAATAAATACATATAAATTACCAATACAAAAAGAAGTAACTTAAAAGCAAAGTAAAATTTTGACTAACAAGCAATGCTTTTACGCTATGCGTATGTTATATTAGAATTGGGTGCTAAGCAGAGTTATTACTAAATAAGTCTGTTTAGCTCCTAGACATCTTAGCACCTAGGCAAATAGGCCTTCTCTAATGCTTCTTTATAGGTAAAGAAGAAGGCCTATTCCCGGCAGAGGGCAAATTGGATGGACGAATGTTTGTTCCGTAACATGAAACCCGTTTGAGATCATAAACCAACGAACAAGTTTAGTCAATCAGCTGATAGCCGGGCACTTCTGGACGTAGCCATCCCGGTCTTGGAAAATAAAAATAAAAGTATATACCTATATACAAAAATTGCTCTTCCGAACAAAACAGCGTTCATGTAAGTCCAAAGTACTTACTCTGTGCTTCCCTTTCTATCGAATTGAAATTGTATTTATGTGTCATACACTGAAAAAAATGCGAGCGAATCGAGAAACATAAATTGAATAAAATATACATAATATTAGTTACATCAAAGCTGGTAATCACAACTGCAAGGTCTTTTGTGATTCAACTTACATCATAGTTGCTGTATCTAACGTCTTGTCAGGCTCGAATGGAATCGAGACGCTTATTTACAGTCAAAGTCATAAATATATATACATTCCCAAGATGCCATAAATAACTACACACCTCTATGCTATTAACAATAAGATTCATGTGTACATATATTTGAACGCAATGACTGTATAGACATTTATGCATTTGACTGTACAATAATCGCAATCTTGTTAAAAGTAACCAATTATTTTTTTCAGTATACAGTAGTGTCATAGCGTGAACTCGGCTTAAGTTTTGATGTTGCGTTGGGTCAATGCCCATCTCAAAACTTAAGGATAAAGTTTAGGTAAAGCTTAAATATACCGTCCTAAGTACGGGTTAAATATGTTAAAATATGCTAATTTTGCTAGTGTTCGGAAGCTGGAAAATTTGGAGCTTAACTAGAATGGTATTTTAGCCAATACAATTAAGAATAGACGACAGTATATTCGTTCAGTTCCGTTAATTATGCCCAAATACGATCCAACATTAAAAATTTTTTTTTTTTTTTTTTTAATACTTGTGAAAAATATATGCACTAGGTACCGTCAACCAATGACACAGTACAGGAATTCATCCAATATTATTTTTACATAGTTAATTTGCTGGCACTAACTACAGACAGAACCGGGATTTTCAGAAACTGCCCATTCAAATGAAGTCCCGAAAATGAAAACCCTTGTTAGTATATTGGTTCACTCAACCCTCCACAACTCCGCCGTACGTATCACCGCAGCCCCGTTAATTGCCCTAAGCCTGCCCGTAAACATGCACTAATGGTCATACAACTCAAAATACAGTTGGAAAACGAGCAGATTCCTCCATGTTGAGCAAACATGGGTCATATTGTGCAAACAATAGAGACGTAGACATGGTTTCATGTTCATTTTACAACGGTATCTGGTATTTATGTTATCGTTCCTGTTGTTACTGAGCCTAGGCTCGGCAATTTGATTTTGAACGAATTCTGGGCGACTGTATATTAACTATGTACTTAGTCCAATCAAAGCTTTTTAGTAGCAAATTAAATTGACTGATTGTATTTCACCCGCGTGGAAAATGAGATCCCGTGGGAATTTCAAAAAACCCGGTCTTATTCCTTGTAATACCTCTGTACAAAATTTCAGCTTTCTAGGTCCAGGGGTTTTGTATGGGCGTTGAGGAGTCACCCAGTCAGGCCATCTCTTTTTATATACCTACCTAATATATAGAAAATATAAGTAGGAAGTAGAATATACAAAAAAAAACCTCTTTACTAAGTGAATAATGTCGAATTTGCATTGGTACTGAAACGCAGATACGGCTCTATGGCTCAGGAAGGTAGAGTAGCGTGTTGCAACCGATTCAACTACCCAGGCAAAGCCCACGTGAGTAAATAAGGTTGTTTACCGGACAAATACCCCGCAGGCAAGGAATGGGTATTTGCCGTTTCCGCAAAAAGTATACCTAAAAGTGTGCAAAGAAAGGGTGAAATGAGATACTATATTTATTTTTCTGTTATGCGGTAACAGCTTTATTATTTGCACAATTCGCTGAATATCGCCAGTAATATAAATTTGAATCAAAAAATTTGGATACAGTTAAGAAATAATTACGGTTTCCGAAAAACTTCGATGTACAAATAATGGTTCAATAAAACATAATATAAACTTAACGTACTTTTGATACCCTATATATAATTATCTACTATGGTATTTTTTCTTCCGTATAGATTGATCTAACTGTGCGTTGTCGAGTAGCTTATTTGAGCATTTCCTAGATCCTCAGCAGGTACGAATAAGTATACTTAGCTACGATTAACATCTTTATTAATTACCATCTATAAATTCAACAGCAATGAATTGCAAATACATCAACAGCATTTCATATTAAATTAGATCGCTGTAAAACAGTACGATCTTGAATATAATATTTCAAAGCACATAAAACCAACCAGATCGGATTATTTATTATTCAGTCAAGTAAATTTGAATGTCTCCAGCGTGAAAACCGGGACACATGCTCGAGGAGAAAATTATCTTTTGTACCGTATGTTGTGTAAGATATTAGTAAAGTAACACGTCTGTCGAGAAACATTGGCTCCCGTTTGCAGGGATGCTTGCAATGTGGCCTTCCCGGAACCACGTATCCGTTGCAAATTAAGCTTGATCATAATGAAAACATGTTTGTTTGCGGTTGAGGAAATTGTAAAAAGGTTATCTTCCCTTTATCGTATTATCTATTCCCACTTTACTATATGTTACAATATAGAACGGTATGCGATACGTCACATTTTAGAGTAAACAGTGATATTTATTATTTAAAAAAATATTCTTGCATATATACAGGGTTAAATTAAATTCAGTAACAAATTTTCCAGCCACAATGTATCGGAGGGTTGATTTTTTTCGCGATTTCGGGGTTGGTCCTGTTGTGAAAGTTGGTCAGTACGACTTACTGATTTAACTCCCAAAATTTTGTTACTGAATTTAATTTAACCCTGTATATTAAATTAATATAATATTATATTTATTAATGTTTCTCTCTACTAATCTACTCTAATGTTTTCTCTAACCTTTAAGCCTTTCTTACATATATCCTTCCCTAAAATCTTTACTTTATTCAAAGGTACCAACTTTTTGTATTTACACAAAAGTCAGTATCTGTATTATAAAACTGATTTTGATCAGCAAAGAAACGTGTAGGCTTTAATTTGGCTTTCTCTTGACAAAAGGTAAAAAGCCTTAACGATTTTTCATCTACAAATATATAAATGAGTCAAACAAAGAATCACAATTATCCAATAAATATAAAATGTTCATTTTATATACCCACAAGCGAATACGGACGCCTCCGGTGTAGGTTTGGGTGTTAGTTTTGAACGTAATTGCATTTAGGTCAATGGCAATGTCATGCAAATATCCTGTCTCAGAATAGCGCTATTAGCATAAATATCTCAGTCGTGATGGCATCTTTTGCTTGTCATGTAAATCCGGGAAGATGGAGATGAATACGTCGTTAGTATAGTTATTACGATATAATATATATATTAAACCTTTTAAAAATAGTTACATTTTCTTCTTTTACCTCAATTTAATGTTAAAGTAACAATATCGGGAAGTACATAATGAGTTTATGTCTTAAAATGCTTTCTAACAAACAATAAAAATAACAATATAACGGGCGTTAAAACCTATTCCCATTGAAATATAGTTTAATGAAGGCGTTTAATTTTATGTAAGAACACTTCCTTAAATTTCTCGTTCAATTTATACTTCGCAATTAAACAAGCACAATAAAATGTCACAATGCTGTTCTAAGTACACCATCCTGCCATAAGTACACAAAAAGTTCGCATCTGTGATAGAAGTTCTGGTACAATCGGAACCTTGTCCACTATAGCGGAGAGTTAAATTTCCTTTACCAATTGATTTTAAATACGTTCTCTTGCGTAACGAGCACCATAGCTTACAAGTCGTTAATAAGAGCGTAATTGCTCATTAACACTTTCAGTGCCATTTCCCATGTTTCCTTTGAAAAATGACCCGAAAAGGAGTAGTTGGATGTGATAACATTGAGGTAATATCAAAGGTAATACCGACGCAGATTCAACCAATTAGGTACCAGACAAAATACGTATTTTTCTTAACAACATTGTACTTCTTTAATCAAAATCAAAATATTTATTCAGTAAATTGGCCACATACGGGCTCTATTACACGTCGGTAATATAGAGTGAATCTACCAATTGTACGCTTCTATTGTAAATTTTATTTCCACATCAACTTGGTGTGATTATAACCGTATAATGGGCTGATGAAGTATATAATGTCTTATCAGGTGGTTTTCCTCTTTACCAAAGGTTGGCAAATTAATTATGTTGCCATGGATACTGAATTATTTTAATCAATAAATCTGCACCAATATTAATAGTTTAAGATCTTACTTGTGTTAGGTTTACAAATGTATATATTTTAGTGTGTATGGTAGCCTGAAAATAAATTAATTTTGAATTTTAATATTATCTACAGAATCGAGACTTTTTAAGTGTAATAATCTCAAAGATCACATTTTGATTGGAGATAGTATTTACCTTATATTTTTATACGAAACCCGAAAATGACGTTTACGGGTCGTAATATGGTAATAACTCTATTAACGCATTACTTACTCCGGTGGTTTTCCGGCAATGTGCGGAAAAGTTAAGGAATTTGAATCACGCGGAAGCGGTTCGTGTCCTTTCCGTGCTATGTTCCTTGTTACCCTTTTCTACTTTACAAAGAAAATTTAGCAAAATATTATAATACAGTCAGCACCAAATAGATAATTGTAGCCAAAATGGCCAAATTCCTATAGTAATAAAGATGTGTTGCGATATATTTGGCCACTTTCGCTGTTCCTATCTATTTGATGTTGACTGTACCAGCTTCTGCCCGCATTCCGTTCGCGTAGAATTAGTAATTAGCTACACCCCCTACACCTCCCGTTTCGTTGATCATCCCACGAAAACAGTGCTTTTTGTGGAAAAACATCTATGTATTTCAGAGTGCTCCATTTCAAATTTCATCCAAATCTGTCCAGCCGTTTTAGCTTGAAGGACTAACAAAAATACTAACACATATACCTACACTCACAAACTTTCTTTTGACATTTTACATCTCTAAAATTATATAATTGACTGCGGGGATTCTAGATATACATCTATAATATTCTCCTTCGCATGCTTATTTTTAATTTTATATTTGGAGACTTTCTACATTTTAATACTTATTTTGTAACGCTAGCTTAAGTACATAATTTGATTTTAATTTATAATAAGAGATTTATTTCAAAATACTGGTTTTCATTTTCTTTATTTGACTTCTCAATTGGAAGCTCGATGGAGCTTAATTAATTATAAGACTGACAGTTATTCCCAAGGCGAAGAATACTCCTTTAAAAAACGAATGCAACAGTCGTGAAGCTTTTACTCCAAGTTAAACCTTATTTATAGTAATAGAAGGTTGAATCTTATGACTTAGAAATGGCAGGTAGGGTACATCTTTTTGTGTTAAAGGGTTGATGAATAATTATTACCATCACTTAATTACGCTCTTGTATTTGAAAACTTATTCAAATTAAATAAGGTCTTTCATTGTTAATATAAACCGAATGATCAGATGGTTATTTACATGAATTTCAGTGTATTTACTCTTGTTACAGCGGACTTGATGGTTATACCAATTTTTCCCCTTAACTCCGTTCGCGTAGTTAATAATATTGGGTATAAGTATTATAAAAGCTTAACCGCCTGTTTCACAATCGTCAAGTAAAGCATATCTGTCAAATAAATTTAGCCCTTACGCTTTCTTACACTTGAAAGTAGACAAGGAGATGGCTATCTTTATTTGACAGATGAATTTACTTGTCGATTGTGGAACAGGCCCTAAGTGTGCTTGTTTGTTTGTTCTGCCTTAATGACGCACAATCAACCAATTTATGTGAATTTGACACATTGCTTAGAGCCCGGAGACGATCATAGAAAACTTTTAACCCAGAAAATCGAACAGGTTAACGAAATAACATCCATAAACGCCTCCTGCACCGATAGAGTCGCGAGCAAAAGATATTTGTAATTGTAAATTGAATTTATTTAATATATTTATCTACACACATATCATAAGACCTCTATAATGCGTTCAGAATCCATTGGCAACGACCAGAATTACAACAATTAATTTTACTATGATAATTTTCTTATCTGTAGCAGTAACATAATGTTCTTATAACGATATAAAAGATAAAGTTATGAGTTTCAAATTTAGAACATCTTTGAAAAACAAAACAGTTTTATTGGACCTCAATTCTAATATCAGTCGAGATGACATTTAATTCAAAATGAAATGTCAATTGCATACAATTTTGACAAATCTCGTATGTTACCTACTTGATAATTTGATATCGAACGATATGATAGTAGAGGCCGACTCTAGATTGTCTCTGAATTAAAAAAAAAACTACGGTTGCCGCCATTTTTGACGTTCTAATAATAATTGATCAATGCCGGCTATGCCGGTCGTAACTTGCGGTTCCTGAACACATCATAGAGAGCTTATAATATGTATGTAGATAAAATAGTGTAACTGTACATAATTAGGCATTAAAACACTCGTACGATGCTACTATGAAACGCGCCTGTCGGCTCGTTTCATAAACACACACTCGTGTTTTAATGCCTCTCATTATGCACCAGTCACATAAACTACTATTGTTCAGAATTACGTGAAATGTAAGTTAAAGCTAGGTAATTTATTCGGAAGTTTAAGACTTTTATTACAATGAACCGGATAGGTAGACGAGCACGCAACGGGGCACTATGGTTTATGGATCGTAGTAAAACTAGAAAAACTAGTGATGTAGGTCACTAGAATCAACAAGGGTTTGAAACTTTAACTGCTCGTAGCTGGGTTTTATAGGTTCAAGAATAATTAAGATTTGCCCCTTTATCAAATGATAAAGGCAGCAACTGATATTAATCCTATTTTAATGACATAGTTCTGCAAAGACATTATTACTATATCGCATTGGTGTAACTTTGTTATTTCTGGTTTGATCAAACAAATATATTTTACTTAAGTCTTACATAATGTTACAGGGTAGATGGCTAGTCACCAATTATATACAAGCAAGATCGACATGCAAAAAAAAAACTGAAAATAAAATAATTTGAAAATTTATAATATTTCAAAATACGAGTAAATTCATCATGATAAGACTGAACCTAATTTTGCTTCCACATATCACCACCATTTAAACGTTTTTTTATAAACTTTAAAACAATCAAAAGACCACTCACGCAAAATTATTACTAAATATCTTTTACACGCACAAGTAAACACTGTAAATTATGGAATATCACTGAGTTTAATCGGCAGCGGAAACATATACATTACAATATTCTTTCTTATCTCCCGAAGCTTCCTGAGCATGAAATATATTTATTATAGGAAAAAACCGGTCAAGTGCGAGTCGGACTCGCGCACTGAGGGTTCCGTACACATTTGGATAGTTTTTATTATTTGTTGTTTTTCTATAGAATTTGTTCTATAATCATACCAAACTTGACGCATGTATGTATTACCGTTTTTGCGAAAGAACATATACAAAAAAACGTTAAAAATAAACGTTTTTTGTGTGGGGACTCGGGGGGTACTATTTTACATTTTAACTTTTTTTTTTTTTTTAAATATGCCGTTATATCACATATTCTGTAAAAAAAATCAATGGGCTATTGTTTACGGTTCAAAAGATACAGCTCTTTAAAGTTATGATGGACGGACGGACAGACGTAAGTAGCTTAGTAATAGGGTCCCGTTAGGCACCCTTCGGGTAAGGAACCCTAAGAACTGAATTAGATTCTAGACAAATTAAATTCTTTGTGCTACAGACAGCTAATGTTACGACGCTAAAAGCCCCGGGGTATCTGAAATGCCTTTATACAATGTACGTCAACATGTTTTAACATGCTAAGAAAGTAGGTCGTTCAATTCTTAATTTACTTCAGTGCTTAACGAATTTTCTTTGAAAAGTATAATTAGAATATCTCTTCGTCTGACCCGTATAGAAAGTTCATAGTACTTTTACTTAGTACAAAATCCCTAATTGTTGAGAGTATGGAACCCTGTCTCAGAAAACACATGTTTAATTTCTACGAATGTTCTTCTCTTGACTTGACTTTATCATTGTGACTGGGTTCAACGTGAATAAATGATCATTATTAGGGTTCCGAGGCTATAGGGCAACACGGAACTCTATTGCGGCTGAGAAGTAAAGGCCGTGAAATTTCGTTTTTTTTTTTTACTAAATAGCTGTGTGCCATATTTTATCCAAATCCGTTCAGCCGTTTAGACGAGATTGAAACACGAGCCTGCCTCGGCTCGCGTTGTCACGCGCCGTCTAAATCCACCTTTAAATACTAATGTCATTATAAAAATATTATTATTATTTATCAAAGCTTTCGTATCAACTTAAATAAAAATATGGGTCTATATTGGCTAACCGACAAATTTGTGGTCCGAATTTATCGAATCATCGCAAGTCCGAAAGTATTTTTTTCTGAAACCGTTCTGACTTTTGGATTTTTTTAAAACCAAAACCTAACCTATAAAACTGAAAATTATTATGTGAACTTTGGCGCAGCTTTAAAAATATATTTAAACAATTAACAAAATCGAACGCCGTGAACGAGGCTCTTTTAATTAAAACACAGTGTAGCTAACGTATATAGAAACTATGAATTTACTTTGTTTTCAACAGTTTTTTGACATAAGGAAAAATTTCATTGATTTCTCTTAGTAACCGCCATAAATAATTGACACAAAAATATACTTTTGATTAAAGTTTAAAAAATGCACAAAATATACATAAATTCCCGATTCGAATATATTTTTCATGTAACTAAAAAAAAATATATATATATATTTAGTCCTGAAAATAACATAACATTTTTATAAATGTTGACAAAAATACAAACTATTAATATAAAAAAACTTAGTCAGTATTTATGTTGCTCACGGTTCTATAATCTGTAAAAGTTTATATTTTATAATTCTTTTTAATTACGGTAAAGGCGCTTCAAATTTATAAAATAGTAAATGGACGAACCATTTTTCTTCCAAAATCTCACCATCATAAAACCAGAAATGGAAAAAGTACAAATAAAGTAATTCCACTAGAGTATCGACCCGTGTCCGAAATTCGCATAATATAGTTCAAGTTCAAACCAGTTTTTTCCCGACCTATTTTACTTCGACTGCGAGGTTTTCCTCAAACAAATAATTTGATTTTTTTCTTGTCCTCAAAGTCATACAAAATACAATTATCAGAACTCTCAATTTACTGTAAATATTTTAGATGAAATGTGCTTTAAAATAAAACGTATATTTTAATATATATATGTTTTTTTTTTATATTCGGCACTTTGACAGTTTAACAAACACAATGTTCATACCCGAAATTACAGGATAAAATTGCTTTTATAACGCAATTGTCGTCAAAGTCAAGTCACTTCACGTGCGTGGAATAAAAAATCCCGATACATTTTTTTGATTATTAATATTGCCAGATTTATTCCGAAAAATAAATACTGAGTAACTTTTTGTCTTAGAAATCTACAGATTTGCTATTCACGGTCACAATTCCACTTTTAAAATTCAAAAACATTTCCAATTTTTTTTACCAGCCAGCATCCCTTAAGAAAACCTTTTTTCAAAAATGGAATGGGAACTAACCTTCGCTCGCGCGCGCTTCCCTGGAATCGTCGACGATCAACAGGTGGGGTCGACGCGCTCGCTCGAGCTGAGGCTCGGCTGGTACCGACGTGCTCCCGTCTCGCGAAACGCCCATAGCGGCCGGCGGTCTGGGCGCGAATGAAGCTACGCACCCTTACAGCCGTCGACAACCCTCGAAAACTCTCCAACACATCTATCTCTCACGCACCCACTGAAAGTGGGCAAGCGGGAAAGCGCAGGTAGATTTTCGAATGTAGTTTCCTTGACAAGGACAGGTGAGGTATATGTCAAGGTAGGTAGGGTTGTATGCGTTCTGAATTTCGTGGCTCTGTTAACTGGATGACATAGTACGTCAGATGATATCGTGCCTTGGCACTGACATTATACGTACAGTATCGACCGATAACGATGAAATATAACTATGCATTTTAAAATGCTTCTGTTGTTCTTTTGGTTGGAAGTTGATATACATCTACGAGAGATTGCGCGTCAAGCCGTCAATTTGGGTGAATATTGTGTTGTGTGTTGTATGAATTTGAGTCTGAGAAAACTTCAAGGAAAATTACTAGGAAAAGAAAATCTTTAGTAAATAAAATAGATAGATAGATAGTAGATTGTTCAACAGATATTTATCTACCCGAGCAATGCGAGGGTGGATGAAGTTCGAGTGTCATTATGACATTTTAGTCTCGAGGTAAACACTCTACTTTTCACTTCGATTACGAGAAAATAAATCAAAAATAAACTAAAATACTTAATAATTTTTAGACAGACACGTAAAAAATTACAACTTAATAGCGCTATCTTTTTTACTCTCAAACCGTCACTGTTTTGCAGAAAGAGACAACAACAAGGTTGATTTTGGGGTTGGAACATAACAAAAATTCATAACATTTCCGAAACGAAGACTGAGGCGGTGGAGGTTGTATGCCCAGCCGGCTCTCCATCGCGCACTCCGGCGACAAGGGCAGGGCAACATCATCAAATGGCAACAATATGTATCTGGCTGTTTGTGGTTTTCCAAGGCTTTTATAAGGAAATTAAAAAGAAAATATTTTTTTTAACGATGGTGAAATAGGAACTAAAACACCTAATGTTTTCAGAAATTAATTCTGTTTCCCGATTGGTGTATTTTAATATAGCTGTGTTTTGTTTGGTTGATGCCAAATACAAAGTTTTTTTAAAGAGTTAAATTAGTTAAACAGTATACGTACCAAAAAAGAACCCAATGTTCCATTCATATTTTCCCTAGGGACTAAATGTACTACTTTAGCCCCGCTAGTATGAGTAGTGAAAAATAAATAATGAGACTGTGTGAAAGGTTTGTTCATTTTAATAAATTCGGGAGAAATCCGGAGAATCACTTGTGGGAGCGAAGAAGGAGATTTTAATTTATTTTTATGAAAAGGCCATACTTTATGTTTTTGTTGGCTAAAATACGTTAAATACTAAAGCAAATACAATTTTAATTAGCCTTCAAGCTTTAAATGCGTGCTTAGCAAATTTTCAATGTTTACATCGACTTTCAATAAATCCCGAATAATGAACTCATTCAAACCGGTTTATTAACCCTTCATCGAACAGGTTCGAAATATCCTCGACCTTTTTACCAAAAACAAAGGTGATGTTAAATTATCTTCGGCTTAAAAAGAGCACCTATCATCGAGCCACAATAAAATTCTTCTGAGAAGTTTAATGATTCTCCTGAAAATCTGTTTAGGACAAAAGATAGATTGATCTGACAACAATCATTAGCATAAATAAAAGTGTTGAAAATATACCAAGGGCTGATTTTTCCACCTCCAGATAATTCATACCTCTATCTTTTTCTTAAAAGGAAAGTGATTATTTAATTAGCAGATGTTTTATCAGCGAATTTGTAAAATTGGGTCTGAATCGTGAGACTTTTAATACACTTTTCACGCAGTTAGCCCAGTAACTAAAAAAAAAAAATAGGCCGTAGTTGGTAGTGAGTGACCCTGCCTACGAACCTAATCTACTAAGGGCAAATATACGTATAATGAGCGCAATTATTGTTTCTGAATCACGCAATGAATTCTAAGTATTTAAGTATGTATTTCTATACATATGTGTATTTATCACCTTAGTGCCTATTAGAGTACAAGCCTACAGCTTAGTTTGGTACTCATTTTTGGTCTCGATAAACAAATGACTGCAAAAACAAATACAAAAATCTTGTCTTAAACAATGAAAATGCTGAAAATAACTCATTCTAGTATTGACCTTATCGCAATTATCCCCCTTCTGTCACTTCACCATTTGAAAATTCAACGAACATAACACCGATCAATCAGTGCAAGCTAGTGTCGACAGACACGGGGCTAAGATTAAACGCAACCCAAAAAATATAGCTTCCGATAATATTCTGCATTGTGTTCTTGCTAAGATATCAAGTCAAAGACCAAATATTGCAATATAAAAAATGATAGAAAATAACTTGTTAAAACCAATCCGAATCGAACATTGGACTTGGGGGGGCCTGAGCTTCAACCGACCAACTAGTACGGGATGAGGTGTTGAACATTACAGTTTACGACAACTTTAACGACCAATAGTTATAAAACATTCCAATTTTACGCTAAATGAAATTTAATGGTTCATCGTGAAATAACCACAGATATGTACATAATGTAAATTAAAACAAGCATCAAGCATCAAGATGGTTTTCATTACAGTCTGTTGTGAGTAAAAACAATCTTCGTATTTCTATATTATGACACACGAGTAACAAATATACTGACAGCTGCGAGTGCAAGCGAGATAACGATATGGTAGTCACCCGAAAGTTTTAAAAGAAGCTGGAAGTAATGTAAACACATTACTTGACTTAGGACTTTCGTCACTTAAAATCATTATTATCGACTACAATCCGTTACCAGGCGACGACATAAGCGGCTGGCACGACTGATCCTTGGCTTACGTTAATCCTACACATTTTCTCTTTATGCTCTAGGCTTGTACTAAATAGACACGACAAACATACTTAGAAATAAAGAAATATTTACGAGTAACAGAAAACATCGAAGGCTCAGAAACAAATACTCGTGTAACGTTTGTTTGGCTTGTTTGTTCCCTGCTTCCAGTTATTCTCTACGTGCTCCACCACGGCGACTCCTACGTGCTCCTCACAGCCAACGTGGACGACGTCCACTCCATCGCCAACCAAGTGGCCAAGTCGCCCGTGGCTAGCCAGATCAAGGAGATCTGGCAGCAGGCAGCCCGAACATTCTACGAGCACTACGAACAAGATAGCTCCGAGCGGACCAGGTCGAAGAACCGCGGCGAAATGGGAAAAACTGGTATGTTACAAACTTAACTCTCATTTTTTATAGCTATTAAGATAATCCGGTACTATAAGTTCCAATCCAGGGGTTGGAACCGGTACCGACAATACCGGTTCAATACTGATTTAGTTCCAGAGTACCGGTTAAGAAAAAACCGGTCAAGTGCGAGTCGGACTCGCGCACCGAGGGTTCCGCACAAACTTGTAGGCATGTAAATAGTTCGTAAATCACGGGAATACAACATAAACGAAGTCCAGTATAAACTGACACCCAATATAAGTATGCACTTTCTTACTTAGTGAGTGTCAGTTTATACTGGGCTTATTTTTTATGTGATGTAACTACAAATTATCGGTTTTCGGATTTTTACCTTTACTTGTGCTACAAGGCCTATAAGACATTGCTTCTTGTAAAATTTCATGATTCTATGTCAACAGGAAGTACCCTATAGGTTTTGATTCCCTTGAGATTCACTTCAATATGCGGCATAAACGGCCGTATCTTTTGATTGCGTTGACTAAGATGTTTGATTTTTTCACTGATCCAAGGGATTGCAGACCTAAGTATTTGATATTAATTTCATCTTGATACCTCCACGCGTTACTGAGAAAAAGGGTCATGACAGACACACAGACAGACGGACAACAAAGTGATCCTATAAGGGTTCCGTTTTTTTCATTTGAGGTACGGAACCCTAAAAATACCGCTATAAGCACCGAAAACATACCGGTACCTCATAAAGGTTCCAGCACGCGTGTGCGAGTACCGTGTGCACATTAAATCTTCTGCTCACTCCCACACACTTACGTAAATATCACTGGGTACCGGTATTTTTACCTGTATTCTAATCTGTAATTACGGTAGTGATACTATTGATATCGTTATTACGGTATCGATACAACGGTATCGGTTCAAGGTCACGATACCGGTTCCTGAAAATACCCGGTATTTCAAGCCCTGATCGATTATTAATATTGGTGAAAGAATTTTGGCAATTGGGTGGGTAGTTTTACCTCTTTATAATACTGCCGTCCTCAAACTAAAAGGCGGCTAAACTTCATACGCCGCCTTATTGTTTAGCCGCCTTTTGGTTAGAGGACGGCAGAATATTAGTGTAGAAAGGCAAGCGAGCAGACCTGCCGTCTGATGGTAAGCCGTCATCGTCGTCCGTACACGTCAGCAATGCCAGGAGCACAGTCAACCAATAGTATTTTTTTTAAATTAGGATAATAACGGTGAAATTACCATAAGTCCATAGCGTAAATAATACTGAAAAATATTTATCTAGGTGCAACAAACCAACTAGTTTATTTTGTATGAAAAAACTGAAAAATTAAAAAAATTGAATTGGACCTGGGTTTATATAACATATTTACTCCTTGTGGCCTCAGGAATGCGCTGTCAAAATCCTTTGGGTACGTCCCGGACGCCCTGTAAATATTCTAACTACAAAGGAACTCCTAGATTTCCCGCATAGATTCCGCCTTAAACATTAATATTTCATAATAACTATACAACTCGCTGTCTAATGGTCAGTGGTCATTATCTTTACCCCTATTTTTATCGAATTGTTAACGTGTTCTTATTAAGTAACTTGACTACTGTACAGGTTGCACCTTTAGCCTAAGTTTGACTTATTTTCTTGCTTATAATAGACAACCTGAGAAGAAATCTAAACCCCGAATCGATTAAAAAAGATTCGATGGACGCTCGATTCCGACGACGCAAGGCTGCGGATGCCTTGGTGGACTTGGGCCGCAACGCCTCCGTGTACCTGCGCTCTTTACAGAAGGTCTTAGAGAACTTGTCAACGTATCAATAAATAATTTAACAGTACTTGGAGTCTTTCTGCTCCTACAAAACTTATGCAATTTGTACAATATTTTTACAGATATGTATATATAGAAAACGTTTTAAATTTTATATTAAGTTGATTAAGTTTAATGCAATACGGCTCATTCGTTCTTGGGTTAAGCGGCGGGCAAAACATTTAGGACGCCGTAAACACTCAATCTAGATTGCGATTTTGATTTCAAAATTCCTAGATATTTTGCGATTCGATGAATCAATCAAATTAATACACAATCGATCTGTATCGTGACCATCGATTTTGATCAAGGATTGCGATCGAGATTGAGTGTCTACGGGATGCCAATTGACACCGCTCTGTCGTAGCAATCACGTGCATACCAGTGCTACGCCGTAGCAATCCGTAGCATCAGGCTCTGATCCTACTTTCATAAAATGTTTTACTTCGCTAAATTTTCATTTCATCGACAGGCATTTCCACGTGTAAGAGTTATAATTTTTTGGTGGTCACAGGTCTAACCTACGTAACCCATGCTTAAGATAACCTGATAACTATAAGGTTTTAGCAGAAATTAGCTTACGATGAAATTAAATTCGGTGAAACGGCACATTTGATGAAATTAGTGTAGTGCAAAATACCCACAAAATGTGTCAACAAATTATCATTTCACAAATAGGTACTACCCATCGCAATTTCTTTTGATTTTACGAGTATGCGTAACCAAACCAAACCTTTGTTATAGAGCCTATGTGCACTACGTAATATGTAACTTTTGTGCAGGTAAACTTTAATGCCTATATTAAAACTCCGCGCCACCGCCGCTCCCTCATCACTACCATATGGTAACAATATTGTTAATGACATGACATCACAACGAAGACAGGTATTTAACCCTTTTTTAGTGTAATGGTGCATAGAAAATACTAAACCTGACAGGTAAAAAATATGTCTTTCTCAATATAAAAGCGTAACCTTTTCCAATCGCCGCACAGAGTTCAGAAACCGGCCTGTTTCTATGTCACTAACACGTGGGAAACGATTCTGATGACCTTTTACCCTCTCATACAAAATTATAAGCCCGCGACGTGACTTGCTTACCTATGATTAATAGGCCGGAGGCCTACTGTAAGGTATTCTTCCTAAACCAATTTTTTTTTTGGTAGCGGCGATGGAACTGGCCGGAAGTAGCACTGATTAGGGAGTCGTGGAGATCAAGAGGAGAGGCCTTTGCCCAGCAGTGGGACACCCAAAGAGGCTTTTAAAAAAAAAGCGGCGATGGGATATGGCCAAATTGGGCCAAAACAGGATACCAATTACTCTAGATCTACCTACTTACCTTTATTCCCGTCTCACGGTCAGCCTACGGTCAAATAAACAAACAATGGAGTAAAATAAACACGCTGAAGAGCTCATATTTTTATCAGATTATGTAACAATCACAAACGTCTTAAGGGAATTAAGATCCTGCGCTGATCGCTGGCTCGCGCGTGCGCGGAACATAGCTTACACGCATATTGCTGAGCAATTTGCTTTGCTCAATTATAGTGTTTTTACACCGAAAAATATTAATGTTTGTTTTCAACTTGTATGTTTGTACAGACAAGGTCATAAATGTGTATACATTTTAGTACCTCGTCTATTTAAAGTCATGTTTAAACTGCCATAAATGAATGTCAAAACGATTAAAGTGACAAGGTACTAAAGTGTATACATATTTATGACCTTGGCTGTATGTGTGTGGGTATGACCATGCATACCATCAGTCCTACAGGCGAACAAAGAACGAGGCACATCAATCATTTTATTGGCACTTACTTACTATATTTATTGTTGTGAGCA
Source organism: Tortrix viridana (assembly GCA_963241965.1). Taxonomy (NCBI): domain Eukaryota; kingdom Metazoa; phylum Arthropoda; class Insecta; order Lepidoptera; family Tortricidae; genus Tortrix; species Tortrix viridana. The sequence continues at coordinate 4,459,601 of OY725192.1, forward strand.
TAAAAAATCTAAACTTTTCATGTAAATAATATTATATTAACCCGATGTGGTAAGATCCCTCATTATTAAAATGATAACTGAAATTATTGTGAAAAAAATAAGTTTATAACAACCTCTCTGTTTCTTTCTCTGTGCTGAAGCAACAGGCGACATACACACACACAAGTGACATACTACGCACACGTACGCGTCTATGTGTGCGAACAATATTATAAAGCCGGCTTTACACGTACGCTTTGACATTAAGGTAAGCGCCTCGGATTACAATTTCGCCTCGGAGAGCGTTAGCACATTCGCTGCCTTCAACTAGCATTTGTTTGTAAATTTGACTCCCAGGTGAGCCACCGGTCCTGAGTGTGTCAAGCTTAGTTTTCGCGTGTCGAGGTTAATTATTATTATTATTATTAATCTCAGTAAATAGGTAACCCAGCTAAAATAGCAATATTTTCTACGGTTAAGTGGGACAAAAGTTACTTCAATTTTTACGGCGTGGAGAAATTATTATGTGCATAAAAACCGGTTAAGTGGGAGGCGGACTCACGCACTGAGTCCGTAGGTAAATATTTGGCAAATTTTTAGTATTTTATGTTATAGAATTTGTTCTATAATCATACCAAAGACGCTTGTACGTTCTACCGTATTTACAACAAAAATAAAAAAAACTCTTTTTTTTATAAAAGAATTTATATCAATTTTGTTCAATATACAAACGATTGCTAAAAAGATTTACTTAAATATAACACGCCTGAAAACCCCAATAGTTATGTATCTTTATACTGCTGTAACTTTTGTCGCTGACTTCCAAAAAGCAAAGAGTTTCGGTATCTTATTTCAGTATGACTAGTATGAGCCATCGTAAAACTTTTTTGATTGAAGTATCGTATCCTACTTCCTACTAATCCTGCGATCCTATCCGATATCTGTATTTCGTGTGGATGTTTGTGTTTCAATCACGCCTAATCGGCTAAACGAATTTAGATGAAATGTGGCACACAGATAGTCCTTACCTTTCCGGAAAATTGGATAGTTCCCGAGGGTAAAAGCGATAAGTGACTTCTACACGGATGGAGTCGCTAACAAAGGATTGTACTAAATAATGTGAAATGAACAAATTAGAGACATTAGTCCGGCCCTAGACAAGATACATAACGCTAAGGATAACCGAAAACTTTTGAAATGTATAGGGTTGACGTAAGCTGCTAATCTACCGCGTAGGCCGCTAATGTCAATTCTATACATTTTTGTAACGTAACGTAAACATTCACCAAATGCAACTTGTCTAGCCATTAACGCATTTGTAATCATGGGCCCTAGAGTCACCAAGTGCCCTGTGTGCTATACCACCCTATTCTTTCCATAAAAAAGTAGTTTAAAATTGAGACCCGAGAATGCCAGCAAACTGCGGCACTAATGGATTTTTAACACTGCAGCCGGCTATCCGGAGTTTTGCCACTAAAACTTTTCATCGCAATTCATACTACGGGAGAAATAACCTTTTATATGCACCAGATTCAAAACACCGACTGCAAATGAAAAATAACTCGTCTGAGCAATGTTACCCTTAAGAGCAAAATTAAAAACAGGGGTTGATCTTTTAGGTATCGTTCAAATAATTATGTACTTAGATGACAAAATACCCTAAACAATGACTATTCTCAGTCCGTGAGCTCTTAGAATAGGATTCAGGTTCGGGTAAAGTCAGCTAGACTCGCGTAAGAGCGTATGAGAGCGACATTATTTCGGGATGACTGCCATTTGTGATTTTTCATGAAATCTTAGTTGATCCCTTAATGTTAATTGACCTTTATACGAAATAAGATACGGCGTACAGAAATGAAAATGTGAAAAATAACTTTTCTTCCGCGTAATTAGAAGAGTCCGAATATTATTGTTCTATAAAGAGTGTTTACCTGTACTGTACTGTGATAATGGTAAGTTGAGTCCCCTGACTCAACCCCTTCGTTTGCCCATTTTAACTTTCCACCAAATATAATTTCTTAGAGCAAATAAACACAGATTGTGTCATATATGTCAAATATGTTGATACAAGTACTGCCAGATTCTCCAGTTTCAAATGGAATTGAAAGTATGTGTACGCCTTTACACTCACACACGCGCAGTAAGCCATCTGCGACTTTATTAAATTGCTGTTTTTTTGTCGGAGCCGGTGTTTTTGCAGCAAATAGGCCAAGTCTCGTTAGTAATCGAGTTAGCTTACTGAGCCGTGTTGTGTTCTGTGGGTTTACTCGGGAATAATACTACGTACAGTGTTTTCAAAATGACTCAAATGGACGGTGCACTGTTACGTCTATCGTCTATTGGTGGATTTAAAATTCTAATTATGTACCTATGTTTATGTATGAAAATACTTTATTAAACACGAAGGAAATAAAAAATAAATAGGAAACATCCATGTATATATAGACACGGTATAAAAGGTCTGTCACTTTATGACCTTAAAACAGCATTGAAATAAAATTTAAAAGTCACGAACGGTATGCAGAGGCATACCAAAACTGTACATGCAAGTCAAATGGTACTAAAACGGATTTCTTTCAGTCAACTTTTAATTTTAAATGTCAGCCTGAAGTTTTTAAATGCTGGTCTATGTTACAATAACAGATTGGCCACGACTTTGCGCGAGCGGCGGCGCGGTGAGCGATTTCCTAATACATTGCGTGTAATGTCAATTAACCGCTGTGCGGTGAGCGTCTTGATCGTGCGATGAAAAGAGAATTCGCTCGCCGCCGCCGCGCGTAGTCGTGGCCAGGCCGTAAGTGATAAGCAATAAAATCGTTCGTCGTGGAGATCATTGAGGAAGGCCTATGTCCAATCGAGGACAGAAAGACGTATACACTATTGGACCTTATTACAATGGAATAAGGTTAAAAAGGTGTAAACATGGTATGGCATTAAGTTCGCCATTTGTACTTACTTTGTGTATTGTGCAATAAAGTTTAAATAAATAAAAAAATGGTTATCACTCAATTACGAGTATAAGCTCACTTCACTCGCGTGTTTAAAGTTGAACGAAACATTGCGCAAATCTAAATATATAAAAGAAGAAACTGACTGACTGACTGACTGACATATCAACGCACAGCCCAAACCGCTGGGTCTAGAGATTCCAAATTTGGCACGTAGGTTCCTTATGAGGTCTAGGGGTGCACTAAGAAAGCATTTTTCAAAATTCATCCCCTAAGGGGGTAAAAATGGGGTTGGAAGTTTGTATGAAAGTCATCCATTTTTGAAGATAGAAACGTGGAAATTGGTATTAAGGCTACTAATTACAAATGAAAAATACTACCTTCAGCGATTTTGGCTAAACTACCCCTAAGGGGTTAAAAGGGGGGGTTACATTTTGTATAGGGGTTTGGATATTTTTGAAGTTAGGAACGTGAAAATTGGTTTATGGACTACTGTTTACAAATAAAAAAAGTACTACTGGCAATTTTGGAAAAACTACCCTTAAGGGAATGAAATGGGGGGTGGTAGTTCCTTTTGGAGTGGTGGTTGGTCCTTTTTGAAGTACGAAACTTGAAAATTGCTATAAAGAATACTGTTAACAAATAAAAAACGACTTAAGGCAATTTTGGATAACTACCCCTAAGGGAATGAAATGGGGGGTGGTAGTTTGCATGGGAGTTAGGTCATTTTTGAAGTTAAAAACATGGAAATTTGTGTATAGGCTACTGCCAACAAATAAAAAATTCTATTTTAGGCGATTTTGAAAAAACTACCCCTAAAGGAATGAAACGGATGGGTGAAAGTGTGTATGAGAGTTTGGTCAATTTTGAAGTTAGAAACGTGAAAACTTTTAAAAAGACTACTTTTAACAAATAAAAAACAACTTTTGGTGTTTTCGGATAACTACCCCTAAGGGAATGAAATTAGGGGTGGTAGTTTGCATGGGAGTTTGGTCATTTTTGAAGTTAGAAACATGGAAATTTGTGTACAGGATACTGTAAACAAATAAAAAATACTACTTTAGGCGATTTTGAAAAACTACCCCTATGGGGATGAAAAGGGGAGGCGAAAGTGTGTATAGGAGTTTGGTCAATTTTGAAGTAAGAAACGTGAAAACTTTTAAAAAGACTACTTTTAACAGATTAAAATAACTTCCGGTGATTTTGGATAACTACCCCTAAGAGAATGAAATGGGGGATGGTAGTTTGTATGGGAGTTGGGTCATTTTTGAAGTTAAAAACATGGAAATTTGTGTATAGGCTACTGTCAACAAATATAAAATTCTACTTTAGGCGATTTTGAAAAAACTACCCCTATGGGAATGAAACGGGGGGGGGGGGGGAGAGAATGTGTGTATGGAAGTGTGGTCAATTTTGAAGTTAGAAACGTGAAAATTGTTATAAAGAGTACTCTTAACAGATTAAAACAACTTCCAGTGATTTTGGATAACTACCCCTAAGGGAATGAAATGGGGGATGGTAGTTTGTATGGGAGTTTAGTCATTTTTGAAGTTAAAAACATGGAAATTTGTGTTAACAAATAAAAAATACTACTTTAGGCGATTTTGAAAAAACTACCCGTATGGGGATGAAAAGGGGAGATGAAAGTGTGTATAGGAGTTTGGTCAATTTTGAAGTTTTAAAACAACAAGGAAATTAAATGGGGGGTGGTAGTTTGCATGGCAGTTTGGTCATTTTTGAAGTTAGAAACGTGGAAATATGTATATAGGCTGTTAATAAATAAAAATACTATTTTCGGTGATTTTGAATAACTACCCCTAAGAAGATGAAATGGGGGGTTAAAGTTTGTATGGGAAGGAGGTTGGTCCTTTTTGAAGTTAGAAACATGGAAATTTGTGTATAGGCTAAATGAACAAATAAAAAATACCACTTTAGGTGATTTTGGAAAAACTACACCTAAGGGGGAGAAACGGGAAGGGTGAAAGTTTGTATGGGCGTTTGGTCATTTTTGAATTTAGAAACGTGGATATAGGTATATAGGCTACTTACTGTTAATAAATAAAAAACACTATTTTCGTTTTGAAGTTAGAAACGTGGAAATAAGTTTATAGGCTACTGTTAACAAATAAAGTAATACAACTTTCGGTGATTTTGGATAACTACCCCTAAGGGGATGAAATGGGGGTAATATTTGGTCAATTTTGAAGTTAGGAACGTGAAAATTTATTTTGGCTACTGCTTACAAACTAAAAGTATTACGTTCGATGATGTTGGAAATACTACCGTAAGGGGGTAAAATTGAGGGTGTAGATTTGTTAGAGTTTGGTTATTTTGGAAATACGTTTCTAGACTACTTATTATATAAAATATGAGTTTTCGAGTTTTTTATCCCAGACAATTTGATAGTGTCCAGGATAAAAACGATAAACGACTTACTTAAGAAGAGGAGAAAGAGGTACTTAATAAGTTTGGATGTAGGGAGTAATCTCCGAAACTACCCATCCGATTTCTAAAATTCTTTCAGTGATATTCAGAATGAGGTTTCAGGGTGGACATAGGCTATATTTTAACTTATAACCGAAGCTAAGCGAGGGCGGGTTGCTATACTTGATATTATATAAACACGAAAGTAGACAGTACTTTTGCGTCTGTCTGTCTGTAAAGCTTTCCCTGCTAATTCGCTGAACCGATTTCGATGAAATTTGGTATGGATATAGCCTGAGTTTTGAGGAAGGACATAGGCTACTTTTTATCTCAGAAAATTGAACAGTTCCCGAGAGAGCAGTGATAAACGACTTCTACGCGGACGAAGTCGCGGGCAAAAGCTAGTTAATAATATAGGTAATCACATGAATACAGCAGGATGGTGATACGTATAATAACAATATTTTTTATTTTATTTAAGGTAGGCGCGAAGTTCACTACAACATGAATTTCTTAACCAAAAACAATTAATTACACTGAGTAGAAAAAAACAACGATTTGATGCTTCAAATGACAAGATAAACATGTGAGCAAAAATTTTACTAGAAAAACTTATAATATGAATAAAAGATGCTAACATAAACTCAGATTCCACATTACCTTTACTATACGAGTATGTTAACAGAAGCCTTAGACAAATAAACCTACCAAGACACGCGATTTTTATATAAACATAGTCCAGAGTGTATTTACATTCGATCTCGTTCTGTAGCTCAAGTTTTTGCTTTTTCATCGCATCTTTCTATCACATTTGTTTTTATTTGGGTAGTAAAGTTTTATGTTTCAGCTTCGATACGTGACGTGTTTTATAGAGTCTAGGTCGCAGGAACTGTCCCACACAGTACCTTTTTAAAGCTACCCACAATAATTCAAAAGTTCAAACCCGACTGGGTACTAGTATGACGCGCCCTTACAATTTTTATATAGCCTATGACACTCGCACGTTTTTAATGAATCATATGACACCCCATTTATTAAAATCGGCCCAATAGTTTAGGAGTTACAATGGAAAATCCGATTTTTGGTCACATACACATACATACATGAAAAATGTACAAGGTGGGCCAAAAGAAGTCATCCGATGTTGTTTGACTCTCTTTTTTTTTCTAAATGAAAAACTTGGATTCTGTTTTTTTATTATATTAATTTAAACCTTTAGAATTTTATTGGTCAAGTCGAGAAGATTATATCGGCCAAATGGGCGCCGTCACAATTGATTGTCATACGGGCTCGTTTTATGGCATTTTGCATCACTTTGGCGAGAACTTCGGGCGACAGATTCTCGCACTCGTGTCGAATGTTGTCCTTGAGGGCTTCCAGAGTCTCGGGCTTGTTCACGTAAACACGGGACTTCAAAAAACCCCACAAAAAAAAGTCTGGAACGCTTAAATCGGGTGATCTTGCGGGCCAGTGCAAATCGCCAAAACGAGAGATGAGGCGACCCGGGAACGCCGCCTTCAGAATTTCGGTTGTGGCTCGCGCAGTGTGTGCCGTTGCTCCGTCCTGTTGGAACCACATGTCGTTCGGTCCTAATTCGTCCAATTGCGGCAGAAAAAACTCGGTCAACATGGCCCTATAGCGCGCACCGTCCACTGTTGTCGTATGGCCAGCGGCATTCTCGAAAAAAAATGGCCCAATGACTCCTCCAGCGTGAACAGCGCACCATGCAGTCACTTTGAGCGGGTGTAATGGCTCCTCGTGCATCACTCGTGGATTTTCGGTGCCCCAGAAGCGATAGTTTTGCTTGTTCACGTACCCGCTGAGGTGGAAATGAGCCTCATCGCTCATTATGATTTTGGTCGAAAAATCGTCCACTTCTTCCTCGAGATTGAGAATGGCTTGGGCGTAGGTTACGCGCGTTTGGCGGTCGGCAGGCAGCTGCTGATGCACGGACTGGACTTTGTATGGGAACATGCGCAGGTCTTTGACCAAAATTCGCCTTAGGGACGTCCGTCTGATGGCTAATTGCGTGGCACGGCGTCTGGTTGATGTTTCCGCCGACAGCTCGACATCCTCGGCAACAGCGGCGATATTCTCGGCAGAACGGGCGCTCCGGGGCCGGCCACTCTTGGCAACGTCTCGTGTGGTCCCATACTCTTCAAGGTTGGTGGCCAAACGGCGCAGTGTTTGCGCAGTCGGTGTCTGACGGCCGGGGAATCGGCGACGGAATTCGCGCTGCGCCAACACCACAGACGAATTGTTACGCAAAAAAATAGACACGATTATTCCGCGTTCTTGGGGAGTGTATCGCTCCATGGCTTGTTCACTTGTATTTTGCATCTGTCAAGTCCACAAATGTCAAAACAGATTTGACATTGGCGACCATTTGCAAAAATGAGAGCATCTTCCAATAGGGTGATTTCTTTTGGCCCACCTTGTATGTACATAGACCGTTAAAATCATTGCCCTTCTTTTGGCTTCGTTCAGTCAGGTAAAACCGGTAGAACCCTAGGTTTTGTTGCTCTCTGACTGCATGCAAGTCCCACCGGAAGGTTATCGCCGTCGCACCGGCAGCAGCAGCAGCAGCTGTTGTGCTCCTGAAACAGCCAGATCCAAAGGGACGGGGGAGCAAGCGGCCATTGGGCTTCCACTCTTTCATCACTTCAATATGACAGATTAAGCCTGACGTAAAAGCGCCAAGATACAAAAAAGAAATCTGCCCTCAACACGTCAAATTATTATCCTCTGGCCCTCTATGCATGTCTATTAAAATATATAATAAAATACCTGAAACACTGAAACAAGAATCCAGCTTCATACTCGTAACGTTTACAAAGAAACTTAAAGAACTGTTGATACCAAAATCTTACTACACCATTAATGAATTCGTAAATGAAAATTAATAGTACAGTAAATCGTCCTCTCCCACCTTTGCGGTGCCCATCATAGTGTTAACTTCTAAGCTAGCAAGTAAGATCTATGTAAAACATTATGAACGCAATAAATTATTGAGTATTGAACTTAAGTGACTAAGGTATGTTTAGTTCACGAATGAATGATAACGAAGCAATTTGGTCTTGAGTTTCACTATTTTGGTCTTTAGATGCGTTTCGTTGGCTTCAAATCTGGCTTTAAGTTCAAGTCGTTCACACCCGAATTACACAAATATACAATCCTCAAAAGTTCGTTATTTTGATGAGAAGCGAACATCATATCCAAATTCATCTCATGAGATATTGAAATAATGAACAAGTGGACTAAATAAGTGATATACTTCAAACTGAGCTGAAGAAACTTATCTATCTTTTTTAAGTGACAGATTTTGCGCCTAACGTGACGTGAATTTGAATGTCAGTTGAGATTGTTATAATATAATGTAAATTTGTACTATTTATAACTCAAGCCCGGAGCAGTGCTGGGTTGCCCTCCAATTCCCATGCCAATCGAGATAAAGCTTTACTCGAAATATAATTGTAACCGCATATTTTTGGAATAATTTCATCTCGCATGTGCCTTCATTTCGAAGGGCACAAGTCTGGGAATTGTGCGGCCACCTTTACGGTCAATAACGTCGTCCGCAACGCAACTTCGGAACCAACTATCCTATCCCAAGAGAAAACAAATAAACTTTGCAATTCCACTCCCAGCTAGCTCATTACTGTTTGCATCAGTTAAGGTGCAATCACATTATAGACTGTTTTTAACGAGAGTGAATAGTTAATAATAGCAAGCGTCTCATCGTTATCATCACGTAAAAGTATGGTTTACGTATGTACGGCTTTGTCAGCCCAAAATCTCACATCTACGTGCATCCGGTTAGGTACTAAAATATATAGCTACTTATGATGATTGATAGTAAGTAGCTATACATATATTGAAGTAGCTTGTCATAGGCCACCTGAGGCCAATTGACTTTCGTAACCTTAAGACCGCAAATGCCTTGGCAATTCAGAGGACTAAGATGGAAAGCCTAAAGCGTAAATAACTCGACAGGAAACCAGCCCGCCATAAAATAGAAATACAAATGATCGCCATTTTACCGGCAGCCTTCCACACAGGAACTAATGGTGGATCCGCGAGGTTCTCCCACCGCCACCTCACTTAAATAGCATCTTTCTTTATATGGTAGGTAATTAATAACCCGACGACGGTACCGTTCTCCTTTAAATAATTAGTTTTATGTTTGAGAGTAAATATTCATTAAATGCACGCAGATGCGTGCGGCCGTCCTTGGGGACAAAGATTTAAAACGAAATAATGAATTTATTGCCCCAAAGGTGCTGCTTAAAAGACTTTTAAAAATACTTTTTTAAAGCAGGATTGATTGTCAAAAGGTTAAAATGCTTTGGTAGGGTTCATTCATAGATAAAAAGTTGCCATACAAATAATGAAAGAAGAACTGTGATAAATAAGTAGTCGTGCTGGCATATACGCGTTCTAACTTTCACCACTGGGTGAAAGTTACATACATACGCGTTCAAGGCACTGGCCTTGAACGCGTATGTGCGTGTCGTATGTGGTTTTCGTGTAAAACAAAAGATACGGGAAAGGTTCTACAATGTCGGACTGCAACCAGACCATTACATTACCTAAAATGATAGTTCTACATTTAACAACAGGATCTATTTTGAGTGTAAAGAAACCATTATTATTAAAAAAAAAATTGCCTCATGTAGCCTATTAGCGCCTTAGCATACTACATGCAAAGTATATAGAAGTCCCATATTACAGTTAGCATCAAATAGATAGGAGCAGCGAAAGTGGCCGAATATATCGCAACACACCTTTATTACTATAGGAATAAGAATGTGTTGCGATATATTTGGCCCTTTTGACTGCTCCTATCTATTTGATGCTGACCGTACAAGTATAAACTGTTTCACCAAACAACTGAAAGCGTATTTTCTGTGAATGATGTCAGAAAGAGCAATGTAGATGATATACATTTAGTATGTAGTGTAAAAGTAATAACAATGCTTGGGGGCTATACTACAACTACATAAAAACAGTAAGTAACGTAGACCTTCAAATTACCTAAACAAAAGATGACAGGAAAAGGTATATTTACACTGAAGAGAGAGTAACATATTTTATAACCTCTTATAGAACCTCAAACATTTGTTTCGAAAAACTCTGTATCCTATATTGTTTTTTATTTTTATGAAAAAAGGAGGCAGATCAGCAAGCGGGTCACCTTACCTTACACTTGCCAACGTAAGTGACCGCGACCGATGAACACCCGCAATACCAGAGGAATCACAGCTGCCAGCCTTTGAGAAAATAATAGGCTAGTTTTTAGAAGGCCCATAAGTCGTATCAGTTCAGCAATACAGACGTCGAGAGTTCATTCCACGTAGGTGGTTGCAAATATTATACCACCCCTCAATTACCTTTCAATTCTTCGTAGGAAAATTACGTGTTTTCTCCCGGAAATTAAAAGCTCAAGATGCTTGAGTTTCGTTATTCTAAACTAGACCCAAATTCAATTATCATTTTCAGTTCAGTCTTCAATTAAGCTTCAGTTAATTGGTTGAGGGAACATGACCTTTGTCGTTGCAAGAGCAATTTAAATTTATAAACTTCCAGGGCCCAGAACTCTTAATTGGGTTTATTTTGTATTGAATTCTGGTAGTCTGGCGGGGAATGTAATAGAAATGACAACTTAGCAGCTTTTTTATGGGATGGAGTAGGCAATTGCGCACACACGCCTCCTGCCCCTTAGTTCACCAAGTCGACATTGACAGGTGGCATGTGACAATTCGGGCTACATTGCGATTTATTATGTAAACCATTGATGAAGAAACTCGTCGTATTTGCGATGTATACCGAATTATGACACATCACCTGTCATGTCAACTTGGTGAAATGGGGGGCTGAAAGTAAGGGAGCAGACATATGCAATTCCAAGGCTGCAATCCCAAGATTGCCAACGCGTTGCCACCCTGAGGACCAGGATCCTCTATGCTAGTCATTTCGCCGTCGGATATGTTACCTTTTCTTTAGGAAGGCTGGACAGATAATCGCTTCTTTCCGTATGAGGGCAGTCACGACATGTACTTCAAGCGATAAAACATACGCTAGGCGATAAACAATATATTATTCATGGACCGTCTCCATTGTTTACTCGTCCCGTGTCCGTGCTCGGGCATGCGCGTAAATTAATTATTTTTATTCGATTCAATTAATGTCACGAACAAAAGGTAATGCAAGATAAAGCGTTGCTAGTGAAGTTTATATATACATAGAAGTTATAGAAGCAAGGACTAGGGACCTTATGTTAGAATTCATCGTATTTTATCGAAAAATGCCCGACAAAATGGAATGCATCTTCACGTGATAGAAAACTTGTAAGTGCATAGAGATCGTGTACTATCGTACGTATCTTATACTGTACAGTCGAGGACCTTATTACAATGGAATAAGGTAAAAAGTGTAAACATCTTTCTCTCCTCGACTGTACAATACAATTCTTAATGATTTAATGAATAAAATATACTACTACTAATATAAGGAAGTAATTTTTTTGATTTGCAGTTATTCTATTTAATCAGCATCAAAAATCAGCAGTTAAATGAATTGATCAGCATATAATGTTTTGGTCAGCAATAAATAAATAACCGGGCGCAACACTTCGTACGAAACTAAATCAAATAATATCGGCAAATTAATCAATATTTTGTTAGCTTAAATATTTATTATGTGTCCGCTAAATAAATAATCGCGATACAAAATAATTATTTGATCCGAAAAATGATAAATTGGTCAGCTAGATTAAACAAATGGTAAGCAATAAAATTTAAGTGGTTAGCAGAAATATCAAATTTGTTAAATTACGTCAATTTCAACTTGATAGGTTAGGTAAGAGTTGTGTCAAGACGCGAAGCACCTTAACCACGTAGAATAGGAGCTCCGCGCAGCGGAGCTCCGTAGACGTTCTCGTACTTTTCTTATATTTATTAAGCATTATTATGCTCTCCATGCTTTAGATATCCGTAGTAGGGAGGGCAGTGCTACACATGGACCCTAATAGGGTACGGCAATATTATAAGGTGGACCGATGATCTGATAAAGATCGCGGGTAACCACTGGATGACAGCAGGAGAGGACCGATCGTTGTGAAAGACCTTGGGGAAGGCCTTTGTACAGCACTGGAGGTCTTGCGGCTGATAATGATGATGATGATGATGAATATTATAAGTAACTTCGTTTGGGACTAGCTCAATGTGTAAGATTGTCCCTGATATTTATTTGTTTATTTTCTAATGGCAAGGTTTAGAGTAATAGCCGCCTCGAAATAGTGTCAGCTAAGCGACGGCCGAATGCTGCCACCAGCGGGCGCGAGGCGTGAGCGACCACGCTTCGGTTATTTAAAGTCGCCCACGCACGCTCCACAGCACGGAGTAGGACTCGTAAGGTTTCTAGAAACCGATACTCGAATAAGGACACAAAGTACTAGGATATTCCCATCTGTAACATACGGTAATGTTGTCACATTGAACCTTTGAACTTTATTTGTAAGTAGGTAACAAAACACAAGACTTTTATTGCCTGTCTCACAATCAATCGTCAAGTAAGCATATAGCTGTCACATAAATTAAGCCCTTTCCCTTTCGTACACTTGAAAATGGACCAGGTAAGGGCTAATTATAAATGGCAGATAAATTTGATTGTTGATTGTAGCCTGTCTCACAGTTTTACTGCGCGGGTGGTAACTGGTAGGGATATCCTGGCTGAGGAATGCTGAAATAAATACTGAATCAGTAAGGTTGTAATACATAAACAATCCAGCCGTGTAGCCCCAGTATTATGGCCTTTATCGCGGCGCAAGTATAAATATAAACAAACCATCTGTCACTTTTGCACTTACATACTTGTCAAAAAGTGACAGGTTTATCTACAGCGACACACGACCATAATAGGCCTTTGGGACTATTCCACTGTGCCATAACATAAACCATGTCGTTATCGACAGTACCCTTTGAGTCTAAAATAGAATGTTGACACTTTTTTAAAATACTTAAACATTTTAAGTTTCATAGTTAATTAGCAATAAATCAATCTATTTTAAGTTTTTTTTTTTTTTTTGTAAAGCGTTCTCCACAGTTGGTACCGTAAGTATGTGCTCTCGCTCGACTAGGCAGGGCATTTCTCGGCTGACCACCTCCCCTGAAAACATGCCTTTGTCAACCCGCATAATATACGTATTGTGATTTCAGAAACGAGTTTCCACGTGATGGTTTGCTTGTATATATTGTATATTGTTATCCATTATATCCATTATATCCATTGTCATTCCAGGGTAATTGTTGGATAATTTTACCTGGGGATTGGAAAAATCGGGCGTAAATGTTTTAAAATAGCTATATTTATCAGTACTCATATTCTTGCGCTAAACTTGGTTCTGTTAACTTGTTTTATATATCGTTTAAATACCTTCGGCTTATCACAATAAACTGCGGAGTGCGGTGATAAAACACCTACACCTAGAGCCTGCATAAAAAGAGTTCAATAAAGTTCCATAAACCGAGTCGTAAAGACAAACTAATTTAGGCGTGAGGTTATTCCCTTCCGATTCTGGGTAACGACCGGCTGTGGAAACTCTCTTAATTAACAATTAACACTTTGCTTAAAATTAATTTGCTTAACACAGTGGTTGCCGCAAAATGGGCGACGGTAGATGGGAGGCCTAAACGGAGATGGCGGGACGAATTAGACGCATTCCGTAGCAACTGCCTGCCGTAGGACCTCTGGAGAGACTTTGTATCTCTCTGCGTCTTCCATCTTCTGTACAATGGGGAGTGTGGAATTGTTTAGATTGATGCCAACGGCTTCGTTCTACCATCGCACTTCTCTTCATCGGCGGGACGTTCATTCCCATTTCCTTGAGCTACTGCGCTCAACCACGCGCCGGTTCTCTAGAACGTTTCTAGCGCTTACTATAAGAACTTGGAATGAACTTCTCGCTGAGATTTCCCCAACGCGCTACAATATGGGGCTTTTTAAAAAGGGTGTCATTTCTCTTCGAGACCGGCAACGCATTAATGACGCCCCTGGTGTTACAAATGGCGGCGTTGACCACTTCCCATCAGGTGGGCCGTCTACCTGTCTGTCTAAGGCAATTAAAAAAAAACTAGTGGCCTTGCCAACATGTACAACGCTAACTTTAGCGCTTTTCGAAAACTGTCAAAATTTATAGGACTATCGTTAGCTAACGATGAGTCGATCACTGAAAAAAATGTGAGCCAGTCAAGAATGATTTTAATTTACAATTATTTAGTTGAAAAAAAAAAAAATTATACATAATATAAGTTACATCAAACAAAGCTGGTAAACAGCAAGGTCTTTTGTGATTCAACTTACATCTTAGTTGCTGTATCTAACGTCTTGCCTGGCTCAAATGTAATCAAGACGCTTATTTACAACAATCACAATCTTGTTAGAACCGAAGTTGCCGAAACATTTTTAAGACATATTTTACTTCTTTTTTACTTTTTGTTTTTCTTTTCTTTTGTTTTTATTTTATTTTATTTTATTTATTATCATGTTACACAATGTTATATAACATTTATAACAGCTAGTGTGGGAGCACCATTAGCTATTTCTCCCACTTTAACTCATTTCGTCAGACTATTTGGGGGCGATTTTTTAATCTCCAGATAACACTTTCTGTCAGATAAATTTTAGCTCTGGTCTTTTTATAGATATAGATTGATATTTATATTTTTGCTATTATATTTTATTTTATAGATATATATTGATATATATGACAAAGAAAATGACAGTGATTATTTTAACAGTGAGATAATATTATCTGGGGATTGGAAAAATCGGCCCTTAATCTCTTCGCGAATACCGGATGATATCTTCGGGCAATAAAATGGTCTAGAAACTGAAACTAAAATAGAACATTCGTACTTCAATTCTGGAACAAAAAAACGCCTTCTACTCAGGTAACGTCGTGGGAGAAAGCCAGTGAATTTATAAAGTTCTAAAGGCAAATGTATACTACCAATGATATGACCTAACTGGAAATAAGCTAAGAGCTCGTAAAACGGCCGCAGTTAGAACCCATTCAGTTTTATATCCCAACGTGGGCTTAGTAGGGGAAAGCTTAGTGCATGCGGTCGCTAGTATAATATTTTGAATGTAATAAAAAAGGCTCACATGCAGTTTTAACGGTTAATACATTCGGCGCCGGTTACATACAAGTGTGTCAAAATAGCAAACCTTAAGTGGCAGTGGGCGGGGCACATTGCTCGTAGAACCGATGGCCGTTGGAGCGGAAAGGTGGAGTGGCGACCGCGAACCGGGAGACGAAGTGTCGGCAGGCCGGGTGGACCGACGATCTGATAAAGGTCGCGGGAAACCGCTGGATGACAGCAGCAGAGGACCGATCGTTGTGGAAAACCTTGGGGAAGGCCTTTGTCCAGCAGTGGACGTCTTGCGGCTGATGATGATGATGATGATGATGTGTCAAAATTACATACATTTGGAGTTTAGGCGGCGTCGAATATGTTAAGTGATAGTGGAACATTTTTGTGACACATTATAGTTGTTTGTGAATCAGAGAGCTCACAGTGGACCTCAATGGCTATATTTGCTGGAGTAGGTACTACTTAGTGTTTAAGATATCTGAGGTATGCACATTTGTTTGTATTATTATTTAAAAAGCTACAGTCAATGTTTTTTAATTTTTTCTTCTCGGAGACTGGTCTGTCTGTCTGTAAGATATGAACGCTAAACTACTGGTGGATAAAAAGTTTTAATTAAATTTCCTCCATGAAGAATTGCGAAGTTAAATTAATTATGTTCATTCCTCAAGTTATTATAATCGGAATTATAATAATGAAACATGAGTAAATGGTTATTAGGTTTCAAACTTTATCGAGATGAGATAAAACACACGTTTCCAGTTTAGGGTAATTACACAAACGATCCTACTTAGAACTTCTGCACACAGGGTGCGTTCCGATCATCCGATCCGATCCACATTACAAATTGGAACGCATGCGATCTCATTTTATACTGAGGAGCAGATCGGATAACCAGAACTTATCCTGTGTGAAGAAGCTCTTAGAGTCGAAATGTATCCAAAAGTGTGATCCCCATTCAATTACGTATTAGACTTCTAAAATATGAGGTTTTGACAAGCTTTTTATAATATTTTAAGCCTGTCGTCGTTTGTTTGACTCGGCTTTAATAGCAAGACATGAAGGGAAAAAGTAAAAGTCATAGCGGTCATCATAATTGCGTATGACAATCATCCTGCATGGATCAAACGTCAAAGTCCAGGTGTTTCAGCCAGTTTACTGCGGCGGGCGTAAATTTATGCAGCTCCTCCATGCCTCCAGGAAAACAGCGAAGTGGGCAATCATTTACCACGTGGGAGAGGGTCTGATCAGGTGCTCCGCAGTCGCATTGTGGTGACTCCCTCAATCCCCACTTGTGCAGGTGGTGATTTGTCTTCCCGTGGTTAGACCGAAACCGATTTAAGCGAGTCCAGGGTTTTCGGTCGGCACAGAAGCCAGGCAGTTTGTTCGTGGGGTCCGTTACGAGGGCAGCGTTTGCTCCAGCAAAAAGGCCCCACTCCTCTCGCCACGCCTCATTCAGGTGGAACTGGTGTTTAAGCCCCTCGTCAGTCCACATTGGGGACCTGGAGGTTAGGCGGGAGGGAGGCAGATCGTCCAGAGTGGACCTGATGGGCATGGGCTTGGAACCGTTCAGCTGGAAGCATTTTTTCCACTCGTTGGCAGCCGCTTTTCATCTGCGCAGCTCGGGAGGTGGAATATTTGCTAAAACGGGAAGCCAAGGAAGAGGAGTGGATTTAATTACCCCCGAGATTAGGCGCATCGCTTCATTAAGCTGGGTGTCAATCTTGGCAGTATGGGCACTGCGGTTCCATACGGGGGCGCAGTACTCCGCGGTTGAGTACACCAGAGCCAGAGCGGAGGTGCGCAGGACAGTTGCGGAAGCACCCCGGCTTGTGCCTGCTAGCTTTCGAATGATGTTGATCCTTGTTTTCACCTTCATAGCAGTTAGTTTTTTTTTTTACTGTGGTGGCGTATCTTTTTTTAAGTGCCGGCAATTCTGCCATCAAAATGTACTCAAGAAGCATTCAATCAATAGTTCCTCCTTAAACTATAGGTAGTGTTTAATTAAATTGCTTTTAATTAAATCCTACAGCTTATCAACACTTTCCATGATTTTCATCCTCTACCTAAATTGTAAAATTGTTATAATTCACTCGCGCTTAAATAAAAACAACAACGCCACAAAACGAGAACCTCGCTCATTTTAATTCGTTTTAAAACGTGCCAACTTTGGCATTCATTGTGGACGGATTACACTGGTTTCCAAATCTCCAAAGCCCTAAAACGATTAAAATACGCTTTAAGAATAGTAAAATACTTAAAACATTTCAAAGATTAACATTACAACAAAGCAAACATCTTGTATGAATAAAGTTTTGTTTTGTGAAATAACTTCAGTACAAAAACTTGACCAACGAATAGCCGGATACAGGCGTCTATCAGTTGACACAACTGCCTGCCTGATAAATAATAATAATAATAAAAAACAGTTGCAAGTGGTCCGCGACCTTTTTGTCGCTCGGATCTCCCTTTCTTAACGATAACGACGATAACGTCTGTAACGATAAAGACGCACTGAGCGACAAGCGAGAAAAATAACGTATGCTAGCCGCTCCGGTCCAATCGTAGTCAATTAAATAAAAAATGCCAAAATTCTTCAAAATTCTTCAAAATTCTTTATTTATAAAAACACGTATTAAATGATACTAGGGACGGTGCCGCCCGGTAAGCAAACATTGCCTGTGTTGGGAGACACCGCTCTTCCTTCCGATACTAGTGACATGGATAAAAGTATTACAGGTTACAAAACTACAAAACAAAGAAAGACAACAAGAGATAAAAGTAAAGGTAAAAGAAGTATAGTTACAAAACTAGGTAAAAGTAACATTTTAATACATTTTAATACAATACAAAGAGCTAAGAAGCCATACGTGCGTGTGCATGTACGTGTAAAAATGGTTGCCCACTCATGACTTCAGTCCAATGGCTTCCATTTCTCGGTCGACGAAGCCCGCGACATGAAGCCACGGCCGTAAAGTTTACGCACTTACAATCAAATGGCATAACGACAAATGGCATGACGACAAATGGCAGGACAGAATCATCAATAGGTCTTTATCAGTCCAAAATTTGGACTGACGATTTAACATTCACAATCAAATTTGGCAGGACGCCACGCCAGCTGTCGCGATGGCCTGACCGTGAAAAAAATGCAACACAGACTAAACAGTGCGCCGGCCGATCTCGGCCTGTCAGTTCATCGTATTAGAACGCAGACTATATCAGTTTCTCTGACGATTTCGTATATTTTCTTCATACATTTTCTGCCATTGGACTGTTAGTCTGTGTAATGCATTTTGTAACCAATAAGATCATAAGATAAGGTTACAAGTACTATTAGTGTCCGATTTCAATCCTCACACCACTTAGCACTGGCTATCAATGTCTTACCTTTTAAAACACTGTAGCGGCTCGGCCACGACTTTGCGGCGTGGCGAGCGATTTCCTAATACATTGCGTGTAATGCCAATAAATCGCTGTGCGATGTGTATCTAAACCGTGAAATGAAGGGAAAATTCGCTCGCCGGTCGCGGGAGCTCGTGACCAGGCCCTTTGTGTCAGACAACACAGACGGTGTTCAGACTTAACTATAGAGGGCTAGAGGAAAAAGTTTGGATATTTGCATCGTTATTATTTACAGAGAGCTGCAGTCTTCCTCCTGAGTTGGTTGACCTTAAACAAAGGCTTGGTAGTCCCTTAAGCGTTATTGGAATAGTCTCGAGGATTTGGAGGACGGTCCCAATGTTCTTCAAATTCGTTTACCGCCGGATGACTATATTCTGTTTGATATCTATGTAAATAAAAATCAATTGCCGAATGTATTTACGCGCATAACTTGAGAACGGCTCGACCGATTTGGCTAATTCTTTTTTTGTTGTGTTTGTAATTATCAGGACCCGGTTTGTATGTATGTTTTTTTTAAATTGCACCTGGGCAAAGCCAGGGCGGGCCGCTAGTATGCAATATTATGTTCGAGGGGCATTACGGTCTTGTATTTCATCAGGAGAATTATTGCGTTTCGATTTGTTTCAGAATAGCAATTAGAAACAGCTGTACCGGTATTCTTTATTTATTTATACTTTATTATGCAATGTAAAAGTACAAATGGCTGACTTAATATCTTAATGGCTTTGCCTCTTGCAATGATGTATAACGACAACGACGCGGTTAGCCTAGTTGACCCTGCCTACGAACCTGGCAGTTCCAGGTTCGATCGGCAAATATTTCTATGTACTTCTCTATACATATAAGTTTGTTTACCATTGCGGAGTTCCCACAGTACTTAGCAAAGCAACAAAAAACCTGGAGCTTAAGGTACAGTTACACGAGCAACTTTTCAATCTATGGACATCTCGTTCTATCTTACGAAATTAGAGTAAGAGAAGCTATGGTTGACGGGCAATTATTGCTCAAAAAATTGTCCGTGTAACTAAACCGTTAGTTTGGAATAAAGTCAATTTGTGTCCTGATATTTTGGAAGTTCTTTATAAAAAAATCCTAAACATATAGGCTACCTACCATAAACTCAAAACATAAGCCAGCAATTCTCATATTTTCAATTAAAACATTACTTTTCTACATAACCCCGTTCGGAGAAGACTGGTGCATTTTATATTTTATTTCCATTTAGACCTAGACGCGAGTTTGCATAGACGCAGTGAACAAGATTGATATCTTGAGTCATCCAAATAAAAGTTGTTCTTCATACTCACAAAATACTTTATTTAAATTTGAAAGACAAAGACAACAAAATAACTAGCCGGTCTTATACTTTGACATCTTTAACACGCAGTAACTAGATATGATATGACTTGAATATGACTAAATTGTTTGCTCGTTCTACACCGTCCTCTTCTACCGACTTAATATACATAAGTCGTTATTTACTCCAAATGACAGCAATAGTGTTTGCTTTATCCTTTAAAGTTTCCTTTCGGTACTTGAAAACTTTAAATGTTAGATATTAAAGTAAAGTGAAGTCGTTGCCCGGGCAATCGATCTATTTTTATTCGACTAATGCTTTGCTTAATGTTTCTCTTGAAGCTACGCTTAAAGCGCTGCTTGTGAAAAAACTACCAAGATATATCGTGGAACATAATATGTGGGAGGACTGGGAGGCCTGCCGAGGGACAGCCCGACGCTCCGATAGGCCGTTGGAGGCAACCGTGGCCGGACCTAGGAGTGAATAAATAAATAAAATAAATAAATATGAGGGGACAATCTCACACAAATTGACTTAGTCCCAAACTAAGCTCTAGGCTTGTACTATGAGTACTGAGTAACGATATACATAACGATAGATAAATACATACTTAAATTTATAAAAACAGGAACAAATACTCGCGCTCATCACACAAATATTTGCCCATACCGGGATTCGAAACCGGGGCCGCTAGCTTCGTAGGCAGGGTCACTACCAACTAGGCTAACCGCGTCAAGTGAAGATATTTGGCGAAGCCTATAAATGTCCAGCAGTAGACCAGTTTCGGCTGACAAGATGAAGATTAAAAAAAAAAAAAGATAAAAGATATTTATTCAGTAAGTAGGCCGCACGGGCACTTTTACACGTCAAAATCTACCAGCGCTTCCCAAGAGGAGACCACTGCTGAGAAGAAGCGCCGCAAGAAACTCAACAGTTAGTCATTTAATATTTTTTATATTATTTTTTTTGCCCTATTGTGGTTAGTTGGTTAGCAAGTTAAATTAAGCGAAACGGACAACCGAAGGAGCATACTATCGTCAAATCATCTATAAGCACTAAATGAATGTTTCTTCTTCTAAATAAACGAACAAAATTGGACCAATATTCTCAATACATACGCGCATTTCTTGATAATTTCTTGCGTAACCTTTACTAGGTAGATACAATTTCTAACTACCGCAATCGATTGTTGAAAAGATGTTCAACAATCAAGATGTTCGTTATTCGTTGTTTCATTATAGGTACTTTATGATCTCTTTCCATCCGTATTGTTATTCTCAAGAACGGTGAATTCAACGTCTACTCCCAATATATTTGAAACCACAAGCTTGTATAAACTGTTTGAAGTCGGAGTTCAATATATTGGCTTTCCCGACCGAACACTGCCCAGTATAGTTTGATATTTCATACCCAACAGTTCCTATGAGGCAAGGAGTCATTATATAAAGGTTTCTGCTCAATGGCAAATAATAACACCCCGGAACATTCAAGGCTTCTCGCGAAGCATCCGGAAGGTTCGAGAACTTCAATAAAATGCATGCTTAACCGCGTTTTGTAACAAGTGGCTCTAAGTTGATTACAAGGGTACAGTGGCTCAGTTAAGTTAAGGATTATTGGACATTCGAGTACACGAATAAACAAACTTTTTTCCTTGCTTTGAACCCTCAGTTAAGTTCGCATAAGAGAGCAGGTTAGTCGGTCAAGGCGGCGTGCGGAAAGTTTCAAATCCTACAAATCGCACGGTGGCCACAGATAAAATACTGATGAGATGTTATATTTTATAATTTGTGTAGACTAATTCATGTATCCAACATCCGACAGAACAACAGGGTTAATCAATATGTCACTAATTAAGGATATATAGTTTTCATTTGACGCATGCGATGGCCGCATGCCTTAAATCCCAGAAAGTGCCAATATAGAACTAATTTTTAGATTATATGAATTGTAAACGCACCAATTAACGTCTATGACCCATCTTCAATCGAAAGTTGTAATTAAGTCGTTATTTACTCTTCAGTAAAGTTATTTACTTATTTTTAGACTTACTGCGTAACACCGAAAAATATAATACTTTAACAACAAGGTCATGTCGTAATTCGTGGGTTAGTCAGAAAAGTTTATTTTCGTCCTTCCCGTAATCGTCAAGACATCGAGAGACATCCCGGAGTTTTATTCACCGTGTTCTTGCAAAAATAAAGGACCGGCGCCTCTAATTAGGGAAACAAAGCGTTTTGTTTCCTGTCAACAGAAAACAGGAATTGCGTTATTGGTAAATAACTAATTAATTGACACAGGCGTAAATAATAACCACCTAGGTAACGCAAGCATATAATTCACATATAGCCAAGGGATATACCTATTCGTATATCGTATTACTATACTAAATATGTAAGTAACCTCTCACCCATGTTTCATATTCATGCAACTTAAACTAACATGCAAAATTAAGTAGAAAACATCAAATAGTCCCAATTTTTTGTATAAGTGTCAGTTTTTGTCTACAGCTTAGTAAACTGAAAATGCGGACATGACGGTTAGACAATTTCAGTTATTGTTAAGAAGGAGGCTAGTCTTAATTAATGGAAAAATTAAAGGAGAGACATGGCAGTGGCAGATATACTGGTACATGTTCAATAGTGAAAAAATATTTGCTCCAGCGCCTTTAATCAAAATGTACTTATTTATTTAAACTTTATTTCACAAAACACATAGTCAGTACCTTCAATTGGCGGGCTACCAATGGGCTATTCACAAACAATTTACGGTTGGTGCTGACAAAGATATGTTATAAATGAAAAATCAGAGGCAATTAAACTAATTAATAGTTACACATAGAGAAGACAAATAAATACGTTTGTATGGGCAGAACGCGGCGTCCACGTTCCTCCTAAACCTTGGAGGGATGTATCTTTATACATCCCTTCAATTTGGCGCTGTCTGGGGCGCCAGTAATTGGTATAATCTAGCGTCTGCGACGCGTCTCGCCATCCGTGGCGACGTGTAATTAATAACTTGTGACCATATCGCAAACGTCAGGCAGATGTTTAAGTGGCGAGCACGTTTTAATAAGTCAGACGTTGTATATTATTGTAGAGTCGCAGCATCAAATAGATAGGAGCAGCGAGTGACCAAATATATCGCAACACATCTTTATTACTATAGGAATAAGAGTGATATATTTGGCTTTTTGACGTTGACTGTACTAGCTTGTGCCCGCGACTCCGCCTAGACGTCGTTCATCGCTGTTCCCTCGGAAATGATCAAAGTTTTAGGAATAAAAAGTATCCTATGTTCTACTCCGCGCTATAACTATATCAACACGCCGATCGGTTGAGGCGTTGAATCGTGAAGAAATAACAAACAAACACACTTTCTCATTTATAATATTTTAGAGTAAGGATAAGAATTTTGCGTATATAAGTTTTACTTAGTATAAATGTAGTAATTTTAAGATGAATTGCTTAAACTCGTTGTATCTAACACGAGCATCTAAAAACTCGCGTAGAATCGCGACAAAAACAAACCTACCTGTACGTATTCAAATCTTGAACTTTCATTACTGTCGTTTCGTCATCTCCTGCAGATATAAATCTAAATACAATCGGACAAAGTTTTATAATCAACCGAGGCCCGTCGCTAAATTGTTAAGTCAAACCCTCATCACTGTTTCACATGAAAGTTTTCGCACCGGCGCCTCTTTTGTGGACTAAGGAACAATAGGGAGATTGATATTAACGGTCCATCGGAGCAAGGTAACTACAAACACAGTTCGAATCGTCGAATATTTTATCTTATTCTCACTTCAGTTGTGATAGAATCGGGAGAAAGGGGCAGAGTTAACGCATTTCGATTTTGAGAGAAGATTGCAGACGCCGCGAACGGGAGGGAAGTTTGAGACAAATTAATTGAAATATCGAACGGGATGCCCGAAAACCTGTCTGTTTGGGTTAGTGTGAAGCGAATGATTTAGTGAGTATTGTCTGATCAATTAAGACAACACCCGCTAAATTATTTATTCTTAAATGAGATAGCATAAATGTACGAGAAAACAAAACTTGCGTAAAGTGGCAAGCAATGCTAGCACAGCTGTAAGAAGTGCGTGGAGATTGTTTTAAACTTTCGCGATATCCACACATAGTTGTAGTGAATAATTATTTTTAAAGTTGCAAACTAAAACTTGGTGATTAGTAATAACGCACCCTTATAATTTGTATATAGCCACTGACACTGGTACATTCTTGACGAATCATAGGACACGCTACTTAGTAAAAACGGTCCAATAGTTTAGTAGCTAGAGCGGAACCTCCGATTGTTGGTTACGTACATACATACATACTTACTTACATGCTTACATACACTATCAAAAACATTACCCTTCTTTAAGCTTCACGCAGTCGGGTAAAAGCAAGATCAAGTGCGGGTAGTTTGGAAAACTCGACATTGATGCCTGCCTCTTCAGTATTCTCGTGACCACAACCGTTGCAATACCACCGAAACGTCGAGGTAATAATAAACTCCCGTTTAACTCCAAATGAGTGCGTACCTACAAGACAGAGACAATAAGGAAACGCCGGTAAAAATGAAATACAGCATAACTAACAAAATGTATAAGGCGCAAAAATAACAATTTTTTTAAGTAAAGCCACATGATATTGCACCTTATTTGGTTTGGTAGTTATGCGGTATGCACTATGCACCTTTACGAGCACCTATGTAAAAGAGTGCAGCAACTGTTCTTTATATATGTCATATGCGCTGTCGAGTTTTATTTTTAAACATTATACAGTGAAAATGTATCTAACCCGATGAATCCGATGGGAATAGTCTTACAAGAGCTGCTCTACTATTATGTACGTTGTGCTATTAAATATGGATGTGTGTATGTATGTGACTACATATATGAATACAGTCATCAAAAAGCAAAGTGAGGAGTCCATTTACGATCCATACTAAGTATTCAGGTCCCGTGTGTGTGTTGATTCGAGTGTGTAGGTATTAGTGCCGTATGTGACACTGTATGACTATATAATGTTTGTTTGTAATATTTATCTATTGTAAACTGGATTATTTAAGAAACTAAAAATTCTTTAATTCTTTAATGTGTATTACTTACTAGATAATTTCATAACTTACCCTTAACACAAATGCACGTATCTCACAAAATAAGACACATTTTTATGCTTTTGTAATATGTATTTTGTATTTGAGGCATGTAAAATAATTCACATATGTATCTTTCGAACGGGCTAAAACGGTGTGTTATTAACAAATACAATTTCGAATGAGATTTTCATCGACAAACTTTATCCGTTATTATAAATTATAAATTAAAAAAAAACTATTATAAATTTCTAACCTGAAATTTGCAGAATCCTTCACAAAGTCCTTGGAGAAAAAAAGCAATCACTTTAATCTTGAGTAGGTACTCGCCTGATTATTTTACTTACTTTATACACTTGTTATTTTTAGTTACTAATGACTTCTTCTCTTGAAATTTAAAAAATAACAGCGAGTCGGTTAACTTTGTGTCAGAGGTTTAAAGGATCCTTGGATGTGTATCCTTCGGTCCGATCCGAATCCGAGAAATATCGGTCAGAAGTAGCAGTAGTACTATTTGATGTATTATATCATACAAATAGTACTGCTTCTACTCGGACCGACATTTCTCGGATTCGGATCGGACGCAGTGCGCAAACGCAAAAGTGGCTGAACGGATTTGGATGAAATTTGTCTCACAAATGGCCACATAAATGATCAAAAGGTTTAAATAGCAAAACAAAGAAGTTAAATTAGAAACTTACACTTCGCGAATCCGTAAATTAGGTTATACTTACACTTCGCCCTTTCACGAAGCGATTTCAACTTTATTTATGAAACAACATAAAAACTAATTTCGCCCGTGTAGCTCATGAAGGCGGTCGGGGAAGTTGGTTTTGAGAGTTGTTGACCTTTTGGAGTTGCGAGCCGGTTGAACAAACAACTGTTACTCCTCAGTTATACCACGAGTAGTTTCAACATTAACAGCGCACCGGGGGGGGGAGATATTTCAGGCTAGCATTTACAGAGCTCAAGATGGAGAAGAGCTGTGGTGAACCCCGCAATATACACGTTTCTTAGCTATGAACATACGACAAAGAAGAAGAGAGATTTTTTAATGTGATGGTTGTAAGTCGAGTTGACATTATTCTAACAAATTGATAATCGTTTATCCTTTTTTCGCCAGGTCTTCTCTTGGCCCGTCCTTAATATACAGTAACATAAATATAATTGTTAACCAACATTCTAAATGAAGTAATAAATTTCAATTATTTACTTTTCATCTGTAAAACCAGCCCAAAACGCTCTTAGACTTAAGGTCTAAGGATTACGTTAATATCTCAAGTTTTTAAAGGGATCTCCAACTTTTCGTTCACTTGATTAAGACTTGATTTTATAAGATAGGCCAAGTTTTAATAGGTAAGAAAAAGAACGGAAAAAGGAGCGATTGTCCGAAACGTTTGGGTAGTTGGAATGGTTTATAATTACATTAATTACTTTTAATGCTACACGTACACGTATTCAGGGTGAACTTGTAATAGTATACAGGAACCAATTTTTCTTACTCCCTGGGCAAAATTAAGTCTAACTATGCGTGTGTTATAAGCAATTACTTTATTCCTGAAATATTTAATAATTTTTTAATAGTCTATTTGGGTGTCCCACTGCTGGGCAAAGGCCTCTCCTCTCGATATCCACGAACCCCTATTCGGTGCTTCTTCCGGACAGTATAATAGTTAAAAAAATTAATACTAACTAACCTCATGTCACCCTACACTTGAGGTGCATACGTGTCAGTTACATTTAACACGTTGGCATAGAGTAAGAAATTGTAATAAAGCTGTGAATGTTTATTTTAGGAAACAGTTGTTTTGAACAGGTCTTATTGCTAAACTAACCTCTTAGATTAACCAGGCGTAGGGTGACAATAATTTCGGTTGAAAATTAAAATAAAAGGTTTATAAAAATCATGTTAATTTTATGTACCTCCCATGCACATGTAATTGCCATCAATTACTGTATAAGTAAAATTTATTCCTGTATACTTATCCAAATTCACCCTGTATATACGTGGTTATTGGTCATTGCATCCATTCCCGTTAAGAGGTTATAGTACCTAGAGGTCATTTGCAATCATTTTGAGATAATTCTCTTTTAAGTTATCTCGAAAATGGTTCACTTTTGCATAATGCTTTATAGGGCCAAAATACCCAATAACCCTGTATATATATAATTTTTTTTTGTTACAAATTGTCGAATAATCTTTATAGCAGTACGAACATGGGACGCTTTCACGTGTCATTTTGATTAGACTGCTATTGAAATGCAAATTGCATTAAAAGTAATAGTGGTTTATTATTTGAAGAAGACTGAGGAAAGTTTTCTAGTAATTACTTGACAAAAGCCGTCTAGCTCTGATGCTGCATTGTCTACATTGTACGTTACACGTTATAATGAATCCCTTTGTTCACCGATAAGAGCTGCCACACACGGCCTTCAACGGCGTAAGTGTGTCGCATTCGCGAGTCGCCGGTCTCGAAAGGCTATTTAATTCCCTTCTACTATTGAAAGTACATTTACTGAACGCTTCATAGAACACTGAATGTTAAATTGAACTTAAGTACCTACTAGGTTATTGAAACCACTAAACGAAAGGGGACTAAAAAAAATACTGAATTGATTCGATTGATGAACAAAATGGTACCTATTCAATGGCAAAAATAGAGATTTTACTTAAGTAGTACAAAAAACGTGGTACATTCCTTTTAAGAGGCCATAGGTAGAGCTCATTTGCAGCAAAAAACTCATGTAGTACCTTAATTGAAAATGACTTTCTTCTTAAACAAAATTTCATGGCGTTTTTTGTTTATTTTTTTATTAAAGTTACTAGGACATGTGCACAAACTTACTTCACCATTTGCAATATCATTAACTTTTACCATGTTTTCATTATTTTGTTCAACAGTAAGTAAGCAAAAAAAAGCTATTTTATTAACAAAAAAATTAAACCGTCTTCAAAAACCCACTGAAAAGGGTAAAATTAAGACCAGCGTCCTAGGAGTCCTAGGAATTGCCTATTTAGTGCCTTATAGGTACATTAAATATATCGAAGTCGGTGGCAAGAATCATGGTGTCATTGCTATTGTGTATACCTACTTTTGTGATGCACCTAATATGTGATTAATTAAAGCACATAATATAAACATTATATTAAGAAACAATATAATAAATAATAAATAAATAAATAGCCTAATACCAATTTCTCATCACCCTTAATAAAATGTGGCTGTCCAAGATGCAGGGCCGGTAACCATTGAGGAGTTCTCCCGGTACTTCACCATCAGTTGCACTTCATCACATGCAATAATGAATATTAAAGTAGCTTCGTATTCTTAATAAAGAAATCTCATTACTGGCGTCAATCATCATCAGTTCCTCTTCACCAAGAGGTACGAATGCAAATTCTTGAGGTCTTACAGGAAATACCAAAATCGCTGTATGTTTGCCTATAACTTTTGAGGAGTTCCCTCGATTCCTCATGAATCCTATCATCAGATTCTGACTTGGTGACAATGGAACCACCTCGGGAGTGTACCCTTTCAAACTAAAAAAATATTTTCAAAATCGGTCAACAATTAACGGAGTAATCGCGTAAGAAACATACAAAAAAAAAGCAACATTTACGCGCCTAAATAAAACTGATAAAAATATTCCTTGCTTGCTCAAACTTGCAAGATGCTTTCAACACACATATGCACGCACGCACGCACGCACGCACGCCCGTACACAAATAAAATTTCCGTCTTACTGACTTTCGGGCAGAGCACAACGTACCACTTTTTGTTGCAAAGGAGCTCTACTCAGTCCTCAAAAAAGTATCGAATAATTAATAACCCTGTAAATACATACGGTTTATAAACTGAAAATTACTTGATTTGAATGGTTTATCTTCAAAAGTATGATAAAGGAGTTTATTAGCTACTTACATAGATAAGTTTTTCAATTATAAGTTAAGTTATAATATCACCAAACACATAACAATATCGGTGACTCGAGAACATCTGTCCTTCGTCCCATCAGTTTTAATTATTTTTCTCTCATTACACAAGCTACACTGTTTATGTAATTTTGTTGTGCAAACTAAAATAATTATGCGCTTACAATTTAATTAAAAATGTTTTCAACGATACTGCGGTTTATTTATTATTTGCTATTTTTGATGAGTTTTTTGTCGGAAAACCACTTGTTAAGAAGATTTACAGTTCAGTCGAGGTTCATTTACGTTTGGGCGGTTTACCCTTGAATCTCCGACACTTGTTTCATATAATGTTTTCCTTCGCCGAATTTTCAATTTGTCGTCAGGCATTTCCACGTGCAGAAGTTATAATTTTTTGGTGACCACAGAGACCTAGGTCTAATTTTTTTTTTGACGGATGGAAATGCTTTACGCATCATCCCCCGGCCTAGGGTTGGCCATGATATAGGGGGGTATGACGGACTCTCTCCATCCCCCAGTCTCGGAAGAGGCTGAAGGGAGGAGCCTACCGTCTAAAACCACTCCGGCGTAACCCTCAGTGGTTGGCTGCTTGGCGCCTCCCGGCCGCTCCGCCAACGAGGAGATAGTTGTGGACGCCAGCAACCATCTCCCTAGACAGGTGGAACCGAGCAATGTGGGCCCCTCACCCACTGGTTCCACAGGAAGTTCGGGCGAGCAGCAAACCGAAGTTCGCTGAGTTCGCCTTCCCTTCCGCCGTCTGCCTGTAATGTGGGTCGCTTTCCAGGAGGATCCACCTCCCTTCAAACGACCCAACACCACACCTGTCCCGCGCGTGACCTGTGGTAGTCCAGAGGAACACGTAACGGGACCCTCTGGGGAGGAATGGGATATATTTATAAAAGTGTCTCGTCCTGACTTTTATTTCCTTTTATTACTAAGCGACTATTGCTATTTTCGCATTTTATAGCGATTTTACCAAGACGGGACACTTTTATTTTATATCTTAAGCGTTAAGTCTTACGTTAGAATATGGAATTGTTGTATTTATTTCCCTAGCACCTGACAAATTTTATCTCTTGCATGCATGCTAGGGGGCCTGAAGGTTAATCTTTCAACGTGTAGCTTGACTGAGTGGATTTGGTGTAACCGTGGTCTGAACTTAGCAGGGCTAGGGCTACCAAATCCAAAGCAAAAATTCCCTAACAAAATAACACATAAGCTAACCCACCACTTTTTTACATATGTGACAATGTTATATTTGCTGTAGGTAGGTAGTCTTACGCTGTGCTGTAGGTAGTCTTAAGATTAGTTTTTCATTGAAGTAAATACTCAATAAATTGACAGTATATATAGTTTTTTCTTATTAATTAAATGTTGAGACGATTTAAAATATGAAATTCCCTGTTTCCCAATGTTTGTCAGGGGGCCAAAATTCTGCATTTCAGAAAGTTTCCTATCGTCTGGAAACTCTAACCAGGGTTAATGTCTTCAGCAATTGACGATCGACCGAGCTCGAATAGTTCGCTGGACAGCGGCAGTCCAATCAGTGCAAGCTCGCTTCGACTGAGCCAGCTTCGTTCAAACAAGCGGCAACGATAGGTGAACATTTTAATTAAGAAAAATTGGTCAAACCGACATCTACGTTTTATTTGTATGGCTTCAGCTTTTCAAAGAAAAAGGGTCTTGGCAGACAGACGGACAGACAGGCGGACATACAAACGACAAAGTCTTCTTATAAGGTTAAAAGTCATGATGGTAAACCATTTTGGAACCGCGACTCAGCAAAGCCAAGTAAATAAATACAGGTTATAAGTTTACGGGTGAGTTTAGGTTTTGTGTGGTTTCTGTATCAATAATTACAAGCGCTTTTTAATAAATACACATATGAACGGTTCCTGTTATTTGTATGGGCTATTTCGTTTACAAATAATGGTGTGTAAACCCGACGACAATATTATATTAAATTTAAATATGAAAGTGGTTAATGTCGAATTTCACCAACCACTTAACAGACGATAGACTGTTAACAGCTTTCAATATGTATGAACAGTAACAGTCTAACATTCAACATCGTATGATGAAATTGTTAAGTCCTTGTAAATCGAATTACTTTGGGAAGTACAGTCAACAAAGTTAATGGTGGAGCCACCATGGAACCCGGTCATAACGACAGTGTCGGTCACGAGAAACATCTAAGTAATTTGTAATTCGAGAGATTTACGGGATTTAATTATACAAGATACCTACCGTATAAGAATTGAAACTGTGTGTAGTATGTAGGCAGGCAGTAAACAGTTTATTTTACTAAGCGTACACACAGATTGACCATAGTTTTGTAGAAAACGACCAAAGCCAATTTGTTTTATGATAGATTATATACTCTATGAAGTTCACAATATAGTATAAAAATTATTGTAGAAGAACATTACCTCTTGTCGTTTTCTGCATAACTACGGTTCATTATAAAATTAAAGAAAATAATGTAATGCCACTTGACGGAAATTCGCGCAAAATAGCCGAGCCACTTGACGGCAAATAGAAATATGGCGGCTGCCACAGGCCTGATAATGGCCAATCTATTAATTCATACTTAACCAAAGACTAGGGCTTAAAACGATGCGGTTGTATTCGTAAAACAAAAATGTACTTAATATACAACAAGCTATATTTAAATGAGTTAATTATTGTTAAACAAACTTTGCAAAGAAAAAGCTTTAGTGTTATTCCAAGTTTGGAAATACAAATTGACCGTGTCGTCCGTGGGTGCTCCTGTTTCAATTTTGAGTTTGCGAAGGTTGTTACAAGAAAATTCAGCGACCCAAGGGCGGTCACGCCCACGTCGATCCTTTAAAAAATGCTTTTCTTTTGTTGATCTTTAAAGTAGGTACGAGTAGGTACATTTTGTTTTTTGTTTTTGGTTTTCAGTCAAAATTTACTTTTTTTTACAAAATTTACTTGAGGATAGAAATTAGTTTTAAGTAAGTAGATAAATAGTTTCGCGGCTAAAAAGTAGTAAAATTTTTAATATGTACTCACCTACAAAAAATGATAACGTCAAAACCGTTGCCGAGTTGCTAGTCACCGCATTTAATTACTTACTCTTTATTTAAAAACTTGGGTTTTATCGTTGTTTGGGCTTAATTATGATAGGCAAAATATCATACAACATAGGCCTGATAATAAACAGAAAACAATCACAATAAAAAAACTTCGCGCCAGCATTGCTCATAAAAGAAGTAGGAACAGGCACAAAGGCATTGTGTTGTGAGGTGTAGTGTAGGTAGGTAGAGCGCCGCGAACTAGCCGGCGTTCATTATTGGAAACAATAACTGTTCAGACTCCGGCAAAGGTAGAACATAGGTGGCATGGACACGGCTTGATGTGCTAGTTTTAAAACTTGTAACAAATTGTGAAGAAATTGCACGTCGTGACGTTCTATTCTGTTAGAATGCATTATTCTGGTACCTAATGATATAAGCATTATGGTGACACTTCACTTGGCTATTATTTGTCAAACATTTTCGTTGCAGCTCTGTCATTCGGTATGTCGAATTAGAGAGACGTAATATCAATATTTGGCAAATACTGCCAAATGTAGTGCCACCATAAGAACGTAATGAGTGCACCTCATAGTCCGGATTTCAGACTCTATGAAAACTGTATCCCACCAAAAATATAAGTGGTACTTATATCAGAATGGGAAAAAACGCGGTAAGAAAAACTAATAATTATTAAACCTAATATTTTCTGCAAAACTCTACGAGCAATTACTTTAGTTCTGCAAGTAGTGCAGGTAGGTATTCATGGGCGTTGTTATTGCTCAATGTGTTTGTCAATTTTTCGTGTCAATTTCAATCTGTGACTGGTGCCCTCGCAGGCTGTTCCCTGAGCCGGGATACCCTCTAAACAGCTGGTTTCTTTGTTTAGTGGATGATCCGGCATTGCTTATATGTGAGTACTTTTGTTGTAGGTACACATACTTACCCTAGATAAGCTTAATATGACTCCACAGGCGTCCCTGCCCAACCTCAGTAATAAATGAACGACCACAAATGGGAATATCGATGGACGGCAACTTGCAAACAAAGCTCGACTCGATACCGGGATGCCTGACTTCTTTGGGACAACAGAAGTATTATAAATAACTTTAACCCTTCTTTTTATTTGAATTTTAAAATTCACGGACATCGGCGCATAGGTCGACCTAGAAGATAGCGGAGCAATTTTAACTCGTCGAGAGAGATTGACCGAAATATTCACATCGCAAGCAAAAGTGGAAGTAAGGAAGGTAGGCTTCTTGCCCAGTTGGTTGCCCATGATGACGAATTTTGTAATTATTATTTGTATATTTATTGTTTATATAAAATATTCTTAGTGTGGAAAAGGATATGGTTCTATATTTTAATCATATAAGCGGAGTGAGCATGGAGTTGCAAACTGCGAAAAGCAATAAACATCGTTTTTAACCGACTTCAAAAAAGGAGGAGGTTCTCAATTCGACTATTTTTCTTTTTTTTTCTTTTTTTTTTTGCATGTTTGTACGCGATTACTCCGTCAATTGTGGACCAATTTTGAAAACTCTTTTTTTGTTTGAAAGGGTATACTTCCGAAGTCAGAATCTGATGATGGGATCCATGAGAAATCGAGGGAACTCCTCAAAAGTTATAGGCACACATACAGCGATTTTGGTATTACCTGCAAGACCTTAAGAAATTTCATCACAAAAGCACCTCCTGGCGAAGAGGAACTGATGATGAAGACCAGAGGTGACCACCGGAACTGCTTAGTCGTAAAGTGATTGACGCCGCAATGAGATTTCTTTATTAAGAATATGAAGTTAGTTTTATACTCATTATAACACATATGGTGAAGGTGAAGTGCAACTGATGGTTAAGTACCGGGAGAACTCCTCAATGATTAACGGCCCTGGGCAGCAACATTTTGTAAAGGTTGATGAGAGATTGGTATTAGGCTATTGTTTCATAATGTGATGTTTATGTGCTTTAGTTTATCACATACCTAATAATATTAGGTGCATCACTAAAAAGCGAAAAAAAAAATTAACAAAAAAAATAAAACCGTCTTCAAAAACCCACTAAAAAGCATTAAATAAAAACCAGCCTCCTAGGAGTTCTAGGAATAGCCTATGTAGTGCCTAAATGTACATAGAATATATCGAAGTCGGTGGCAAGAATCATGGGTGTCATTGCTACTGTGTATACCTACTTGACACCGGCTTGGATATATTGTA
Organism: Tortrix viridana; assembly: GCA_963241965.1. NCBI lineage: Eukaryota > Metazoa > Arthropoda > Insecta > Lepidoptera > Tortricidae > Tortrix > Tortrix viridana. The sequence goes on from OY725192.1 coordinate 4,494,093, forward strand.
TGTATCTATTAGGCACTAAATAGGCTATTCCTAGGACTCCTAGGAGGCGGGTTTTTATTTAACGCTTTTTAGTGGGTTTTTGAAGACGGTTTTATTATTTTGTTAAAATTTTTTTTCTTCTCTCACTTCAGTCAAGAAAATACTTTGATTTTTCATTAAAACACAGACCAATCGAAACAACATAAAATAACTATTACTTTTCATGCAATAAAATTTGCATTTCAATAGCAGTCCAATCAAAATCGCACGTGAAAACGTTTGCACGCCTTACTTCGTACTATATTATGTTCCTACTATGTTCGTACTTAGGTACTCCTGTGAAAATAATTCGAAAATTTGTATGCATGTGTATGTAAAGTTTAAGCAAATGAGTAGGTACGATTTCAATAAGTATTGAATGAGCAATATGCATTATCAATATTATCATTCATACTTTTACCACAGTTTTACAATGTCTCTAGTTATAAGAATTGTTAAACTGTGATTTTAAGAAATTTATTTTTTTCACCAAGAAAGTAGGTAACTACCTAATGGTATTTTGCATTATAAAAAACAAGAAAGAAAAAAGTCCTTATAAAAATAATAGCATGACCGTGACGTACTTGCATACATACATGCACCTCTGGTATTTCTCATATCGTTGAATACGCACGTTTCATGAACACGCACTACATTGCGACACTAAATAACGATAGGCCAATTAGCAGATTAGTTAAAAAGCACCGTTACTTACTGCCGCACTCAGAGACGTCAATCAATGTTTAAGTTTCATTTAAGTTGCTGCGTCTTATTCTATTGCTATAGCAAAGGAGTGACAGCAGCAACTTTAATCAAACTTAAAACTTAATTGACGTCTCTTAGCGTGGTCGTTAGAATTCAATAAAATATTTCATTTGACAACTTGCACAATCCTCAGCCCGTTTCTAGAAACAAGTCAATATAAATAAATAACGCTCATATCATACCATAGGTACATAATTTATTCCAAAGAGCCAAAGCAAACGAAATCACGTCTATTGTCAACATTAGATCATTGGTTAGCTCACGTAATAAGGGTCTGCCCACGTAGCAATCAGTTTCCCATACGATATTCCGATATATTCCGCCAAATAAATGTCATGGGAACCGCGGGGTGTCGCCAATCTCCATTACTTTCCGGGTTGTTAGGAATTTTCCTGGATTCAGAGGTCAGTGACCGACCGATGTCCCAACGTGCCAGTATCTACATACAAAGTTACATGCATTGAGATATATAAACTCAATGGTTATAATGTATATCAACATATGGACGATTTGAAACACGTGAACGAACTTATCACACTCGTGTTTTATTAACTTTCCGATTAAAATGTTTGTTTTTGTATCGTTTGTTTTAGAATATGGCAATAACAAGTCCACAAGGCGTACCAATCCAATATTGTTCTATCCCACTTTGTTTTAAACTATCTCACTTTCGAAACCAAGATATTCTTCAGAGTATGTATAGGTACATATCATATAGGTAGGTAGCTTTAAGAATTAACGGCCTTGCCACGACTATGAGCGGCGGCGGTGGCGGCGGCGGGGGACGTTCAGCGGGTAATTGGCATGGCAGGTGACACGGGTATTAGGCGTAATGCCTCTTCTCCACGATCGCCGATTTTGGGCGGGCATGAGGGACGAAGTTATGCGCTAGAGTGAGAAACAAGACAATCTTGCTAGGGTAAAAGTTACAGATTTCTTAATTTTTCTGTTCTTTGTATATAAATCGTAGGCTCCATACCAAATTTCAGCTTTCTAGGACATCGGGAAGTACCCTAGTTTTACTAGTTCTGTATACAGACCTGCACCCCCCTTTACAGGGGTGGGAGGATGAAAGTTACAGATTTCTTAATTTTTCTGTTCTTTGTAGGTATGTAAATCCTAGGTTCCATGCCAAATTTCAGTTTCTAGGATATCGGGAACCCTAGAGGTTATGATGAGAGAGTGAGTGAGTGGCCAAATCGTCGTATTTTAGGTATCAATAAAATATAAAGTATCAAAGCTAGATCAATAAAACTTGTATTTCATGTTTCATAACTACATCTTATCCTGTGAATTTGGGCTCTCTGGTGTTATCTGGGACGAAACTATGAGGGTTTGAAAATGAGACGAAACGGTTCGAAAAAAGGTAGGTAGTGCCCCCAGATTTTCGAGACTTTAATTTTAGTCCTTTCTTTGAAAAACGCCCATTTAGAACGTGGATAGTTGTTCCTCCACTTATCCGCTTTGGCACTTGGTGCCGTATGAACATAACGTCAAAAAGGGAAATAGTCAAGATTGTTGACACCCTACCGATTTATTGACACTAAAAAACTTTAGTTCAAGTTAGTGATTTGATAATTATACAAGCCACTAGGTGCCAATAACTGGTATTTTTAATGTCAATAATTGGAAGCTAATCAGTGAGAATACTAGCCTCATAATTAGAGAATTTAAAGAAAGAAAGAACATACAAAGATCGGGTAATAGGGAGCTAATTTAACTAAAGTGTGTTAACCTAAGTACTTTATTTATTAAATTAATCGATGGACGATTGAATCTTCAATACCTAATACTTATAAATACAAGTCTGTACTAATCGGTAAACATCTAACCTCAAAATGCAACTTTTTTGGCTGAAACAGCTATTTTAAATGTTTTCTCAATTTGCATTGTTTACGATAAAGCCTGGGCCACACCGGATGCGTTGCGTAGACGTGCACGTGCGCGTTCGCGTTCCACTGCGTTGTATAGCTGCGTCCTCATGTGAGGATTCGTACTGTACAACGCAGTGGAACGCGAACGCGCACGTGCACGTCTACGCAACGCATCTGGTGTGGCCCAGGCATAAACGATAAAAGAGCTGTTTCAGCCAAAAAAGTTCAATTTTGAGGTTAGAAAGTTGTTTACCAAATAAGACAAGTTGATTGGTACAGACCGTATGTAAGGTTTGATAAATATTTAATTACGCGTTTTATGAAGCCGCATCCACATGAACTTAACTTTCCTTGAGATTAAGAACCTTAGGTACCTAAATTAGCTCCTGAGTATCCGATTTCTATTGACACAGGGAATATAGAATAAAACACAGCGGCGAATTTGAATACATTAATTTTATTTATATTCATTTATGCAAAGTAATTCCTAAGTTCTGAGTCATAATCTAGACGCATGGAACAGCCCATACAAGGAAATCTTAAAACCTATGACTAAAACCTAATGAGGTATCAATCGATTTCCCTATTGCAAAAATACAATAAATTCACATTTCAAGATGCAATAAGAAAATAGATTATCAACTCTTAACAGTGTTGTTTGTCACAACAATACATTATATCCTAAACCCCCAGAAGAAAAAGTCCGAATCATGGAATGTGACTTTCCATTAATGTGAATTATACACAGGGTGGTTAATTATTTTACCACGTTCACTCCTACCGAAAAGCAAGCTATCTAAGTTTTTCTTACCTAGATATTTTGTCAATTCATTAAATTTACTACTTTTGTAGTCAAATAAAAACATCTTATCTCTCCGGTCTTATCTATTCGGGGTCCTCGCGTATTGGACGACCACGACCACGACCATTGACCGCAGCGACCAAGTTAACTAAAGAAACCATTATGAACGTCGCGCACTTGGCCGCAATGGCTTCTTTTTTTTATTAAAATCATGGACAACCTCATACCTAGTCCCAAACTAAGCTCTAGGCTTGTCCTATGGGTACCCGGCAACGATCTACATACTTATATACTGAAATACATACTTATATATAGAAAACATCCAAGACTCAGGAACAAATGCGCTCATCACACAAACATTTGCCCATACCTGGATTCGAACCCGGGACCGCTAACTTCGTAGGCAGGGTCACTACAAACTAGTTTAGTTACAGGGACCGGACAACCCTTTCATCGGGAAAAGCCTTTCAAAGGGCTTCCCTTTGAAATAGCTAGCCCCGTGGATTTGCTCACCCATTCCAATTGGCAACCAATACGATTGACTTTCCCTGATCGAATGAAGACCCAACGATAAGGGTAGCCCTTTGAAATTGGTAACTGGTAACTGATTCACCTTGCTATCCCTATGAAAGGGTTTCCCTAACGATTTAAGCGCTTATTATAAAGCTTTCCCTTTTGTACCAGCCAATCACAAACGTGTGCCATAGAAAATCGAACCGTATAGATCTTTTGCCGCTCCACGCGGTAACTTCAAACGATTCGCCGTCGGTAACGCGTATACTAGGGTTTTATAAGGGTATTGGGTTAGCGCTTAGTTGAATGGGCTGTTTACTTGGTTCGAACGGGACGCAAGGTAACGTGTGTTTTATGAAGTCTACAAAAGTTCTAAAATTGCGTATAAACTAGTAACCTTTTTTAAAGGGTTTAGTAAGGGTATTAGTTAGCGCTTAATAGAATGGGCTATCGTTTGGAAATAGCGCTTTAAAAGCACATTTAAAGGGTTTTGACGGGCAGAGGGTTTGGTAAGTTAATCCTTACGCAAAACCCATTGAAAGGGATAGCGGGCCGGTCCCTGTTTAGTTAACGCTCGCTTCTTTAGTGATCGCTGCGGCCAGTCGTAGTCGTCTAGTGCGCGAAGATCCTTACAGTTACAACTGTCTAAAATGAACACATCTTCATCAGATAAATCTAACACCAACCGTATTATTTTTAAGTTTTAGTTCCCATGAAAGAATAGCATTTAACAAATATATGACTAGGGATGTAGATACAAAAATACAAAGTGGGTGTTCTAGAGTAATGGAAACGTCAATAGATATTTAAAAAAAAAATAGTGGTCAAGTAAACATAGGGTACTCGACAAGTTAGCTGTCTCCATTGAAGATAGATTTTTACACTAAGGACTTAAGAACGAGGGACATACACATCTGAAATAATAACAAAACGACCGCCCTCTACGATTTTCTTAGTCAAACGCGGACAGTTAACCTGTTAACTTTTCTACGAACACGATAAAATTGGTCGATATTTCAAATGGGAACTAAACAAATCCGATATAGAACGTGGTCAGCAGTAAATAACCATTGATTTAAGCAGTCGCAAGACCACACTCGTACGAATTTTATGTTAATATACGCGGATTTAGCATGATACTGCCTTGTCAGGTGAAATTAGCATGGCCAAACGAAACGGAGAACGAACAAAGAAGGCCTCTACGTTCAGTAACGGATGTAGACCAGTCCAGTAGTAATATAGGTCCTTTAGTTGGTACAATGTTGATGTCGACCATTTTATGAGTGAGATGTATACTTCGTTGCCAGTCGTGTTGGGGTATCGCGGTGTCGCTCCGCCGGTAATTGTACACGTTAGGTGTCGTCGAGCGACGGGTGGTGCGGTGGTGCGGCGGTGCGGCGGTGCGGGCGGCGCGTGCGGCTAGTGGCGGGTGTCGCGGCGATGGTCGCGCTCGCGCTCGCGCTCGCGCTCGGCGGGCGGCGGGTCGCGGTCGCGGCGCTCGCGGTAGCGCTCCTCGTAGTAGGGCGCGGCGCCGCTGCTGCGCTTGCTGCTGCTGGCGTCGCCGGCGCCGCTCTCGGCCGCCGGCTCCGCGGGCGACTTGCGCGGCCTGAACCAACACGAAGACAATACATAAGTCGAGGCTTGTTTACAACGGGTCGACTGCAGCCTTCGTCTCGCCGAGCGAACACGGCGCGGTCCAAATACTCTTTTATTCTTAAAGAAGACTTAATCGACACCCACTGAAGGCGTCCTAATAAATATGACGGATTTTGTTTGTCACAAGAGTCAAATTTTCAAGTGACAAAACCACACTGAATATTGGGAACAAGAATAAATCGACCGGGTAACCGAGCCATAGTCTTTCAACCATTCAAGCATGACCTAGTAGCAAACGGACGCACATCCATACATTATATGGATAGCGCTATGCAGAAAACAGCCATCTGCCTTTCAACTTCATATCAGTTTGGCTGTTTTCTACATAACGCTATCCATTTGACCACGAGTCTTACGAATGAATCTTTTTTATCAGTGATAGTAAAAGTAAGGATACCTCTCCTCCCGACTGTGACCTCGGTTGTAATGGTCGGCGCGCTCGCGGTCGCGGGAGCGGGAGCGGTCGCGTTCGCGCTCACGATAATCTCTGTAATACCTGTAACAAAAACAAACACATTATTAAGTACAATTTTAAATAGTTTTCAGGGATTTTACGATGAAGGTTAGATATATGTTTTTAACGACCTCAGTACAGGAGCGTCAAAAGTTGCAATAGATAGGCGTATCGATAGTCCCTCTTTGATAAAGTAGACACAATACCCTCAAAATCAATAATTAATAGATCACGATTTCAGCGGAAATATTTTCTTTCTAATATGAGTAGAAAACTCTCTGTACTAGGTTCGGTCTCAAAGTCACCATATGCTGAAATCTAAGGTGATTTTTTTTTACAAATAATGCACACACATAACAATATAATTTTGACTTCAATCAACACTTAACATGAGCTAACGTAATCCATTTGAGCTTCCCATGGAGCCGATTGCGATCCCTACAGCCATTGTAAACGCCGACCTCGTAACTAATAATTATGATAGGCAAAAAAAGCTGTTACAATTTAAACGTTTGACGATCAGGCAAGCATGAAAAAATAAATTCACAAGACAGACCATTAAGAATCACTGCACGGAATAAGCACTTTCTTATGTAAGGTCTAAGCACTTTCTCATGTAAGGTCTAAGCACTTTCTCAGGTAAGGTAGGGCGCTGAGGGTGTAAACACTTACGCATCACGGTCGCGATCGCGTTCCCTCGACCTTTCCCTATACCTGCAATCAAGTGATCAAGTTTGATTACAAATGTATTTTTCGTCATGTTGCGGCCCATTATATAGTGCGTATAACTTACTTCTGGCTAAAAATGCGTGCGTATATCTACAATATTCGTGAAAGCGGATGAAATAGATTTCTGAACAGATCTGCTTATTGTAGAAATTTTGTTTACGACGAAAAACATGGGTATTAAGCCAAGCAAGCGAAATGATCTAAGTCACCAATAAGCTCGCATCCCTAGTATAATAAAAAAAGTAAAAATAGGCTGGCGATACGCTCGCGGCGGCGCGGGGAGCGGTGTGCGCGCGCGCCGGCGTGCACGACTGCTGTATGCGTGTTGTGTCGTGTTACCTGTCAGACCGGTCACGCTCGTCGCGCTCGCGGCTGCGCTCACGGTAGCGGCTGGCGGAGCGCTCGCGGCGGCGCGGGGCGCGGTGGTGCGCGCGCGCTTCGCGGTCGCGCGAGCGCGAGCGCCTACGTTCACCACTGCTGTAGGATTTCGTCTCCACGCCGTGCAGCGTGTCTTGCAGAGATGAGATTAGGATCTTGCAGCGATCGTCGTGGGCGACCTTGTAAAAAAAAAATTACGGTTAGTTACGGTCGAACACATTTATTTATTACTTTTCAGTGATTCGACATACATATTTTGATCTAGCGTTTAAGTATGTGAGCGGATCGAGGAAGTTCGCGTAGTATAATTTATTCTTTGTGCGTTGACAAGGTTGGTAGACCCTTATTTGGCCGCATTTAAAGCGACATAACCCGGTGCTTTTAAAGCGACGGAAAAACGTGAGAAAACCTGCATATTCAAAACATCTAACTGAATAAGATGGGTAATTGCACAAAAGATCGTACAGAATCGCAGTGTATCTGTGAAGGTGTACCTGTACAAGGACAATATAATATAAGTAAGAATAGATACCTTGCTCTGCTTGATGAGCGAGATGGCAGTGACGAGCGTCTCGATGGCGGAGGCGTACTCGCCGGCGGCGGCGTCGCTGACGGCGCGCGCGATGGCGCTGGAGGAGACGGTGCGGTTGCGGCTCATGACCTCCTCGAACTCGGCCTCGCTGACGGCGGGCGCCGGCGCCGCCAGGTGCGCCAGCGGCGCCGCGTGGTGCGCCGCGCGCGCCGGCTCCGCCACCACCGGGTAGTTCTGCCACACGCATGTTCACATCAACAACGACGACATTGTACTCTACAAACCGATCAAGTGCGACTCACTTGCGCACCGACGATTCCCTCCTTAAGATACAACACTACAATTAGATTCAATAAAATGCTTAAATAACTATTAAATAGATAAAAGCCCTGACAATTATTTTTTTTTATCATATATGGGTTTGCGTTTGACCTCAGTCTCACCTGATGTTAAGTGAAGACGAGGTCGAAGATGGTACACAATTGGGACTACTTTCAGAGTTCATAACTCTTAAAATGGGTTATCGAATTTATGTCAAACCTAGCTAAGAACACTCTCGAATTCTCGATCGAGTCACCCAACAAAAAAAAACTAAACAAAAATCCGTTCCGTTTGGGAGCTAACGATGCCAGAGACAGATACACAGATACATACGTTAAACTTCTAACACCCTTCTTTTCTGGATTAAAAAAATATATTAAGTAAGTATGAAATACGGTTCTTTGTATGGAGCCCTAATTTCAATATCTTTAAAATTATTCTAATACTTTATTTACCCAAAAAAAATGTGGGCAAGTAAGTGATAAAATTATGCCAAATTCAGAGTTGATAACTTTTGTAATTGTTAAGAACAGCTATGATATACAAACAGACAGGATCGTTGCTTCTTACCATATTGGTATGGAACCCCTTAAAAAGGCAAAGTAAGTATAAATAAGTAGTTACGTGTGGTCTTCCGTAAGGCTGCCTGGCGCCGGGCGGCGGGCCCTGGGCGGGCGGCGGCGCGCCGTGCGGCGCGTGCCCGTACGGCGCTCCCGGGCCTATCGACGGAAATGTGTGTGAGAAATTGAATCACTCTTTAGAAGTGTACATGCTGTTAACTATACAGGGTGTCCCGCGACAAAGTGCACAAACTAATAAGGGTGAAACTACATGTGATTTTATCACGGAAAATAATTAAAAAATGTTTTTTTTTTTAATTTTGCATACAAAACAGTAATTTCGGGATAAAATGTAGCCTATGTCATTATCTGGCACTCCAATCTGGCTATCTCTATTAAAAATCCGTTGATCCGTTGTTCCGTTACTACTAGAAAGAAGGACAAACTGACAAACACACTCGCATTTGAATTGTATAAAATCTTAGACACACATAATTCATTGCAGTATGGATTTAGCTGGCTGTGATTCTTATATTAGTAGGAATTTTCACCCGTCACCTGTGCTGTAGGGTCTGAGGAATCCCCTGATGCTGATGTGATGAAGTAGATATTATATAGGTATTAAATATTAGCTATTGGGTGGGAACCGTGTCCTTTTTATTGTTGGTACCCTACTAATTGCTAGCACCTTGTCCTTTATTACTAGGTAACAGAGGCTATAATTCTACAACCATTAGGTGCCAATCAATTAGTATTTCGGATGCCAAATAAAGCGTCGGGTGTTTCTTTCTTATTTGAGACGAAGGCTTTTGTCGGTGTACTTAGTATTAATGATGCACTTCTGCCCATCCATTGCCATTTCCTTTCCCTACTTGTACTAGACTAGGTTATGCCCGCGACTTCATCCGCATAGAAACCGTTTATCGCTAATCCCGTAGGAACTATAATTTTGTTCAGGATAAAAAGTATAAATGTATTAATTCAGGTAATAAGCTATTTGTGTGCCAAATTTCATCCAAATTCGCTCAGTTCAGCCGTTTTTGCGTGATTGAGTAACAAACATTCAAACATCGAAACAGAAACTTTGACATTTATAATATTAGTAGGATGACGGCAATTTTCCGTGTTATTATCGGCATGTACGCGGTGTTTGTCTGTGTACCGCCTCGCTCCCGTGTAGGTGTAGGTGTGACGGTGTAGTTACCGGGCGGCTGCTGCGGCGGCGGCTGCGGGCCGGGCGCGGGCTGCGGCTGCTGGCTGAAGAAGGCGGGGTTGACGTGCGGCGCCGGCGCCGGCCCGCCTGCGCCAACAGAGACTCCGATACACACACCCGCGCACAACACCCACTCACAAACTAACTATACTCAACATACATCATTTAAAGGGACCGATCACAGCGGTCTCACCACTCACGCTCATCGCAACGTTGGATGGCTGTTGCGACCGACTTAACCGTCCGGTCCCATTCACGATAGAACATTGTCACGTTCGTGTTCGTATAACCCGTCTGTGTATGGTCCCTTTTTATCAAATATGTATTCATAAAAATCTTCGTGATTTCTTAACACATCTGTCGCTGATGACGCACCAACCCGATATTACACAAAACTTGACAATTTGACAAACTTGTATGATTTTCTATAGAAAATAACATTTTTGTCGACTTCCACTTGTAAAGTTTCGTGGTATACAGGACCGGTGTGGCAAAATTCAATGTTTCCACTCTTAGCCATGTGACAGTCCCTAGATACTATAGCTTTGGATGCCATCGAGTTGATAATATAACAAGTGTTTTTGGACCATTTGCAGGAAAAATTTAATCTAGATTTAGTGTTAAGTACAATTTAGTTGTGTCAGAGCATATGAAACTATCAGTCTTAAATCAAAGTTTAAGGCTAAACCTAGATTAATCTTTTAGCTGCAAGTGACCCTTATCAACTATAACAATAAGCTTCAAAGTTAAAGAATGTGTCAAGGCACTCTTGCACAACTTTACGAGATTAATTTCAATTGGCTTAGTAATGTACAACGACGTCACTATCAAGAGAAGCGATTGACTTTAAATAATAATAATAATCTTTTATCATTTCACAACAGAGACTTTGTCGAATGTCCTTTTTGTTTATTATCAAGGATATGCCAAATTTAAGTCAATCCAACAAAAATCAACAAAAATATTTCAAGGTATCAAGTTGTTGCATTTTCTACGAACTCATCTCAAATTTCAATCATTATGATTGTATCTATATTGACCCAATATTTTATAATTAGTAAGTAAGTACATCAATGTATTAGTTTCTAAGTGTATAGTTAGTTCTTATACCGTAAAATGTTACGCAAAAGCTATTAACCATTATTAATTGTACATACACACACGTTAAGCCCCAACCACCACTTCAGTAATGCTTTCCACCAGGGCTGTGCGAAGAAGTGATGAGCAAGGAAAAAACCGAGAAATAATTTCTTCATTTCCCTAATAACCTCGCACAGCTCTAGTGGAGAGCTAGTCTCATTCAGTTAAAAACGCCATCCTGCGTTCATTTTGTATCTCTAACCACCTCCGACGCGGGACAGGATTTTAAAGATTAGCATAAACTACTTATACGTAACATTTACCGCAAGGTTCACACATTAATTTTCAACGTTATTAACAGCTGTTAGTAAGCTTCTACTTTACGGGCTAACAATTCCAAAGTTCCATATAAAAAATTGTTGTCATAGCGTCTCTCAGTTTTTAATGTAGGTGAGTGAAAACGTCATGTAATTAGGGTGCATGACAAGTTATAATGAGAACGTTGTAATTGTTGGCCGGTTCGTGTTAGTCGGTCCCGGTAGTGTAGTGTTCATGCCGAGTAGAGAAAGATCCGTACCTGGGTAACCGTTCATACCTGGGTGCGGCGGGCCCGGCGCGCGCGGCGGGCCCTGCGGCGCCAGCACGTGGTGCGGCGGCGGCATGCCTTGCCCCGGGCCCGGCTGCACACAGACACACGTCTTCAGCTCAAATAATACACTTGAATATCAGCAGACGCTTTATACACTAATAGTTCAATTGGTAGAACGATGGGTGTACGCGGTAGTATTTATAAGTCAACGCGTCGAATACATATACAGATAAATGCATACATGTAAATAATTGAAGACCACTCGTAAGAATGGTCTAAGTAATATATTCTAGTAATTTTTAATTTTTAGACAGTAAACTCAAGATTTCAAATGCATTGGCAAAGTTTAGGACTAATCCGCAGTCGAAAAGAAAAAGACATTACAAGGGTCTCCGGGGATAGATGAGGGAGACACCCTAGTCTAGTATGAAGAGTATGAACAGGTTTTTTGTTTTGGTCGGCAGTAGAGATGAGCCGAATATTCGGTAAATATTCGGCGTTCGGCATATTCGGCAAGTTTTTCAATGTTCGTATTCGGCCGAATAGTTCGGTTACATTGTCGGATATTTACCGAATAAACAATGTAAATAAAAAGCGTAGGTTGTTTCGTAATACGTCGGATTGACATCCTATTTCAGCATTCTAAGCAACTACCGAAAAGAGATAAATATGCGTCTAAATATAAATACAATTATTCTGCCGTTTTGATCACAATGCCTACGCCGCAAAACGACTTTGAAGGATTACGTCTAAAACGCTATATGACTAAGAAGCAAAATAACTAACATTTAAAACGGCTATAAAGCAAAATGCCTCAAATCAATACCTCTACAGCGGTTTACCAATGTCGCAATACGCCTACATTTCTTTTTGTCTATGTAGCATAATGTCTCATAAAAGAAAATTACTTTGAAGGATTATACATAACACGCCATAGGACTAAGAAGCAAAATGACTCGCAATAAAAAACGACTATAAAGCAAATTGCCTCAAATTAATATTATACCTATTAGGCAGTTTACTAAAGTTGCAACCTACAATAGTCTAAAAATAAGAGCTATTTAAAATATAGTTTCATTAAAAGAACTGCAACTTAAATAAAAGTAGGTATGCCATAATCAATCATCATAATAATATTTAATATCCTCTCAGTATGAAAGGAAGCCGTTAGTAACGATGTGTTGTTCACCTATGTATACTCCAACGGGCTAAAATATTCAGTAACATTTGAGTTTGACCATACATATAATATCATACGTACGCAAACTCTCCTATCTGTAAGTAAAAGTGACATAGAAACTACACTACTCAGGAAGAATTTAGTAATGAAATGGCTGAGGAACCTAAACAGCTGGTTTTTATTAAAAATCAAAAAGGTGGACGTGGGCAGTCTTTGTTATGGTTTAATATAGTGATGCTATGAAAAATTTCACGGCATATTTTGAAAGACAGTAGCTGAAATTAGTGCCAAAAGTTCTAAGTTGTGCTTCAGAAACGAACCTCACAAATAACGGGTTGGAAGGATGGCACCGAAGGATAAATGCTCGCATACCACCAAATGCAACATTTTTACCTTTTCTCGAAAAATTATTGGTCGAAGCAAAATGGCAAAACGTGAAAACTAAGGCGGCTTTGTTTGAAAAAAATAGAGAAAAAAACCGACATTGAATTCAATAAACACAAAAAGGAACTGAAATAAAACCGGTCAAGTGCGAGTCTGACTCGCACACGAAGGGTTCCGTACCCGATGGTACCGATGTACAAGATTTCATACTATGTACTTACAAGATTTAATACTATGTAGGTACTTTCGTAAAAGAAACAATTAGGCGCTATAACAATAGATAGGTAATTGTCTAAATTCATTACATCCCAATCATCCCATCATTTATATTTAGGGACCCCTTTAATTTTTAATTTAATTTAATTTTTATTATTTGTTGTCATATTGGTAATGGTTAATGAGATACAGCAAGGCTTAGTAATAGGGTCCCGTTTGGCACCCTTCGGGTACGGAACCCTAAAAACTAGATGAGTGCAGTAGAACACCACTCACGTTTATGAAAAATAAAATTAAGGTCAAAAGGCAAATTTTCCATTATTAAACATTAGCACAGAATAAGTACCTAATAGTTTATATGTATTAGTATATAGCTATGTATTGTTTTGAGTATTTGTATTGTATATAAGCGGAGTTACAATTATTTTATTTTGTGAATTTAATTTGAAATAAAATAATACACGAGATAATTACGGCACCGGTGTCGAGAAACAGAGGTTCCCTTTTTTTTGAGTGGTTTTGCATTTGAGGTATTTTGCATCCCTAGGCATCTTCATATCCAGGCATTTTACAATTGAGATGTTTTGCATTTTAGTCTTATTGAGTTCATAGTCATTCTAATGTTTAGAAATTTTACTACAAAGTTCTTTTACAGTAGAGGCACAGTAATGATAAGTCTTATTCTGCAAAAAACCGTATCTTAAATAAGTTATTTTAATTAAGTAAATTTTATTAATCAGTAATCAATCACCTTTCTCAGTTATCCACTATAGGTCGACAAGTAAAATGGCGCGAGCGCGAAGGTCCGAAACGCGCGGACGTGTCAAAACCTGTTTCTAGCGATTCGGCGCAACCGAATATTCGGTTCGGTAAGAGTTGAACCGAATGTTCAGCCGAATATTCGTATTCGGCAAAGTCCGTATTCGGCCCATCTCTAGTCGGCAGTAAGAGACAACGGGTGTAAGGCTAGGCACCTGGTGCGGGGGCGGCATCGGGTGCGGCATCTGGTGCGGCTGCGGGCCGTACTGCGGCGGCTGCGGCTGCATGTGGTGCGGCCCGCGCGGGCCCCACTCGGGCCCCGGCCGCGGGCCCGGCACGCGCTGCATCTGCGGCGGCCCTTGGAACTGGGGAAATACGCGCCAACATCACTTGCGACCCTATAGCTGAGCGACCACAGCATGCATTTTGTTTTGTCGCTCAGTGCGTTTCTGACGTTACATACTAGTTAGAGAAGGATATCCTAGCGACAAACAAGTCGCGGACAATATTTTGTTCTAGCCGCCCTGGAACCAGTGGTGGCTCGAAATAAAAAAATGCGATAAAAAAAAATCATGCATATTGTCTATTGACAGAGATACGGCTTAAAACGATTAAGATTAGGTTGAATTTGGCAAAGCTATATTAACATCCTTGGCGTGTGAGAGATACACATTTGTGTTTGACATGGGGCGTTGAAAATGTTAATAATGCATAGGCATTGTTAAGGTTATGATAAGGAATGTAGTGTATTTTTTAGGAAATGTAATTTTAGTAGTAATTAGTACTAATTACAAAGAGGAATGTAATTGGTAATTTAGCCAAAATAGGTAGATTTGCTAAACTTGACAACTAATTTAGGAAAGTAACTAATCTCAACGGTCATAATACTGTATCGTGTTAAGATTTAATAATAAATTAATAAAAAAAAGGCCACAAATACACGAAATACTGCGAGAAATGTCTCGACAGTTTATGTCGATACTACTGTCGATACTGTCGGATATTTCCGGCAGCAATTTCTTACAGGTGTATTTGCGGCCTAACTCATACCCCTCACGCGTCAATGGTTTCACCGAGCGTTTAGGAAAAATAAAGTTAGGTCTTGTTGTTAATTTATAGGCAAATTAGTTCTGTCTATCCCGATCATTAGTAATGCGACGAACCTGCATGGGAGGCCTGTGGGGCGGCGGCCCCTGGCCCTGGTGCTGCATGTGGTGGGGCGGCGGACCCTGCTGGTTGTTCAATTCAAAATCAATTGCGGAACATCGACCAAATATTATGATTACAATCTTATAACGCTCAATGGTGAAACATCACCTCGTTCAACAAGTAGGGCTCGCTAGTTTCTCTACATTTTGTGATCAAACTTGATACTTGAAATGTATTTGAGACATGTTTTTTTTACAACACTACAATTAACAATCATAACTAGATACTTGTAATTTTTGATAAATGTTTCTTTTAAAATACTACAATAAACAATCACAACTAGATACTTGAAATATATTTGAGAAATGTTTCTTTTACAATACTACAATAGACAATCACAACTAGATACTTGAAATATATTTCAGAAATGTTTCTTTTACAATACTACAATAGACAATCACAACTAGATAGTTGAAATAAATTTGACATATGTTTCAACAACGAACAATCACAACTAGATACTTGAAATATAGTTACAAGAATAAAGAAAAGTAGAAGTGAAACTGCTATGCGAGACAGTAGGGTATTCTAATTTTGAAGTTCAGTCAGCTACAAAAATGTAATAGATTTCATAGTTCCAAAACATGTCCATACTGCTATTGAGATTAAATATGGCGTAAACATATTTCGGTAATGGGAGCAAAATTTTCGAGGCCGACTGTGAAGTTTATTTTCACGACTTTCTGCTACTTTTCTTTATTCCTATGGTTATAGGTTATCTTAGGATCTATCCTAATTTTCGAAAGGTTCTGTTCAATTGAGTTTTTTTTATGACAAGGTACTCTAGTACCTTGTCATAAAAAAAAAAACTCAATTGAACAGAACCTTTCGAAAATTGACTACTTCATAAGTTTCATAACACAGGTAAACATTTAGTACGGTGGCTCGCTAAAAGATCACCCTTACAATCACTGTTAGCAATATATGACACCTTTCAGGTTCAACAGGGCATGAAACACCCTTTATTTTTAAGTCACCCCACGGCATGCTGTAATAGTGGATAAAAAAATGGCAGTAAGAATATAGGAGTAGTACTAACTTGCATCGGCTGGCGATGCGGCGGCGGGCCCTGGTGGCCCTGGTGCGGCGGCGGGCCCTGGTGGCCCTGGTGCGGCATGTGGTGCGGCGGGCCCTGGTGCTGCATGTGGTGCGGCGGGCCGGGCGGCGGGCCGCGCATCTGGTGGTGCCCGCCGCCGCCCGGCATCATCATGCGCGGCCCGTTGGGGCCGGGGCCGTTGGGGCCGGGCCCGAAGAAGTCTGCCGAACGGAGATATTGTCATGGCGGTCGGTGGTAAACTAGCGGTGAAACTTCGCTTGCCCTAGACGCCATGTCGTCAGCCGACATAAAATGTATGAAGCGTAGATCTCACCGACACTTGGGCGTCTGCGACACGAAAACCCGTTCTCGTGTATTGCAGACTGGGGCTTTCAAAAGGTTAACACCAATGACGAATCAATACTAGACACAATACATTTATTATTGGACTTTGTGCGCGGAATAAATATCTAATATATGGGAGACCGAGCGTCGCTCGGGTCGAAACCGAATTCTCATCGATTTCTATACAAAAACAAAAAAAAAAAGAATTACCCACATAAGCACAAAATGAAATAAAAAAACCGTCCTTAGCTGGGGTTAATAAAAAAATCCTAGGCAGGTGAGACCTAGCTAGATCGATTTTTCGCCCCCGTAAAACCTTATATTGCAAATTTCATCGAAATCATTAGAGCCGTATATATGTATATACAGGGTGTTAGGTAATGAGTGGATAAACCGTGAACTGCTGATAGGGGGCACTTAGGTCGTTCTAATAATGATAAATGAGGTTTAGTAAAAGTGCCACGGTTTTCGAGATATTTGGACTTTTTTAATTTTTTAGGAAATTGACACCCTTACTCGATTTTTTGGTCGTGGTTAGTGTACTAAAATGTTTTTTTTTTATTTTATTTTTAGCTTATTATTGTTTAATAGTTGTGTTATCCGATAAACATTACCATTTTGGCGTAACTACCGTGGTTTAATTTAAAAAAAAATCGCAAACTTTAATTTTGCATCTTCGATCGAACATTTACCAAATTTTGAGCTCTTGCGGTGAAAAAAAAAATTACTATCACATGGTAGCCAATGAGCTAAAAAACATGCCCATTTAATAGAGATTTTAAAACAGTAAACATCTTTTTATTTAAATATTAGAATAAAAAACAACATCAGTTTTCCGCAATCGATTCGATTATTTCCTGTGATTATTTCATATTAAATTTGTGCTCCACAATTCCAAAGCGTACCTAATTATGACAAACTTTTCCTTGCGAAAATAAAAATACTGGCCACTAATTTTGTGAAACCTTTTATTGAAAAAAAGTAACGATTTGTGATCCGAGCGAAGCATTACACCCTTTTGTTGCAATAATAACAATACTGGGCAGTACTTTTTTTAATGCCATTTATTCGAAATTTAGCCATCCAGACTACCGGATTTTTAATCGAGTACATAATGCGTTCACTGAAGGCAGAATTCTTGGTCAGGGTGTGGGTGGAACAAGTGGAGGAAGACCCACCCGAGGAGATGACGAGAATGTTTTGGACCTAGTTGAAGCAGATCCTTCTCTATCCGTGCGTGATATGGCAAATTACCTGGGTTTATCTGTATGAAAAGTGCATACTACATTAAAAGTACACCAATTACACCCATTTCACGTCCAACGTGTGCAAGTTTTATTGCCTAGAGATTATCCCTTAAGAGTAACTTTTTGTCGAGTGATGCTGCGTCGGATGCGTGAAGACCCAGACTTTTTTAACAAGATACTGTGGTCGGACGAATCATCTTGCCGTCAAGATGGCTACATGAATCTACACAATCTGCACAGTTGGCAGTTAGATAATCCTCACTTAATGAGATAGGATAGATCTCAGTACCAATTTAAGGTAAGTCTTCTCATGATCACGGTATTCACGGTTGTTGTAATACGATAAAAACGTCAAGGTTTAATTAATTATGCTTTTTACCGCGATGAATCCCCTATCTATTACAAATATTAATTTTAGGTAAATTTGTGGACCGGTATCTTGAATGGCGAAGTGATCGGCCCCTTCGAGCTGCCATCTACTCTAAATGGAGATAATTACTTGGAGTTTCTTCAAAATGATCTACCTATCCTTCTGGAAGATGTGCCGCTTGCACTAAGGCAAGTAATGTGGTTACAACAAGACGGTTGTCCCGCACATTACGCAGCACGAGTGCGACAGTACTTAACTGCCGCATTCCCAGAACGATGGATTGGCCGGTTAGGCCCAATACTATGGCCTCCGCGTTCACCGGATTTGAACCCCTTAGATTTTTTTTATTGGGGTTGTCTCAAAGAGAAAGTGTACAGCCGTCCAATTACGAGTCTTTCTGGGTTACGAGAGCGAATAAGAATTGCTGCTCAAGAAATAGGGAACTCTGGATACACCAGATTCGTCAGGCGTTCCTTTATCCGACGATGTAGAGCTTGCATTAGGGCTGGTGGACGTCAAATTGAGCACATTATTTAACTTAACTTTATTAAAACATTTCCTTTTTATGTTTTTTTATTTCACAGATAGCATTAGTTAAATCATTCATTAGAAAAACCGGCTTCCTTGCTACTCCAATACCTACTTTTTTAAGTTTTATTTATCAAAACCAATAAATGTTTACTGTTATTAAATCTCTATTAAATAGGCATGTTATTAAGCTTATTAAAAGAATAAAAAACTGTCGGGATATTTTTTAAATTTCGAATAAATGGCATTAAAAAAGTAGTTAGTGCCCGGTATCGTTATTATTACAACAAAAAGGTTGTAAAGCTTCGCTCGGATCACAAATCTTTACTTTTTTCAATAAAAAGTTTCACAAAATTGGTGGCCAGTATTTTTATTTTCGCAATGAAAAGTTTGTCGTAATTAGGTACGCTTTGGAATTGTGGAGCACAAATTTAATATGAAATAATCACAGGAAATAATCGAATCGATTGCGGAAAACTGATGTTGTTTTTTATTCTAATATTTAAATAAAAAGATGTTTACTGTTTTAAAATCTCTATTAAATGAGCATGTTTTTTAGCTCATTGGCTACCATGTGATAGTAATTTTTTTTTTCACCGCAAGAGCTCAAAATTTGGTAAATGTTCTATCGAAGATGCAAAATTCAAGTTTGCGATTTTTTTTTAATTAAACCGCGGTAGTTACGCCAAAATGGTAATGTTTATCGCATAACACAACTATTTAACAATAATAAGCTAAAAAGAAAATAAAAAAAAACATCTTAGTACACTAACCACAACCAAAAAATCGAGTAAGGGTGTCAATTTCCTAAAAAATTAAAAAAGTCCAAATATCTCGAAAACCGTGGCACTTTTACTAAACCTCATTTATCATTATTAGAACGACCTAAGTGCCCCCTATCAGCAGTTCACGGTTTATCCACTCATTACCTAACACCCTGTATATAGGTACACCAATGTTTCTCGTTTAATAAGTAGAATATGTATACATACGCAATTTCAGCTTTGTGACTTTATGGTAAACCTAGTAGAGCTAGTTATAAACGCTTCTGCTAAGTATCATCATTGTGATACTGACCGGTGATACCGAAGTTCTAGACGCGGTTGAAACGCTCGAAAAATAATCGGTTCACATTTGTTACCTCCTGGGTGGGGTCCGGGTGGCCCTCCCGGATGGGGGCCCCGCATGCCGCCGGGGTTGTTGGGCCCGCCGGGCGGAGTGGACCGCGTCTTAGACTGGCTCTCGAACTGGTTCAATGCCTGTGGAAAATAATATTCGAATTGACCCCTGCACTAGCATTTTCACGAACACTTGCCTAATAGTAAACTTAGGACATGACCTCTGATAAATATTTAAACTTTATTATCATCAAAAACGAGGAACAATACATTGAATTGCTTTTAGCATGTAAAGAAAACCACATCAGATCATTTTCAGCACCATACTTCTTTACAAATTTATGATGATGATGATGATAATGAATTATCCTCTTAACCTTTTGATTAACGGCATTTTATGTGCCCTGGGCTCCAGGTATATGTGGCCTAGAACAAACCACTACCAGTCGGGCATTACCACCTCAAAAATCCAGTCGTATCCAGTATCCAGTAGCCTGTAGGGCGTTCAAAAGGGTAATGAGCTAATGAGCAGACCACATGATGTTATAAAAGTTTATCTAGACCGGGTTATCAATGTAAGGGGGCGTCCATTAATTAGGTACGTGAGGCGATTTTGGAGATTTTTCGACCGAACCGCTAAAACTTATTTCGAAGTCAAGCATTTGCCATTTAGCTAATATTCAATACTTATTCGCTTAGACGATTGTTGGAAGGGCAAATGCTGTTGTTGGCACCATAAACTTTATTTTAAGGTAATAGAGGCGATTATTCTACAATTACTAGGTGCCAATAACTGGTATTTTGGATGCCAATCATTATGTTTTATCCAACATAATACATTCATATTTCTGACCAGGTAAGTAAGTAAATTGATTTTTAGCTTTTTGCATTATGTAATTATGAATCGTCAATGAACGAATTTAGAAATTTAACAGAAATAAATGGAGAAATTTTTGATCTATTTAGGAAAACTTAATTTCAAAACGCAATCCTATTCGGTCCTAGCACGTGCAATTTATTTACCTGCTTAGTAGGCAGAGTGACAACTGGATGTTGTCCATGTATGTCTTTCTTGGGCAGTCGATCCATGACCATCCGGAGCGACTGGTCCGAGCCCAGAGAAATGACACAGAACCCCTTGGACTGCCCATTAGCTCTGTTCTCGAAGAACTTGACGTCTTGGAAATCGGTCACTCCCACGTCTGCAACCACGTTTGCTATGTCTTGGTCTGTTGCCCACTGAAAAAAGGTGTATCCAAAACTAAGCTGCGCAGCAATCGTTAAATAGACACAGTTGAAATAAAGAATACATACGTGAAGACGCCTCGGCAGATTGTTTTGGCGTAGAAACAAATACGTTAGTACGTACCTCATTTATTATTATGCAATGACTTTGGCGAAGTTTGCATACTTTGCCAATACCCTACTCTCTAGCAGCTATGCGTCGGGAAGAATTGCCTACATTTTACACGCGAAGTGTCGAACATGGCATGAATGTTTCGGGATACCCTATATAGTTACGTGCCTAACTGACAAGAATAAGTTTCGTCGCTCGCGAAAAGTTACGAAATGATTTTCTTATAAAGGCCTAAATATCCTAACTGGTAGAAATCCATCACGCCGCGAGAATAAATTCTCTATTCGCAACAGGATACGCTGGGTGAAAAGGAAACAGTTTTGTTTGTGACCAGTCTTTTATTGTCATATCACAGATTATTTCACGGCTACTAATATAAACGAAGCAGTTCACAGCTGCTAAACCCTCCACAATATGATAAATCAGGAAACCTTCCACTTAATGGATAAAAGGGACTCGAGTTCCCCGAGACAAAGACCAACATAACAATAATTACAGAAAAAATCTCACCATTTTTTTTCAGATAAATAATATCAGCAAGTCATTTTCATTAGTATTTTAGTTACTTTATATCACAGTTTTAAATTTATTTATTTATTTACAAAATTTGTACAGCAAACAAATGAGTACAGGGAAATGATAGTTTAGCTGTACACTAACTAATTACAAAAGGAGTGTTTTAATTATCTGCCAAAAAACAGAATCTTTACGTTACGGGAAGACATGTATTTTACATGGGTTATGTAACTAGAAAAATATTTTTTAACTTAGGATGTAGTATACAAATACATTAATAACTAGCTTTTGTTTCTATTCAAAACGCGGATAAATTGGAGAACAATAGTAGATGAATTCTAAAATATCATAAAATAATATTACCCGATTAATTAAATGTGTACGGTCGCCAAGATATTATTCAAAAAATAGATCAAAACAATGTTTCGTAAATGTACAACCATCATTAGTTGCGAATACAAGCCATCGCGATAACAATAAAAAATAAGGACAACAAACTCCACACCCACCCGTCTGGCCACGACTTCGCGCGAGCGGCGGCGCGACAAGCGATTTCCTAATACATTGCGTGTAATGCCGATGAACCGCTGTGCGGTGAGTGTCTCGGCCGTGCAATGAAGAGAGAACTCGCTCGCCGCCGCCGCCACCGCTCAAAGTCTTGGCTGGACCGTAAGTCATTTACCAAAGTACAACGTTATGTAAACACAGATCAGTGCAAATATTTCACGTCATAACTCAACAGATTATTAGAGTCAAACGTATTATATATTTATAGAGATAATAAAACATCTACATAAAACAAGCAAAAAAACATCTTACCTCCTTGAACACCTGATAAGGGAGAAATATTAGTGGTAACAAAACAACAAAATTTCAGGCAAGTTTGAAGGAAAATGTGACATTTTTAATCAAACATAAAATTTAAATGTCCACACTTCATTAAATTGCCTACGATTATGTTATTCTAACGACATTTAAGCAAGACGTTTACCAAAATATGATATGGCGTAACCATATCATACCATAAATAATTTAGGTATAATTTACTATCCCGAAAATGAGTGTTACCCAAAAGTTTGTGGCGAATTTCGTAAAACTATTATAGCCTATGTGACACATTTTTCCACTAATCCATAAGCTTTGTATGACACGTAGTTATTGTACGCAAGGAAACCACAATCAAATACACGAGTAAAACTATCGTGAATATCAACATTTAGAAATCGAGACAGTAGTAGATAGTAGCAGGTATTAACAGGTGTATGTGTGGTTAAGCTTACCAATTAGGATGCAATTAACATATTTTTGAGTAATATTGACACTGGTACATGGCCAAATAAATAAATACATAATTCCATAAATCATTCTTCACCATTCACAGGAACAGAATTTTCCAAACAACATACATTATTGCCAGTAAATAGACAATATACACAAGGAGATATTTACAACTTTATGTTAAGGTTTAACTTTATATTTTCAGGAAGATGTTTATAACTATTGAAAATACATTTTATTATAATTACTAATTAACAAGATTTACTCTTATTTTACTTTTCTCTTATCATTTCATGACAAATAATTCCAATATTTCATTGTTTCCTATCACAGTCACTAAGAAAACAAAGACTATTTTCCCTCAATCTCCTCTCAAATAATCTCTCGTTTCAAATAATCATTGTGATAAAAAAAAAACAAAACATTGAATAACTCAACAACTATAAACATACATAACAAAGCATCTACAACACTAGTCATCAGCTGGGACGAATTTAATATTATTATTATACACAGAACCTATTACTAATGCACCTACGAATTTAAATAAACAACCAACACATAAACCATAGCAAATAGACCATAAAGATGTAAATATCTCCACTGCAGTTTCATAACCAACAATAAAAAAATATTAAATAATAAGGATTGTCACAAGTTAGTACTTTACTTGTGCACACAAGTACAAGCAAAAACATGATCAGTACCAAACCTAGAAAATATTTTACTTCCGTGGGAACATAAGCAATTTAAGCATGTCATGTCTATGATTATGAACTAACCATTTAATGTTTTCTAAATGAGGTACTTTTACGTAGTTTTACAAAGGTAAATTTCTCACTTATAGTTGCTACTCAAAAGTTTTCTGTGAAAATTTTAAAGCTCTATTAAAATCATATTTTAGTTTGAAAAGAATCTGTGAAAAATTTACTAACGCAAGTTTATTGGAATTGTGGCATTTAAGCAAAAACTCATGACTTAGTCAAATGGATGGTTGATATAAATATGTATGATGAACTTTTTGTCGTAATAATAACAACCAATGTGTTCACAGTGGTATATAATGCATTTGATGGTAGAAATAATAAAATATCCAATAAAAGGTGATCAAATTAAAGTAATAGATCGCTTAACAAACCAAATCAAACAAAACTTTAACTTCATTTATAAGGAAAATCATAACAATAAAAAACAAACTGACAATGAAAAAATGTTACAATCTCAATCTGACCAATCCATTGCCTTGCTTTTGCTTTAAAATTAATATAGCATTATTCCAACTTATAAATCTGTTTGCTTAGACAAAGACTAGGTATATACTTCTT
The DNA here is from genome assembly GCA_963241965.1 of Tortrix viridana. NCBI lineage: Eukaryota > Metazoa > Arthropoda > Insecta > Lepidoptera > Tortricidae > Tortrix > Tortrix viridana. The sequence goes on from OY725192.1 coordinate 4,518,445, forward strand.
ACCATCATAATATGTTAAACCGCATGAATACACTTATTTAATTTAAAAGCCCCAAAGTGACCCTACTTAGCAAAGGTCTCCCATTTTTCTTATTACAATCATGATGCATTTTATACAAGCAATTTGTTGCCATTTTTATAGTAATTAGTATAATCATAACCATTAATTAAGAATGCAATGATTTGGCCAACAATTCCACACTATTTGTTCTTCTGATAAATGCATGATCTTTTAGAATGTTGATCACAAATAATAAATATTAACAGGCAGAAAGTGGACTACCTGTAGTTAACTGAAAATATATTGGTAAATATATAGCCAGGTTAAGCCTCATTTCACCAATGTGAGGAGGACAGGTTATAAGGTATACATTGCAAACTCAATGAGTATCTACAATGGGCCTCAGTGGTTATGTAATATATACCAATAGTCAGCTTTGTCACATTTATGAAATAGGTTCTAGATGTGGAAGCTTAATATTTTTATTTAAAAAAAAACCTAGTAATAGGTATGTCAATCAAAAAAGTCAAAAATCATGCATGTGTTGCTCTAATTGTAAAAAAAAAACACATTTTTTTTAAATTTTAAGAGTTAACATGTTTTTACACAACGCGCCACACCACAAAAGACAGTTAACATCATTATAAAATTAAAATGACAAACTGCTAAATTATCAATACATCCCAAATTTTAACCGATTGGCATTAGCCCTCTGAAAATTAAATGAGTGCTTCTTAACTTTAGCCTAGAAATGCCTTTGATTTAGAAAGATTTAGTGAATAGTACGGATGGTCCCATGTAAACTTGTTGACCAACAAAAGCTACAGACCAATTTGCACTATGGACAACTCTTTCAAAAAAAACACATGTTGCCCTACTATCCTACCTTTTTTATATCATTTCCTACTCAATCTCATCAATTAACACATCCAGATACATTTTGAAATAAAAACAGAAAACTGGATGCTGAATGTGTTAAGACAATGCCAGTAAAACTAGTAATTAATATTATCAGATATACCTAACAAAAAAGCTACATACTGAGTTAGCAGTGTAATATGGAAGTAGCATGATGATCATAGACTACTAACAGATAGTCAACGGTAATAATACTACTCACACTGCCCAAAGTCAAATACCCTGATCTTAACTTCTACACGAAGTTGAGGATAATGCTATATCAATAATGCCATAATCTAAAACTATGTTTACTGGGTATTTAATCATCAAAACAGTAGCTTAACCTTATAATCATAAACAGTGAATGTGCCTTAAAAATCTTAAAGAAGGCATATTCACAGTTTGGACAAGTAACCAAATGAAATAGTAGAATGATTTTAACACATACAACAGCATTTGAAATTAATACATGTTTACAACAGATAAAATAGCCCTCATAAAACTAAGTCTTAATTATCTTAATATTGCTACAAATTACAAAATCCACAGAATGCTCGTTTAGCTAATAGGTAAAAACATTCCACAATCCGTAAATGTGGCAATGAAAATATAATGACATTTTTCAGTATTTACAGAAAGGACGTGACAGTTATCTTCGGAAGAATACATTGATAAAATAAAACAAATTTCATTTGATTACTTGCCCTACATATTCTTATATTTACATAAAGAATCTTAATAAAACAAAATCAAGTACAAACCCATGTAAGGTTTCCGACGTAAAGCTGAAACCGGCGGCCGCCATGATGCCCGTGGCTTGGAGCGTTGTTGTGGTAAGGAGCGTTGCCGTTGGTCTCCTCCGGAGGATGCGGGTGCTGCGACGGTGCGGAGTTCGGCGGGCCGTCCGCGTCATCAGACTTTGGTGCCGGCGCTGAGATCACGTCGTCGTACAAATCCACATTGTCACCTCCAAACTCATCCTGTAATAAGCCGCACACAATCGAGATTCAGTTTCATACTCTAACAAAATACCAAATAATAATCAAACAACATGACTTATATTTTACTTAAAAGCTTAAATTTAGCCTACCTGTCTATTAAAATCGGATTCTATATCATCGGCGTACAAATCTATATCGACGCCTCCGTCCGCCATTTTGACAGTATAGTGTAGGCGCAGTGCAGCGCGCAGCGGGCCAGGGCACCGGAAATAGTTGAAGTCGCAGAAAAACCGATAAACCGGAAATGGTTATAAATGTCTAAACAGAGTTGTAACACCGGTTTTTTTAGGACAAATGAAAAAAACATTAAGAAGCATTCTAAATATCGTAAATACAAAGGTCTATGTGAGTGTCGGTGACAATTTATAATTTCCTAATTGTCATAATAAGGAAATTATTCAACTATTGACAATGTCATATTCTAATATGTAGGCAACAAATAATGTTAACTTAAAAAACATTTGCATGCTAGTTTCTAGCAAAATATGTCGTCGTACAGGAATAATATCAAAATAACACCTAATTGTACCATATTTTATAGCAAATAAATTAATTTATATTTGTATAGAAGTGGCAACCTGGCAACATTTTGCAATTGCTCTGCCCATAGAATAAGTACTTACATAGAAGCCGCATTATTAGATGAAATTTGCACCAGCTCTCTACTTTTTAGATTACGTATTCCATAAGTTCCATAAGAGGAAGCGAAACAAAAAGAAGGCTGTTTTTTCTTCTGTCATTGCCATAATGTTTTAAGACGTTACATTTGAATGGACCACGATAAGCCCGCCAATAGACCCTCACACGAACCTCCAGTACTACAAAATTAAAAAGTTGATATGGGAATAGTTAATTTTGTGTCAGGGTGACTTCTTAATTTAGTAGCTTTATTTGACAGTGATGTGAAAATATATCGATATTTTCAGATTTCCAAAAGATGAAAACTTAATAGCAGAACGGATTCGGCGAGTAGGCAGGGAAAATTGGATACCGAAGATATACAGCAAATTATGGCAGAGGAACAGACAGTCACGCGAGTGATCCTATAACCTTTTTTTGGTTGGATGCTAATCCCAATATTCTAAATAAAACATTGTTGAATTATTGATCGTATTTGAAATATCTTTGACCTGCTGTGAACAAAAAACTTCTAATATATAACTTTAAGTTGATAAAGTTTAGCATATTTAACATTATTATAATGTTTTATGGCTGTTTTTTTAATCTCTAGATAAATCTTCAGTCAGATTTTTAGCTCTCTCCTTTTCTTTCATGTAACAAAAAGCTTCTGTCAAACATTTCGTTTTGGGACAAGTTTTTACCGAGAACCTTACTTTTTTTTTGTACTGTTATCATCAAATTATCAAGACCAAACTAACGAGTCCCATTTCAGTGGGTCTACGTTAAGTAGAGCTGAGGATCCTGTTCCCACATTCCGACTATATAGTCAGAAGGATAACGAAAGAATACCTATCTCTTTCTAACTCGTCATGAATGCAATAAATAGAAAAAGGTCACATAATACGTCTTTAACTGTTTCTAATAGTCTGGTTTCTATGCAAGTACTTATTCTGTGGCTCTGCCATTACCTCTTTTCTTTTAAAACCAGCGTCATCTACCAAAGTTCATATGAACTAAAGCGTTCTCAATCTAACAATTTACATCGCCATCTATCAGGAGTTTAAGTGTTATTTGTAACACAATGTTTTGTTTGTTATTGTCAAAGTGCTGCCCTCACGGCAGAAGTGAAATAAAACAGCATCGATGGCATGCGCGCGGGTAGCGGGCGGGAGGTACGTCAACCATCCCTCGCCATTTCCCGTCAAGCTCACTCAAGTTAGCTTCTGTCAGTCGCTGTGTTTGTGTATTGTGTTGTGAAAAATTATCCGTATCGATGAATATCAATGGGAAATCTTGCTGATTACGACGCCAAACGATGGGTCGATTGTTGTGTTTGTGGTTTTAATGCATTGTTCGATTAGTGATGATGGCCAAGTGAAGTGTTGTGTCGTATGCTGGGCTGTCAGCAACAGTGAGATCCTTTCTCTGGATACATCGTCCTCAAGACGACGTCGGATCATAACACGGGAAGGTGACACACCATGTCGACAAAAATCATACCAGGAGATAAGGTATGTGGCTGTGTTGACCCGTTCACGCTAGTCCGCATAGCTGGGCGTAAAGGTCATTTATTTTTGTTTATTTGTACGCTACCACAAGCTCCTTTCTCTTCGCGGAGCGTTCATGGAACGACTTACTAACCATTTTTTGGTTACTACTACTACCAAGGATAGTATTGCTACTGTGTTGTTCCAACAGGTTATCATGTCCTGTTAAACGTAACGATGTTTATACAGCTTTCACTAACTAAACTGGTATTTGGACGTGTTTTAATGAAAATATTATCAATGTTATCCCAAATCCCAATAGTAATATAAATGTTGTGTAATAATTATGGACATAGGAGGGTATAGTTTTTTTCACATATTTATTCAGTTATTTTTTTTTTTATATATTTGGATCAACAAATTGTCACAACAAGGAATTAATTACAGACTTGAAGAGTAAAATGACATTTGTGTGACGAACTATTAACCAAATAAGTACATGTATAGATTGTCATTGTTGTCAACTATTGTAGGTATTTAACAACAACAATTATAGCCTGGCAAAAAGGTTGAGCATGTGGTGACAGCTAGAACTACAATATTTTCATATGGCAACCAGCACAGGTTAGAGTAAACCTTGGATCATGTTGCCAATTTCATTCCAAACAGCACCCTATTTTTTTTTGCCCTGCTTTTTGGGCAGGATATATTAATCGTATAGGGAAAGGGATTCCCGGCCCTATGGTGCCAAAATGCCAAAGTGAAGACCAATTTTAAGCAAAAAATTTACTTATAAGTGTCCACCTATTATGTCCATCAAAACACTTCAAAGTGTGTGTGTGTCATGATTTACATCATGTCTTGCTCCTTAGCTCAATAAAGTTAATTACAATATTGATATTGTAATTAACTTTATTGAGCTAAGGAGTAAGACATGATGTAAATCATATGAGAATATACATGTACCCTACTTCAATCACTTATATTACAAAAAGCAATGGAGGCTACCCACCTAATTATTGTGTATATGACACCACCAAAGGCCGCCGAAAGATAATCTCGCTCTAGCCTGACCAAAGACTAGGTTATGGCACTGCGTTAGTTACTTCTGTGATGAGTTGTCTCCAATTTCCCCTCTTACAAGGTTGTAGGTAATTATAAATGAGGAAACTGAGGCTGCTATTACATTATCATAGAAATATGATCAGAGATGTATGAGTCATTTTTATATAAAGAAAATATGAGGGTATAATATCTACATATGATTCATATTGTATGATTATGTAGATATTATACTGTCATATTTTCTTCATATAAAAATTACTCATGCATCTCTGATCATATTTCTATGATAATGTAATATCGGTCTGACAGTTTCTGCTAATATTGTAAGAAAATTAAATTTAAACTTCTAATGGCTCTTTTATAATGGCATCTACTTCAGGCTCCTATTCCATGTTGTATTAGGCCACCTTGATTTTGTATCTAATAACAAATTGTACAACAAATGCACACAGTTTGACAATAAATGCTTATCTTATCTTATCATAGTCACATTGTATTTACGTTATGATAGCTCTTATCCACTTGGCAGTAAGGCCTTTCCACCTGTAAGAAAACTTTTACGAGAAATGTCCAACAGTAACTTACAAGAAACTTGCAAGCATAATCTACCACTAGGTGCTGTCTGACATTGCTCGGAGCTATGTCTTGCATGTGTATCTGTGGTCTAAAATGATTGAATACATTATAGAAGCAAAATTTATTTATGATGTGGAATGGAATTTATGGAATAAAAGCCTAGTAAAAAGGTCTATCAAACATTTAATTTTCTTTTTTCTTTTTTTTTAGCCTGTACACTAAGTAACACAGGCTTACTTGGTAGATATCTCTAATATGTTTGCCTTTGTAGGTACATGACTTTTATATTTTTCTGTTTGATTTGGTTTTATTAATTTCCTGTTTGTGATAATGATAATGTTCAACTGCTTAAAAATGTACATACTTAGCTTACACCCAGTTGAAGTGATTAAAGTAGGTTCCAAAGAACTTTTTTTATAGAATTAGTAGGTATTTACAACTGTTTGTCAGATAAGTACTACCAACTTAAATTAAATTCATATATCCACAAAAAAAGTCTAGGACTAAAGTACATATCTATTACTCTACTGGCAAGAGCATGAGTCTCTATGTAGATACATACTTGAATAAAAATTAAACTTGAGAAAGGAGATCGGACATTTTTGTATGGACTGTGGCCCAAATGGCGTCGGGCTATGAAACTGATTTCAAATGAAAATTCATTAGTTGAAGTTACTTTCCTTCTATGGGCACAAAAAAATCTATCCCGGGAGAAAAAAGTTACAGGGCATAATATATTACTTATTTTCAAGCTATTTTTACCTGTGCCCTCATTCCACATTGACTTTACCCTATTGCAATCGTAATGTTTTTGACTCGGTCGCCTTTACTGTCAAGTCAATAAGACCTGTCACCACGTTGACAATACGATAACAATAGGGGAAAAGACAATGTAGAATGAGGGCCATGTTTCTTTGATCAAATCTATTTCGTTTGGCATAATTATTAATGTTATTTCAGTTGCCTAACGTTTGGTCATCAGAAGGCCTAGCACAGGATGTTTTATGACCCGCATGAATCATTTGTCATAAATGTCATAATTGTCATTTTCTAGGTAGTGCGATATGGAATTAATTTAAAAAAATTAAAAATGCTATTTAAATGCAAATGTAACACTCGCAACCTAATAAGTAAACCCGAAAATCCCGAGATTTTGTGGAGGATATATCTATGTATTAACCGTTTTCTGTCATTTGTTAAGCGTGTCTCTTCTATTGGTATTCTGTAACTATACACAGTAGGTAACTTACTTGTCGAGGTGCAATTGATGCAAGTATGTGTACTGCGATGCCTGGGTTAGAATTAAACAGATTCCGGGTAACATTATGCCTTTCTCTCCGAAACACTGAGCGATTACATATTAAACATACAATGCCAGCACTAGGCAGCATCTTTTAATCGGAATCCAAATGCAGTGTGACAAAATAATTGAGTAAACAAATCAAACAAAGTCCAAGATAGCCTAAACGTGAGTACGAAACGCGCTAGATCATCACAAACGTGGGCAACTAACGGATTTGATCAAAGTTACGGGTAAAATAGCTTTAAAATAAGCAGTACATTATGCCCTGTAACTTTTTTCTCCCGGGATAGATATTTTTGTGCCCATAGAAGGAAAGTAAGCTCAATTAATGAACTTTCAAATAAAATCAGTTTCATAGCTCGACGCCATTTGGGCCACTTTTGTCCATTCTCCTTAGGTTTTTACCTTAGATGTTTTTTTAGAAAAAAAAATCAGCCACAAGAACAGAATTTACGAGCTAATCATTCAAGTAGCTAATTTTTTTTTTAAGATCTCTAAATTTTAGAAATCTTAAAAAAAAAAGAGGATTTTTTCAAACCAGTTTGAATTATAATTGCTAACGCAGATGTATTTCCCCGACTTCTGGTATTATCTTTTGCCTTGACATGCAAAGGGGATCGGATGTCACGGTTAAAAATATTTAGCATTGTAAAACACGGCTCACTGAACAGTTAGAAACAAGCTACAATCCACGCTTGAGTGCGTGACTGCTTCAATGGATTCAGAATGCATCCTACAGGAAATGTGTGCCGTTATATAACTGCTTAAAACTGTTTAAATCAACCTTAAAGTCGTTACTTGGGACGATATTTTAAAAGATAAGTTTTTTACTAGTCTTCAGAGCAGCGAAATGCTTTTTTTTGGTTTGGGTTAGATGTGTAAATGCGAGGTTATTTACATATTAAATACTCGATTACTGCTACTAGGAAACACTGTCATTGTTTTGTTTGGAATACTGCGATTTGCTGATCAAATATCTCGCACCTTATTCAACGATAGGCAAATCAAAACGAAAAGAATAACTAAAATTAAAAAAAAAACCAGGTATTTATTAATGTTCTATAAACTAAGTAATTTATTTACTTCCTTGTATCGTAAATTTTAATTTATAGTCTTTATCGCGTCCTGCTAAGGTGGGGTACAAAGTCGTTTTGTAAGCCACCTGCTACCTAACAACTAGCATTCAACCTCTACAGAAATCTCGCAATTCGCAGATCTACCTAGATAACTTTTACTTTGATCATGAGCATTGACATTCACAATTATTCATTTCTAAGTATACCTTCTTTATCCAAAGTTCAACTTTTTCAGTATCACGAGTGAGCGGATTATACAGACATAAATTTCTAAATCCAGTCCATTTACCCGGGTATTTTTTCTCCGTGCACAATAGAGGTCAAACCGGCGTTGTCTTTTCGCCGCTCGGCTTTTTGAAAACCGAGGGTAGGCAATTTGGGAACGAATATCCGCCTGTGGCTTTGCATAACGTCTATCCACTGTAAATTTATGTTTATTTCTTTACGGATCGGGGACTTGAATATTTTAAGCAAGCCGTGATTAAAAAGAAACAATGGGGGAGATGCTAGATTGCAAGCGCCTTAGGAAATTTCAATAATCTTGGCAGACGGTAAATCAGTTGTTTGTTCAAATTTAAGAATATCTTCTGTGATGGAAAGCCAAGACTCCAACGGCATTGACCAATAACCTAGTCAGCAGCATCCTATAGGAAACGTTTTTCTTGAATGTTGTCACACCGAACTTGCCATTATTTTTCCATTACAGCAGACTACCTAGAAATAAAATGGCAAGAGATGTACCAGACCGAACAAATAAACAGCGCTGTGCTTTACACGTCTACGCTATACGGCGTCTATTATGGTTAATAATGCTACTTTGCTTTATTCCCCTGCGTTTATACCTATCTTCCCCTTTACAATTCGCAGCGATGTGTTGCAAGCGTGAATTTGGCCTTTTATTTATTTATGAACTACGAAATAGGGACTTCACTTTTTAGGTAGCTTTTTTTAGAATTATTTTAATATACTGGAGAAATCACAGTCACAGGTAAATAATAATTAGAACGTGGTACCAAAAAGACAAGCTTTCTCAGGGATGTCATACCACGAATGTAAATTGTTTTGGCAAACTGCGTGGATTTATACAAAACTGCTTGAACGTGATACATTACCGTATTGTCGAACCACTAATGTCGCTACCTACTTCAACCATAAACGCGGTCAGATACAACTTGTATTTGTTGTAATTTAATAACGAATATATACATTACAATATTATAACATGTCACATGGCATGAGTTTAGATCTGGGTATTGTGAAAATGTGTTTACATTCGACTCTTTAAACTGCAGGCTGGTTTGAACAAAGGACAATGGTGCGCCAGACACGGTGGCTGAAAATTTTCAGAAATGCTATTTTTCCCTTTTTCTCGGAAATACTGCGCATCGGAGGAAACAATGGCCTTTGTGTGGCGTTCTTCAACCGAAAGCAGGAATGAATCTGGTGTAATTATCGCTCCCGTAAATAAAATGACGTTCTTAAATTGTAGGAAACGGCCAAGCCTATTAAAGGCTTGAACCAAATGTTTGTGATTCTACAGCTTTGAAACGAAACAACTCTGCTCACGCCTCTTGCTAGAATTCTAAACAAGCCTTAAATACGAGTACTTGCAGAGTCCTTACAAGGACTACAATGTTAGAAATATGCCAAGTGCCCACGTTACTGTAATCTTGTAACTTCAATGTTTTTGTCATAAGTCAAGAATTTATAGGCATCTCACAGTTGTTGGATAGTCTATGGTGATGAAAACCTCACTAACATCTATCCAACAACCGCGGAGAAACTGATCAAACGAGTGCCCTTCCAATAAAAATCCTTAGTCATCAATCTTGCCATCGTTTTTGCCTTTTCTGAGACCTGATAGTAACAGAGCATCTCAACTCTAAAACAACATCGACTGGGAAAGATTTTCCAGTCTTGATCCAGGTCACAAGTTCGTTGGTTGATTATTCAGTGGCGACCTCAGAGGAGGGGTTAACGATCCGCAATTACCGCAACCAGATGAGTCTCGCCGCGTTGGATTTGAACAATAGCCGGCTAACTGTGACCGCGTCGTCGTTTCGTCACGCCGGCCGGGCCGTTGCTAAACTCTGTTCCCTTGCTCTACATAGAAAAATAATTATTTCCAGTTTCCGCAATGTTTATGGTATTTTCAAGGCAATCCATAGTAGGTTAATGTTCCGGCATGATTCCTAGATTGGATTCGGTTTTGCGTAACATCAGAGATTTAGTTGCTTTGTTTTAAAATATATGTATAATTTTACACAAGCGATTGTACAGTCGCCATCATATATATTGCAGCAAACAAGGTGCTCACAAATATCTGAACACGACTCTATTGTCAAGGCGTTAGAGTGCATGTTCAGATATTTTTGACCACTCTGATATGTACAGATATATTTGATGGCGAACTGTACCTAGTTATCTAATACTTTTGAAGAATCTATTCTCTTCTTAACCTCCGACATATAAAGAGGGGTGTTAAGTTTGACGCCTGTGTTTGTCTGTAGGTATCTATGGCATCGTAGTTCCCAAACAGATGAGTAGTGGTTTTAAAGAGTTGTCCAATCTAGAGGTAGGAGTCAGTCATGTCGGAGTATTTTTTGTCTGTTTATGAGTTTTTGGCTCGAGTAAAAAACTGGGCAAGTGCGAGTTGGACTCGCGCACTGAGGGTTCCGTACATATTTGTCTGGTTTTTAGTATTTGCTGTTATTCTATAGGGTTTGTTCTATAATCATACCAAATCTGACGCTTGTATGTTTTACTGTTTTAACGATACGACAAAAATAAAAATACGTTGAAAAAAAAAACGTTTCTTATATGGGGAGTCCCTTTATTATTCAACTTTCTATTTTTTTTTATTTGTTAGGAAATCCGCCGTAATAACACACATTCTGAAAAAAAATCAACCCGCTACGTGTTACGGTTCAAAAGATACAGCTCTTTATAGTTAAGACAGACAGACGGACGGACGGACAGCGTAAGTTTATAGCAATAGTGTCCCGTTTGACACCCTTGGGGTACGTAACCCTAAAAAGCAGAATAAGAAAAGAAAATAATCTTCAATATAACTCTTACGGCAACAAATTCAGTTGGCCAATAATTATGATAATCATTTCGGTCTCTCACGAGCACCGTTACTCGCACGATGCTCTGACGCATGCCACGGTATGGGAAAATGATAGCGTTGTAATAATTTACGGCCTTTATAATAGGGCGGCATGCGACGATCGTTAATGGTGAGCGTTTGTTTGGGATGATGAATGGGTGCGCTGCTAATATGTAGTTCTGCGTTTGGCGTGCGGTAGGCATTCCTATACCGTGATGTTTTTATTTATACAAAATTAGTACTTACTGAATTGGCGATTTAGAAATGAATAAGTGCTATGATAAAACAGTATGTTTGTAAACCAGCTGGTTAAAATTTAAATGTACGTTGCTTATTTTAATTTGTTAATGCGAGCGGTATTGACATTTTTTGTTATTCATAAATTCTTTGTAAAATAGTTACGCAAAATTTAATATATAGTTTCCGAATTAAGTGTAAAATTTTGTTTTTGCACGTGTCTTAAATAAATAAGTGATGGTGGGGTTTATTTTTTCTATCGTTTTCCAATCAATGCTTTTTTAATTAGTTATTGTTAGGGTTGCAGCGATGGGTATGTTGACAACTTATCATGCTTCTTAAGTTTCTTTTCAATTTCATTATATGTATTTACCTACAACAAATTGTGTTCTCCTAAACCGCGTCAGTTGAAACGAACGTTGTGAATGGTACTTTTTGTGTTGTTAGATTGTGACAAGGCCAAAGAAGTCTCCCACACACAAAAACTCCCTACTCACAACCTGTCACATGTTGACTCACACTGTCATCAGCTCGCATATTCGCGTGCCTGATTTGTACAAGCAAGCGTGACATGTCGCTAGCTGTAAATAAACGGTTAATGGAGATCTCGATAAGGTGCGAATTGCTCGCTTATTACTTTTTATCTCCTTTATTAGAGGTCGACGAACCTAGGACAATTTAGTCCTCAGCTAAGCCGAGATGTTATTACGCTGATCAACGTGTGAACAGTTGCTGGTGAAAGAGGAATTAGGTATGAGTTGTAATCTCGATTGAAAATTACCGCTCCATTAATAAATAAATTTTTATGCTAATCTGATGGTGTTTTTTGACGAGAAAAAATTCAAGATATTAATAAACACTTGCAAACTGTTGTTTATGGATCAATTAATATAATTATAGAATTAATTATATGTATATCCCTTTATATTTACATAAATAGGTAGTAATACGATGTTAATTGCTTCCAATTCAAACAAGTTTGTCTGCTACCGTTCCCTCGAAGTCCTAAGCAGTTAAATAAATAGCTCGCATTTAAGCTTAGGTACTTACCAACTTGTGCAGCTTAAACCCAATCGACTTTAAACGCGCGGCGGGTTCCAGACACGAAATTTGGTAGTGCAATAACTTCATATTTAAATACTCACTTTTAAATTAAACCGCACATGCAAAGGAACCTCCGAGTAATGGAAATGAAATATTACAAAAGTTAATATTTGCTTCAAATTACAATTGTTTTGCGTAAAGTTTTCGGCAATAAGTCAGAAAAGCAATTTCGTGTTTATTGCGGCCGACTTGGATCCTTTGATTTGTGTGCTTATCGGCAAGTTTCAGCTTGAGAAATACTCTTCGGGATAAACCCCTCAGACCTAAACGGGGGCACTTTAGGTCACTTGTTATGAAAGTACGTCGGCAGGCACTGCCGGTTCTCAGGTAAAGGTTAAGCAACGGTCAATTTATTTATTGCACCACTAGAATGGGTAGACCCTCCCTTACGAGGGGGTTCATCCCCCGAGGCATCCGGCCAGGCAAACACTTTAATACGCCACGAAGCAATTCGTCCGTCTAGCCCTGGAGAGGAGAGAATTAAGACGAACTTACCCGACAAAATGAATTCGGATAATGTTTTACGGGTAATTGAATTAAAATGTTCAGTTTGCTTCCTCAGCAAAAAGTTTATGGACGTACACGTGATGTTCAGTGAATGGAGACGGTACACGAAGAGGCTTCCTGCTCCAAGGAAGTTATGAGCCAGAATAGAGAATAGTTTCTTCACTTCAGTGATTACAAGTCTTCAAAATGTCTAAACATTTTTGTTTTTTTTTTAAAGTAAAGTTGGCTTAATGGCCCCATTTATTTATGTTTATTGTAAAGCCCGTTATATTAATTAAGTAATTATGAATTTATAATGAGCGTTAGGTTTAATGATATAAAGGAGTAGGAAGCTTTTAGGCCGATTACAGTTTTACTGCGTCAATTATTTTTCAAGTTTCATTAAAGTTGCTGCGTCTTATTCTATTGCTATAGCAAAGAAAGTGACAGCAGCAACTTTAATGAAACTTGAAAGTTAATTGACGTCTGTGAGTGTGGCCGTTAGTAATTAGTAAGGAAAATAAAATGTAATACCTACTTACCTAGTACTCTACATAACCTTTTGTATGTAGACTCCTTAATAATAAATGGACATTGTTTTAATTGAAACGCTTATTATAATACAAAAATATAATATACATATAATAATATATAATACTAAACAATGAATAAACAAATATTTCCCAACTGATATTATTTAAGGGTGTTTGAATTCACTAAGTATTCTACAATAAATAAATACCATCGAGAACATAATCACTGATCAACAATAGAAATACCGTAGAAATGCTTTCATTTCAAGATTCTTAGCGCGAGACGATGTGAACAGCGTCCAATGACTTGGGGTCATGACTCAGCTTTGATATCTTTCACTTGTCCCGCCCACGAGGCGTCAGTGTCACTTACCCGTCTTTTGTTGCTTTTGACACTTAATGACATGGAAATACCATCAACAGGGTGACTGGCATACACGGAACCCGAAACTTAAGAAACCATTCCCATTAAACTTGAACGTTCGGCAACTCTCTGTCAACGTTTGATTATTTGGTCCGCTCTACAAATACTACGGACTTTCAAACAACTTCTCGGAAACTTAAATAGTCTATTGTTAAAGTATTTCCGGAGAGAATCGTAAAGAACCCGTACTTCACTAGCTGACTAGCTGTTACATACACTAAGATATCCTGTTGGACTCTTTTGATGTTTTCTTGCTTCGATATGACCAATTTATTTTCAACAATAGTTAATTTAGTTGCACCCGTAAGTCATTGGCATAAACCTTTAATAAATATAGTTATACAGTTGCATTCGACGGAATATGATTCAAAGGGGATTTGGGGATAAAATGTTTGACAGGCCGTTAATAAGGACTGCACCCTTGTTAGTTTAACACCCACCCCTCATGTAATCTTGCCCAAGCTGTAAATAAGTTAGCGTGCCTCATATTTGAAGGAAATTGGGACTAAGATAAATGACGCGCATACTCGAGATGACTGACTACAAATGAATGTAAACCGCTCTGGAAATAAGATTTGCCCGTTTGAGTATGCCGAAGAGACATCAGGCCAGCTGAATGGGTGTGCGATCGCAGGCAGACGTTTTTCCATTAGAAGCCTGCCAGCACTCTCACCCGCGCCATTACATCGCAAATGGCTCGAACAGGAGCTCGCGGAATTCGCGCGCGATTCTGCTTTATCCACGCTGAATATTTTATTCTAAATTCCAACAGGATATGACGAGCGGTGCGCGTCGTATAATTCTCCAATCAACTCGAATCCGCCTGACATTGAGTGAAGACACGATGTTGCTAGTCTTTTCGATTGTGCGCCTAGCCTTGGACTAAATCAATTCATTCGTTATTTCTTTGCACGTGTGTGGTTATTCTTCTGCTTGTAGAGGATTTAGCTTTAAAGCTTTAAACATACCCTCCCGTTTCTATTGTAAAACGTTCTATTTCTCAATAGTCAAAAATCATATCATAAGCAATGGTCAATCTTATACGAACTTCTCAAAATGTTTATGGGATGTTATTTTTTATTATTACCTTATAATATAACCGTCAACATCGTCATCATCATTTCAGCCGAAAGACGTCCACTGCTGGACAGGCCTCCCCCAAGGTTCGCCACAAGGACCGGTCCTGCGCCGCTTGCATCCATCGGTTTCCCGCAAATATAAGCTTAGCTATAATGATTTAATATATGAAGAAACTGATTATATTGATAGAATCGAAAGATGGTCGCAGGAACTCATATTGTCATCCGTAGTTAATGTGGGCTCAAAATTTTAACTTAAGTATAAGGTTAGACAAGTCGACAATATGATTTTTGTGACAAAAACATATGAGACTATATTACAAACATTTTCAGATTTTAGACACGACAAATCACTTTATTTAATACAAGAATGAGCCGAAAAAGAAGCAAAGATTGATGATCCCCATTCGGTTCCTAATTCAATAACGTCCGTCGTAAATAAATTTACAAGGGAGAATTTCCCGGACAAATTGCTGTAGCATCGGCCTAGCAAAGTACACATGAAACCTGCCCAAGAGCTAATTGACACGGGCCCTCGCTCGGCCCATGGCTGTCATGCGAGCCCATTTGTCTGCTCTAGTGACTCATCGGAAATCCGAGGGTGGTACATTATATGAACGCAAGATGACCGTAACTAAAGTTCCGTGCTGTTGCCTACAACAATCCCCCTGTAATTTGTTTTTTTAACAAAGAAATTCCAAACCTAATATGGCGAAATACCTGGTAGTGATTTATAATCACGATTCAAAGCGTTTTTCGGACCCGAATAGAATTCGTTCAACTAACCATCGATGCGATAAGCGTTATTGTTCTTTAGACAAAGCCCGTCGTTAAGATTACAGTGGCTTATCGAGTAACGTAATGCGTTGTAAAGAGATATACCAATAATCCCTACTAATGCGTTAGGGTTGTCGCCCTTATTTCTAGTACTCTGTCCAATATGTGCCGTTTTGGGCCGTAAGTTAAGGGTGCATTCTCAAGTACGGGGGAAATAATCCCCCGTAGGTAGCGTGACAGTCGCGTGTCTGGCTCCCTAGAGGGCGTTGTGTAATTTCGTTTTATTCGTCCCTATCGTGCGTCGCCTGAGACTAGCGTCTCGCGTGGCGATGTAATCGAAACTGCGATATCGGAACGCTTTAGTGACATTATTGCGCTGCGTCGTTGTAAAAGAAATAACTTAAGAAAGAAGAATGTGCTTGTTTAAATTTTGTTTAGAGCATTTTACTAGCAGACTTTTCTTTGACTGTCATTTCCCTTTCGTGGTAACAGTTGTTAAGATAAACGTTACATAAATTTCTAGGCAAGTTGCAAACATAATTTAAACATAAAAAACGGTAGTTAACCGATGTTTAATAAAAACCCAATTGAAACGACCGAATTAAATACGGTCAACGCGGTTCGAATATAGCCGATCCTTGACCAAGTTTAGAGGGCTCCATCGAATGCACCGAGCCGTTGATGGAGTATAATGGCTGCGAGTAAACTAGCGAGTGTTCGCTGACACCGCCCGACTGCGGCCAAGATGCGGGCTGATCGTGAATGCCGATAAAACGTGGGTAGTTGGAAGTTTTATGGAGCGGCCAGTAGCCGAGCCTGTTCGCTCGTTATCGCCGACATGGGGCCTTAAATCAGCCGCTTTTTATTCTTAAAGGCTTTAAGCCTGACAGCGTTCGACGGACCTGGGCCTGGGGGACCAATGTGAGGAGAGGTGTTAGCTAAACTGGCCCTTTTATCTAAAGCCGATAGAGTTGGGCAAGTAAGTGCGCGCGATGCTTACATCGTCTCGCTCGAAGCTTGCAAAATTTCACTATTATTATTTTGTTGCCGCGCTTCTGTCGTAAACTTGGTTCTTACTACTCAATTAACTATTTCTCTTTTATGTAAAAGAACACGGCTTAACGTTACTTACGTAGCAAATCTAGGGACAATTGCCGAAGCAACTAAACTTTTTGCTCATGATCCGCTTGACGGGACACGGAAGCTTGCTTTGTGCATTTAGAACTACGGTTTAGATCGACTAATGATAGCTGACCATCATCAAATAAAATGAGCCATGTCTTCCCAGAAGTTACTCTTGCGTTAAAGATTACCAGGTTTGTATTGATTTTAATCATTGGGAAAAACTAAGTTTTGAGTGTATTTCTAGTGATTGCCTTTTGCTTGCTCTATAATAATTATGTAGAAAATAGCTATTGGCACGGGCAGGTCATTATTTTTGTTCTTTATCACTCGTTAAATAATATATGTCAGATTAAACCTGAACTAAATGGGACAAGGTTTACCTACCCAAAAGATATTCAAGTACTTACCTTATAACACGTACGTCTTGCCGTTACAACAGATTGAAATTAAGATTTTATTACTCAAAATAATGTCTCAGATTTTATTACTCAATATAATGTCATAGTATATGTATTATCAGGGGACGATCTTACACAAATTGACCTAGTCCTAAACTAAGCTCTAAGCCTGTAATAGTAAAGTAATATAAAACAGAAAAAACTCCAAATGTATTAACATTTAAAAATACGGGAACCTTATATTCCTTGAAGGCGGACAGCAATAAATATCGTGAACTACATCTCGAGCCGATTTATTGGCCATCCATACTGCTGCCCGGTGGCAAATCCAGTAACGGTCTAACCGTCTAATCTATGTTTCCTCGGAAACCAGTTAAGAACACTCCGTGTGGTTCTGTCTAACTGTAACGCCTGAAATAACTGTCAGAATCAATGAACTCACTAAAACAAATGCAGCGTTTTGTTTGTGAACCTTTTAAATTACAAAACGGCCATTTGGCTATCGCATTTTTAATTAGAAGTTATCGTTTTAGTGACCTAATTGAAAATATTATCTAAATTCATTTAGAAATATAAACTATACAAGAAAAGCTTTGATGGATATTTCACACGTTGCTGTTGCGAGCTCGGCAGAAAATACGGAATGAACGTTTTAAGACGCAGGTGTCCGTTCTGGTGATTTATGTGGTTTTAATTTTATAATCTTAACCGTAGTCAATTTTGGTGTGTTGTTTGTTAACTAAGAAAGCTCTCACAAATAAAATATAGCATCGTGTAAATTTTGATATGGTTCTCATTACCTGAAAGGAAGTCGAATGGTGGTACAGTCACCACACGGGATTGTTAAGCCACTATAGAACCCTCTCACAGAAAGTCGACGGAAAATTTTGACGTAATTTCTTTCGAGTGACTTGACGTTGTCATTATGACAGGGTTCTATGGTGGCTCAACAATCCCGTGTGGTGACTGTACATATCTGTATCTCTGTATAAAACGTGTCGCATCCGCATTTAAAACCATTTTTAAAGTGAAAAGTGGCCAATATAATTTCTAGTTCATTACGATATTTATCTTACAGACAAAAACAAAGTTGAACTACAACTTGAATGTCTAGAGGTTATCTAAGGATGTAGACGTATTGAACTTTTGACCTAAGTCTCGAGTAACTAACGTTTTGCATTATTTTGTTATTTTAAATAGAACTGCGTCATCGTTTTATCTAAGTGATGGAGAGTCCATTTTGTTGATTTTTTAGGGTCGTATTAATTAAATCGATCTTGTCTGAGATGCCAATCTCAAGACACGTCGGAAATTACAGTTTTCTATGACAAGACGTTTGCTATCTGTTTATTAATATTGTCCTCGGACTCCATATTCTGAAATTTTTTACGTACAAGAAGCTAGTCTTCATCTGTCTGTTTGTACGGCCAAGGCATGTAAATAACAACTATTCTTCTATCATCATCATTATCATCATATCAGTCGAAAGACGTCTACTGCCTGACATAGGCCTTCCCCATCCTATAGGTGGTGGCAATATTTCATTTCACACACTGACTGATTTTCATTACTTGATTTTCACATTAATATAAATAAGTAGAAATATAGTAAAATAAAATAAAATAGGTTCCTTACAGTAAGGAGCAATAACATGTCTCCTACTTTGTTTATGCCTTTAAAATATAACCACTACTTTATGTCCTTTCAATAAAAGCTGAACGTGAAATGTGATATCTCAAACGTAACTACTGTATAATGTAAGTAGGTATATGAGTCAATACTCGTGTGCAATGCGCAGACGGTCTGTCTGCATTTGCATTACACCTACAGTGCCAATAGCTCGATATGGGGTCTGTTTTGTATGTAAATCCAAACCAGGTTTCCAGGCTCGGCACTGGAAAGACTTAGTTAATTAATCGTTATGCAATTGTGGGCTTGCGCACTTAGGGGAATAAGGCAATTTAGCAGCTATCAGTTCTGCCTCGGTTGTAAGCGTTGTCTTTATAGTCGCATGATAAAATGATAGTTCACGTATAAGAGCCTATCGATATATTTATTGTTAAATATCTTTATTTCAGCATTTCTCAACAAGTCTAACAAAAAGCTAACTTTAATAACAAAAAAATAAAACCGTCTTCAAAAACCCACTAAAAAGGGTTAAATAAAGACCGGTCTCCTAGGAGTCCTAGGAATTGCCTATTTAGTGCCTAATAGGTAGGTACATGAAATATATCGAAGTCGGTGGCAAGAATCATGGTGTCATTGCTATTTGTATACTTGACACCGGCTTGTACACGGTTTAATTATTATTATTTTTTTCGCTTTTTAGTGATGCACCTAATATTATTATGTGATAAAGCACATAAACATCACATTAAGAAACAATAGCCTAATACCAATTTCTCATCACCAGAAACAAAATGTCGCTGTCCAAGATGCAGGGCCGTTAATCATTGAGGAATTCTCCCGGTACTTCACCATCAGTTGCACTTCACCACATGCATTATAATGAATATAAAAGTAACTTCATGTTCTTAATAAAGAAATCTCATTGCTGGCGTCAATCACATACGAATAAGGTGTTCCGGTGGTCATCTCTGGTCTTCGTCATCAGTTCCTCTTCACCAAGAGGTGCTTTTGTAATGTAATTTCTTAAAGTATTGCAAGTAATACCAAAATCGCTGTATATGTGTCTATAACTTTTGAGGAAATCCCTCGATTCCTCATGGATCCCATCATCAGATTCTGATTTCGTGACAATGGAACCACCTCGGAAGTATACCCTTTCCAACAAAAAAAATAATTTTTAGAATCGGTCCACAATTGAGAGAGTAATCGCGTAACAAACATACAAAAAAAAAGCAACATACGTCGAATTGAGAACCTCCTCCTTTTTTGAAGTCAGTTAAAAATCTGACTGCATATGTTGATATTTTCAACAATAAGTAAATTCGACGAATCTATCGACACCTGAGCTGATGAACGAGATGTTAAATTAGTTTTAATATCTCTCGTTCAAACTAGCTGTCTCATTTATTGAATTCTTCATGCCTTTTGTTATGTTGTACAGAGAACTAAAATCCTAAAATAATTTTAACTCTAAGGAGGCACGTGCTTATTAAAACTCGAAATCGAAATAAAGTACCAACTGTAAAATGACCTAATAAAAGCTAAGCATACAAACAAGGAAACGTGTGTTATTTCACGTTATTCTAAACGTCTACACGAGAAAGCTAGCCCAAAGGTCACGTCTCACGCACGCGGCATGCTATTCCAAACAAAAAGCTGTTAAAAGACTTAAAGAAAAACGATATGTGACACATTAAGCCCATTCCCGGAATTAGAGGAGGTTACTAAAACAGCTTTTTAGTGGAGTTATCCCCTGCGGGTGTCCGGTTACAAATCTCTGTGATAGGTCCCATACGGGAGCACCCCGTATAATAAATCTTGTCAGCGCTGCTTGAGTAACATTACCTAGAGTCAAACCCATCCCAGTGCATGAATGTAGAATGATTGATAAGAGAACTAGTGATGGCTCTAAACAATATGAATGGCATTAAAGTTAAATTATATGTAGCCATTAACCGCTTAACGTTCGTCTTTGATCAGCCGCTTCTATTAATTCATTTAGAAATTACCACGTCTTTCATTAACACAGTGTCTGTTCACAAAAAATATACCTACTAACGGTTTTTTTTATACGATGTGGGGAAAAAAATGTGAACGTGATCTATTGCGAGTGAGTATACATGTGGTTTTATGGGCGATGAAAGTGTAGGGACGTCTATTTAAGGAGTTTTTATAAGGGGACACATGTGTTGATAATATGAACTTAATACAACGTAGTGTGTGTTGCACCTGTATTCCCCGTATAAAGTTAGTATTATATCACCACTAATTATATTTTTTTGTTTTTAATCAATATTCTTAAGTAGTTCAAGCACGTCATTATCTTCGTCAAGTTCTAGTTTTCATACAACTTATCGCAAATTATGTCGTTTCGAAATGCGTCAAGTGGGTGTACTAATGAAACTATTGACGCGTTTTTTTACGCTCGTAAGGTCGGTGCCCGGGACGCATGTGTTGCTCATTATGTGAGTTGACATGTGTCCATTAACAAGGGGTTGTATTAGACAGACTTCAATGCCGTTTACGATAAACGATAACAGTGAGTTACAGTTTAACCCGCTGTTCTGTATCTTATTGATTATTTTCTTTATGGTTCCGTTCCATCTTATTTACTGTGACATTAACTTTTTTTTCTGTGAAGAATAAATAACGATAGATTAATGTTATGCCCCACTGTATCCATGCTTTTTCAAATCCTTTGTCTAGAAATTCGTGAACTTAAAATTGAAATGTCGTGCTCAGGAGGCGTGAAATCGAACGCATCGACTATCTATCCTTGGATCGAGAGATTAAACGAAATCTCCATCGGTTGCAGCAATAGCAACCTTGGCGCCGCAATGCTAACTTTGTACGTTAAACATTGCATTGCGCTTTGCATTTAGTGCTAAGAACTCGTATGTGATGCCAGTTTTGTATGGAAATCTTATAGAATTTGAGATGTCATTTTAATGTTGTAGTGTTTACGTGTTGTTGTTTTGTATCTGATATTAGCTATCTGCTTAAAGTAAAACAGCTCGCGGCGCAATGTCTAGACATTGCACCACTATATTTTTAACTTTAATTTTTGCCAAAAATAATTGTTTATCGTCGATAGTTTCAACGTCGTCAACGATGTCTTACTACAATACAAACTTTGTTCTTTAGTAGTTTACATCCCAGAATCCATTTACTAACGTGACTAGTTAGATATTACATGTTTTAAGCGTTAATGACTATGGTTGCAACGGTTAGTAATAAACAGTAGAGTGTGTCACTTCGCCTCTATTTGTTTGTAAAAGAATGCTGTAATATCCTGTCCAGTCCAATTAACTCGATGTTTGTTGCGGCTGCAATTGCGGGAATTCACATCGTGTTGTTTACAAATAGAAGTACTTATCGGTAGTTTTTAATTTAGGTTCAAGTCAAAATTTAGTCCTATACTTTTCGATGTTGTATTTATTTGTTGACATTTGACTGTGCTTGTGCTTGCTGCTACAAGGAATAGTTCCTATGACTACTACGCAAAGGAGAGACACCTAACTATGAAGGAGTATCGTAAGCCACGTTAATTTACATACATAACAATAGACAACAATCAAATGACACGAGTGTCGAAGGCGTAGGTCAAGGTGATTCTATTTTTGCAAGACTCATCAATATATAATGTCTCTTGCTTGATGGTGTAAACGAACAAAGGTAAATACTAACAAAACCTTATAAATACAAGTTGAAATTACATGTATTTCTTTACCACATGATTGTTACCAAAAATGTAATCGCACTTATGGCTAAACAGATATTTTTGACATAGTTTTCCTTGCAAAGATGCATAAGGAAAAATGACGATTGTTAAGCCAAAAACTTGTTGAAATCCGCGCGGACAATATATTCCTTAATTAAACCATCGGAACAGAAAATACTTGGCCATTCACTGAGCGTGTTTCTTGACTTGAAAATATTGATGTTAACTCGAGCGGAAACATTTTCCTAAGGATACTTATATAAATCGATGGCTATTGTTTATGAAGTGTTCAGTAGAGCTTTCACTGGGCCCCGTTATTATTTGCTTTCTGTATCTGCGTTCAGAACCTCTCCCGTCAAGAAGCTTCTTATAATACTGTATTTTAGCGAAATCGAGGTACCTACTTGTGACAAAGCATCCTGCTTTGTTTTTCCTTTTCATAATTTCTTTACGGGAGCTTAATTACTTTTTTAATTCTTCACTAGGTTGGTTCAGGAGGTTGGCAGACAGCTCTGCATATAACTGCTTACCTCTCGCCAAACGGAACAGCTCTTCAAACGTGGCGACGTCTGTCCAGTTCTTTCTGTTCCCGAGCCATGACATCTTGGGTCTGCCAACGCCTCTCTTCCCCTCAACTTTGCCCATAATAATTGTTTGAAGCAGTCGATATCTTGTTTCGGAGAATATGGCCCATGCAGGCCACTGTCCGCTTTTGGATGGTTTGCAGTAGTTCACGGGGTTATTTACATTTGTCACTCGTTGAACCCAACAAATTTTTAGCATTCCGTAGTATAGTCACATCAAAAGTAGATACTCACTTTTGTATTTTATCGCATTAACAGATTTGACAATCTTGTTTGACATTGATTACTTGGCTGTAACGCGACAAGGTACAAAAGTGTGTATCTACTTTTGATGTTGACTGTACAACCACATCTCTAAAGCTTTTAGTCGTCGGCGAGTGCCCTCCTTAATAGTCCACGCCTCGGAGCCGTAGAAGACTATCGGACAGAATGCTCCAGTGTTAACTGGAGCATTCAGACACGTAGACGTATATCCAGCTGTCTATTCTTGAACACCTTTTGCATTTTTGTAAACGACGCACGGGCTATTGCATATTGATGTAAAATACTATATAGTTTATTTTCTAGGTTAAGATAAGATATGAGAAGTTGTGACGTAACCGTTAGAAGATTGTACCATTATTCTCGTTTTGGCGACAAACATGCTCAGCATACACTGCTGCGTTTCAATGTACATATTTCCACCAGCAATATCAACTAAGGCGAGAACGAGTCTATGTAACTCATTTATTTGGCTCTATTTTAGTTTCCCTATGTGTATCGCGTCGAATAAAATTTAAAGTTTTCCTTTGTAACCCAGTCTATTTGGTGCGGTTTTATATGCTCAAACGAGTAGAACTGGCCTTTGTTAATGAAAAAACTGAAAACTTTGTTTCCGTTCATTTTCTATGTATTTTCTGTTCGCAGCCTTTAAATAAATGCTTTGTCAAATTTCATCCAACTGCAGAAACCTAAGCTAAGCTTTTGTGAAACGCTCTTTTGATTTAATTATATTGTTTTAAATTGTTTTTTTTCTCTGTGTTTTATATTAAAATGCAACTAATATATTGTTTTTTTTTTCAGGTAATGCACGATGTATGACTAGCCTTGGTTTGTATGGTATTTTAAGAAAGTATATATCTTACTTCAGTTTAGTAAAATGAACGTTAACATCCCTATTTCATCAAGTTACGAGTAGATATCACTACAGCAAAGTTAAAATGATCGCTGACTACTATTCTTACCATCAATTGTCACGCTCCACAACTTATTCGAACACACATACAAACCTATTTAAACGAGTATCAGCAACACGCTCAAGTAATGTTTTTGTGACTCTTGGATGTATTGACCACGTCTCTTTCAACCACTAAATCCCGCAAAAGGCTCCCCAAAGTTAGTAAATCAATTAGCCCGAAAATTACTGTTTGTGCTGCTTTCCTTTCACTCCGAAAGAAATAAACCTATCTGCAGGGTGGCCACTTTCTGGAAAACCGGGAAAAGTCAGGGAAATTCGCTGGTCAGGAAAAAATCAGGAAAATGTCAGGGAAATTTGCAAAAGGTCAGGGAAAAATACATTACTTACTAAAACTATAACTTGCATTTCGTCTATTGAGAGGAAAAACTCACTAAGTACAGTTTATTAAAAAATACATTTTTTCACTGCACCAGGAGTGCAGTGAAAAAATGACAAAAATCGAAAACACAATCAAACACACGCATATGACAAAAATCAAAAATCGGTGTAATAACAACCATGAAATGAGTTATCGTTGTAACATCTACTAATTCTAAACTACGAAAAACTGTAAACTAATTTCAATTTACTAAAAAAAAAATGAAAAATATGTATCGGTGAATTTTAATAAAAAATATATGTTACGAGTCTTAATTAAAATGTAAAAATCCTCGAAGGGCATCAAAATCCTGTATAGAATAAAAATATTATTATGTAAAAAATCTCTAGATTTCGTTTCCATAGAAAAATGTATGGAGAAAAAAATCCATAATTGCCGTGCGGTGCGGTGTACTTTTATATTAAATAGAAAAAGTTATGTGATTTTTTTTAATTTTTGCTTGGATATCAGGGAAAATACCGAAAAAGTGCCTGGAAAACCGGGAAAAGTCAGGGAAATTCAAATGTTGTAAAAAGTGGCCACCCTATATCTGGAAGATTACGCTGAGCAACTTATTTTTACGACCACAAAATCCAAAAAAGACAGTCTCAAATACCTAGTTGAAAATAATTCCAAGTAAATTCTTTGTCCGTAATGCCACAAGCTCCGATCGTTGCTATGACAACCGTCCGGGACTACCTCGCGAAAGAAACAGCCAATATTACAAACGACGAGGGCAAGAGAGACAGCGAGACGCTCATAGTTCCCACATTTGCATACATGTTGATGTATTAAAAGGAAATTAGGTTAGCCGAGCCAATTTTGCACAACGTGGTGATATGTTGGAGTGATTTCAGCTAGCACGAGACTTATGGCGAGATGTTTAGCCGTAATCGTGCATGGCGATAGGGAACGGCTTAGAGAAATGTCGAAAATATCCAGGTTATTGCGTGGAAGCATTGCGCTTACTTGAGCTATACGATTATATATATCGAAGCTTTTATTTGCCCCGTGAAACCCAATGATTTCCACGTTAAGAACTTAACCCTACTAATAAAGAAAGTCTTAACTTATCTTCCGTTGTCCCATCTTTATCTTTACCGACGTTATGCAAGGTTGACGAGGTACAACAAAGAATGGAGTTTTAATTACTTGAACAAGAATATAATTCAGGGGTTTTATAATGCAATTTTCCTTAGCCGCTTAATTATATGCGCGACGTTGCAGATTTTTTGTAAAGGTCGCTCCGTCCCTTCCTGTTCCGTGTCATCGTTTATTCAAAGATCGATAGCCTTACGGAATCCGCCATCTGCGTTTTGGAATTGGAACAAGAAATTAATATTCTGAGCATTCCCGGTTACTCCGATATTGTTCCGGGAGCAATCCCCGCGGGCGGTGTCCGCGCTAAACATTAATACACGGCCAATTAGTGATGTCGCGTCTTGCCTGGGTTATGAATATATAATCGCGATTAATATGCGATCTCGCCACGGATTCCGGAACTCATTACAACTTAATGAGGGACGATTTGTCGCCGATTAAATTGAGATCATCGTGTTTACATTACAGTAAGCTGCATGTCTCAACACTTGCGGAGCGCAGACAATGGATGAGAACCGAATGTAGTTCGAACTTGTTTAACTGTCTAGTAATAATACGGTAACCGTTTCGAATTTCATTGTTAAAAATGCGATGTGGAAAGCAATGATTAAGAGAAACTGAAAAGATTTCAAATCCATCCTTGCGTGTAAGAAGCGGAGGAAATTTATTTTCAATGTAAGCTTCTACGGTTCTTTGAGCTCGGTAGAAGGCCGTTGTATACAAAAATTGTGCGAAAAATAAAATCATTACTGGTCCCGTTATAATATACAAGGGGCCATTACCAGCGGTTATTCAATTTTTTAACGCAGCGAGTAAATCAAAATCACGAGTTCCCCTTCACTTCTTAGCAATCAGAGCTAACGATGTTTCACATCACTACACTCTCAGCCGAAATTCTTTCGTTGGATTACGGACCCGGGATATTAAGGAATAAAATACATTTTTCTTTGTAACGAAGAGTGTGAAGAAATGGATTTTTCGAGTTGAGCTTAGCGCGCATGTAATAGAAATAGACTGTGACATGCTTGTGATAAATCCTGTTTTGTGGAGGGACTCAAATCTTGCAACGCAGCTACTGTACTTTCTGAGGCGTTCTTATTTTAAGGGGATGTTTTAATTTGGACATTTTTCGTTCTTCTTAAAACCTAGTTTAGAAGAAAGGTCAAGAACGTGACACTTAATTTTTTAGAAAATTTTCCGAAGTTACTCTGATTTAAGCTTAATGGCTCGGTCCATTTAATTCCATTAGGAATTACAAAAGGGGCTAAATGGGCTAATGCCCCTTTTGTAATTTTGTTTTCTATAGAAAACATGTAAGATATCATTCTTTCGTATAGTTTACCCACTACTGATATGATATAAGTTTATTAGATAAAGCAAATATAAATAATAAGGTCGAGATAAACTGTCAGCAAGTAACATATGATAACTTCAACTATTACCACACGATTGTGAACTCTATCATATTGAAGACTAGTATTTTAGTAAATAACGGACAGCAGCTTCACGATATACGATTTTAAATATCATGTAAGCCTAGTCTAGTTAGTCCCTTTGGGAATCGAGAGATAATGGTCTTTCATCGGGCGAGTCTGTATTTTTTGTCTCTTTCACGTAAGTTTGAGAGCAGGAGGGTTAGCTATTACGGCATACGAAAGTAGCTGGATTTAATGTTGCTTCCACAATGATGTAGAAAAATGCGAATATTTTATTGAATAATTTATTGACCTTATTATGTTTTTATAGCCAAACATTTTTGCTGGTCATAAGTTATCTCAAAATCATTCTGAGTGTACCAAACCCTGGGGTAATGAAAAATAACTTTCCTAACCCGATGATTCAGCACCACGTCATGCCGTGTGATGGAGGTAAATGCAAAAATAAAGTAACTTGGGTAGCCAGTCAAAATGAATCTACTTTATATGACGTAGCGTTGGTAGTGTAAACCCGGAAATTGAACAACTATATTGGAAAATACGTAGGAATGATTTCTGTTAAAGGTCCTTTTGAGTAGGTATTTTTTACCGCTGCTTTGAATTTACTAGCGGTACTTATTTAAACTTTTAAATATTGATGTTTGAAATCAATCGGAGTAAGAAAAAATATTCAGGTCTAGATTTAATAAATCTTTGATCTTTGATGAAAGTTGGAAGTTGAAATATTAAAAACGCACAATTTTTAGCAGTTCTTATGCACAGCGTATTTTTGTTATGAAGGTTTCACCTGTGTCAACACAAATGGAAATATTGATGTCATGTTAGCTGTTATGTTTTAATACACTTTTATTACGAATAATTAAAGATTTTAAACAATGTATGTATGTAAATAGTTGCATGTTTACAACAGCAACTAAAAGGCGACAACAACCACTGCATATTTCATAATGAAACTTCCGAGTCTCCTGGGATAAATATTATTCTATTTGTATTCCAAGGCACGGTCTACCATCGTGCTGAATTTCATCCAAAAGTGATTGAGCAACAAACAATAATTTACAAACGTTCACATTTAATTTACTATATGTATTAATATAATATATGACAACTGTAAAATTTGTTTCTGACATGTGCACCCACAAGCGTCTAAAACGCCCGTTTCTGTTTATAAAAGTTGTAATTTTTAACCGTACCTATACGTTATAAATCTATTGCTACTCGTATGTCTGCGCTAGTGCGGCCTGTGGGATAACCGTGTCATCTGCAAGCGGCGTCGTAAATAACATGTTTTTATTTCCATTTCCATCGTATCTGACATCTAGCGACTCTACAGTTTTATGGGAGAAGGGATTTACGCTATTTTTTATAAGTGACAGTTATAACCACCCGTTTTATAACGAGAAGTCAAAGCAGAAAATTGCAAAAATCGAAATGATACGGATAAAGCCGACTAAGATTTTAACATCTATCTCCAAGGAACGCTATTTCGTGAAATCTTTATGATATTCTTACGTTTTTATTTCCCGGTATTTTAAGTAGCTAACTTTACGATCCATCATTATTTCGATTTTGAGTATTTCTTACGTCTAATGTTATGTGGTCTATCCTTTATCTTAACCAAATTGTAATCATTTTAACCAGAACATGACCATCAAGTATCCGCAACTGCACCGCTCGATCGATTCTGATACCATCGACGTATCAGCACCTAAGTTTGCGATGCGGGCCGATAGTCTGCATTTTCCGCCCGATTACCCTCGGCGGTTGGTGAAAAATTGCCGTCGCAGTCTAGTCACGCTCGCGGACATGTCGAGGTGGACCGCTTATTGATTTTCATTATGTACCGGGTTTGAAATAATGGACCTTTTTGTTTAGGTTATCCTAAGAAATTGAATATCGATACGGCATCGGAAAAGACATTTTATTGAAGTAGACATATTGTCATTTAAAGCAGGGAGACACCTATTCCCAATAAATAAATAAGTAGGTACCTACACAAATGCACAAAACGGACCAACATGGAGATCCTTGGAGAAGGCCTATGTCCAGTAGGGGACGTCTTGCGGCTTAAATGGTGAAGATGAATGATGATATTGACCTGTTAAATGTTCACATATCGATTTTGAACTAAACTAACTAGCTGAGATACACTAAACAAAAACCTTTTTCAATTTTACAAAAATTAAGAGGACAACACTAACGCTCAATTGGAGAGTAGGTATTTATTTCGAAAACTAGGCCTAGTTTCTCTACTGCTTTAGCTATATAGGTATAGAATGTGATTATTATCAAAACATTGCAACATTTGACATTATTAGTATCGACAGGAACAAGTTTAGACCATTTTCTAAATCAGTGAAGCGCAAACACGTCATGGTTTCGATGGTACTGAATATCTGTATTATGCAAGAGTCCGACAGATCTCGCGTTTCTCGCAGACCTCGATCTAACCAAGCGTGATATTCATTGCGTCTAGTTCTGTATGACGGGTGCAGAACAAAATGATATCTGCAGATATTATGTCAGTGTTTGCGGCTGATCTGCACTTATAAAGTAATGTTAAGATTACTGGTATTGTGAAACTAGCTGATCTAGCTTAATTTGTAGCAGGTAGAAAACGAGTGAGAGCATTTGACGGACCGGACTTTCATCCACAAGTACATTTATAAAGGAAAATAAAGTAAATTTCCATGCGGTATTTGATAAAGTCATGAAGATAACCACAAGTTAAATAGTTGCTTTGTTTCATAGCATTCGTGTTATTATGCAAACTTTCCAAAACGGAAATAGCATGTTTCGGGACGATGTTAATATTATGCTCTGCTTACAACTGTTATACACGGTTGGGTACAGCTGTAGAAATCGTCCGTTTCACTCCAAGTGTCAATTTTTTACGCCACTGTTCCGCCGTTACTCTGAACTTTCTATCGACCTCCGGATTAGCCCGCACTTAAGAGCCTTAAAGGAAATTAAAACAAACAGGCTGCTACCTACACCTACTTAAAAAGCTTTTTATTCTTAAGTGTTTGGCTGTCGCGATGAGAGGCGATTTACATCCCATTCACAATTGTGTTTGTTTTGTCATAATTGAGTTAAGATCAAACTTACCTAACGCTTGAGAATGGTGTCGAGTTTAAGGGTCATCATACTCATCATGAGACTTGTCTATTCCATTTATTGCACAATTAATTTGTGTGAGATTGTCCCTGATTTATTTATTTTTATATCTTTTAGGTAGTAAAATATTGTTTTATAGTAATCGATCATTAGGTATATAGAGACATGAACTGATCAATGCGACAGGATTGAAAAACGAATGGATGGAGGTTCGATTTCGTATTTTTATAACACCGAGTTTTGTCCTAAGTTTATTGGTGTTCTCAAGTGCGCGTCCTATTCAGTTTCAGTTACGTAAGGTTGTTTTCTTTATCGCAAGCTTTTCTTTATTCGAATTGCATCACCTTCCACCTTCGTATAACCTTGTTTCAAATTCATGGCAACGATACAACACGCTTACAAATTTTACCTGCAAAATCTAGACATAATTCCGCGTCAGGCTAATCAAAAACAGGGCCGGCATTTCATATTTATGAGCCTTTAAAACAGGTCAAATTAGTCCCTTGTTTGACTCAGAACAATATTTAAAGCCCGAATAATATAAAGCCTGGATTTTAGGTCTTCACATAAATTACCTAGAAAGAGAATTCGTTTAATGAGCCCAAGACCTTTGTGGTAAAGCTCTTTCTTGATAATATGTTCAGAACTGCAGTGATCTAAATTTAATTGTTATTGGAAAGAACCACCAATTCTCACTCTTTTTTCACCATCACCATTCATCTGAAGCATAATGCTAGTTCATCGTCATCATCATCATCATCATATCAGCCGAAAGATGTCCACTATGCTGGACATGGGCTTCCCCAAGGATCTGCACGACAACACGGTCGGTTTTGTGTTACTCACATCAATCGGCTTCCCGCGATCCTCATCAGATCGTCGGTGCACCTTGTGGGAGGCCTTCCAACACTGCTTTCCAATACACGGTCGCTTGGAGTCTGCGAGATCGAGTCAGAATTGAGGAGACTAAATTTACAAGGCTAGTTAATGCGACATTATTAATGTAGCAGTTACTGTAAATCTTTAACCTGATGTTCCGCATGTACTTATTTATTCCAAAAGGTTGTATCATTCGTGCAAGCTGCCTTGCCGTTTTCTACGGAACCCGTGCAATGTGTAAATTTGCTCTTACCAAGTTTTATTTAATCGTTCTGGCAATTCTGGCATGCGCTGGTCACATCTGCGGCCGGTCCGTTTTTTGTCCCGATGGCATTTCCGCCCGATGCCAGCGTGTGAGGCTATTCAAATTGCAAAACATTTGTTTTTTTTTGCAACCGGGTATAAAGCTTAAACGTGTGGCATTTAAATAAAGGCACATTATTGCTACTTTTGTGATTCGATACTTTTTTATAGTCCTAAAATTATCTAAAAGTTATTAAAATTAATAGACTTATGAAAGAACATTCTTACTTTCATTGTTTGTCTAGGTTTCTTTCTCGTAGATCTCCTTAACCGATTTTGTTTTTACTATCTTCATTAATAACTTAAACAGGTTAACTTTGTCCCACTCCACTATTTCGCAAATATAGTTTTTGCTACAATTCGTGCTGTGAGATCGTAGACCGTCGTCGATTTCGCCCACATGTCTCGTCCCGTCAGTCAGTCAGGTTTACGAAAGTATCAAATGACTTATTGATTCACGGCCTTCTTGTTTGATCCCAAAGTATAGTAGAAATTAGGATTTTTATTTTTACGTATTTGTATTAATATGTGTAATGCGTTTGGAGAAGTTTTGTGAAGCTTTCAGAAGGATTCGTTTACTTATCTAAGTAGGTTAAGTTTAGCACATCTGCTTAGTGACTCTAGTTTGCCATTTCTGAATTCTGAAGAATATCACAATCTGTAAAGTAATTAACATGCTCACTTATGCAACAACAGACTAAGTAAATATCCTTTTAATTATTCGGTACGAAGATTTTAGAATAATATTAACATCTATCATAAAAATAGGCCAATAAAATCTTGCTTTCACTAATAAACGTAAAGAATCTTTTGAAGCGTCGTTATTAGTCGTCCTAATTTAATGAAATAACTTTTTTAATCTCTTTACAAGTACTCTATTTGATCAGGATCTCATTCATTTCACTGGGGTGACAAAGGGGCCGTCGCTATGACTACGGCTAAACCTGAACCGAACTCTTTAGATTGATGGCCTGGACACCGGCAGAGGGTAGATATGAAAAATTTGCATACAAATGTTACAAAAGACGGGCAGGGAGCACCCATAATGAAAACCTGTCCTAACAGTGGACGTTTAGGACAATCTGTTAACCCTTTTAAACCGCCGCTGAGAATGTTAATTTATTGGAACATTTTCTTAATTAATTGAAGAAACTTAACCTGCTTTTGGAATAGCTTCAACAAAATATTGTGTGTTGATTAAGCATTATTGCAACTCCCTAAGGAAAGTAACCAAATAGGTACAGCTTACATTTTCAAACACGACAAACTAGTGATGCGGCGCGCTATCGACATATCGACATAGCGGCTCTCATCGACTATTCATCATCGATTCGACGTCGATTCATGAATATTGATGGGACTTTCGCGGACCTCACGTAATCCGTCCGCGACTCGCGGGCTGATTGGGTTCTACAGCCCTTTTGTATTTTAATTGCTCTAGGATTATTTAGAGCACTGCTCCCACTTCCTATTAAAATTTTCAACTTAACCGTGCCTGGAAAATATCACGGAAGGCAAATTAAAAGTGCCAATGAGTCGAGTCACCATCTCGCAGCAAAAAATCTTGCTATTGCTAAGGCGTTTTGTTATTTTTCTACTTGTTAATATAATAATGCATCAACAGTGATTTACTATTTTAATTTAACAATTATTTTTAAAGACCTTAATTACGAAGGTTTTTGACCTGTATGTATGCATCTTTATTTTCTCGTAGGAATCTAGAAACAACGTTAGACTGATTTTTAAACAAGGGTTCAAAATGTTTGTACCAAATATAAATGTACAAAAGAAAACTAAGCCCTACCTATAAAGGATTTCGGTTCTTAAAACTTGACTTTTTGAAAGACAATTTTTGTTTATTATTTCATTAAATTATGCGACAGCTAGTGCTCATCGAAATTTCTGATGTCTCTGTATAAACATAGTGTATACTATCGCTTTCTTTGCCTGTATCAAGCCTTCTCAACAAAACCCTTTTGAAACTGACACACCTCTTTACAAATTGTCTACAAGGGCACCGGTCTGCTTAATTCAAAGAGAACGCATTCCTAAGTGGGGGCAAACACGACCTAATCCGAAACTACTTGCGAGCAGATCAGCGTAACGGCAAACTATGGAGTCGCTTCATGAATACAGAAACGAGGTCCGCTACGAACCCTCATTTGGGTGCTACAGCCTCTGCTTTAATTACGGATAGGGGGAAAATATTGGGTTTAAAATAATTGGATTAGGTACCCTTAGGGTCACGTACAAACGAAAATTACTTACACATGACTAGCACATTCATATCTCGAAGTCGTAGCGTTTGGACAAAGGCTTGTTGATACCATAAAAATGATTCTAAGCACAGATATCGTAGAGCACATATTGTGTACATAATCGTGTAAATTTGCCTTAGTAAAGTTTTGGTTAATCTTAAATGTTTTATCGTTGCGTGTACCGCCTCCTATAAATTTAAGAGTAGTCGGTGTTCCTGTAGGTAGCGTAACTAGAGACCTATCACGTTGGCTTCACAATCCGGAGCAATGGACATTATACCTGGATCCTTGACAACTTTACCCCTTTTTGACACACATACATTTACATTCAAACAGACAAAGCGAAGTCTTTGAATCCCTGCCACAGTGCTTGAGCCGCGAACACGTCGTGTTCTACTTTCGTTCATTGTTAGACACGACGATGCCCCTGTTTCGGAACTTTTCTGCCAGCTCAGTTCGGTAACACAAACCTCCTGAAACACCCTAGCTTATTCCTGCGAATATTATGACAGAACATATGTCGACAAGTGCCGATACGGCGGATCATAAAATTCTATTGAGAACTCCCTGTGTGCCAATACGGTCGCGGTTGTTCCATGTTTGCACAATTACAACGGAAACTTTGTTTCGTGCTGCAAACATGCATAAGAGTACCAAAAGTTGTGCCATTAAGCTTACTGACTTGCACTGTGTGTGATATAAATCAAGCGTTGGTTGCACTGAGAACTGGTAGTACAACCCAATGTGTCATTCTCATTATGCCTGTAAACTTTCAGTGCGTCCACGTTTGAGCAATTTTGTATCGAAACGAGTAACACCGGCAACGTTACATTAAATCTGACTATACCGTAGCTAGCTGTGCGCTTAGCAGACAGATAAGCATCTATGCCTAATATTATCTGGTACACAGGGTTAAATTCATTTCTGTATTTCCCTTGTATTGCCATCCTCAACATACATACACTTGCGTGCCGACTTAGCAGGTTTGCTCAAATCGAAATATTTATAGACTGTTGAATTATTCACAATACAGATACAAACCGAATTTGAATTTGAAGGTCTAGCCAAGGTACAAATCGGTTTTGTCGTAAGCTTTGTTATCATTATGCTATTGACTGTCATAATGCGTATGATTATATAAATCTGGCTGATTAAGTAATCGTAAACGGCGTCTAAACACCGGACCGGATCGCACATGACTCGTGACTCGACCTCAGCCAATCCCCCCAGACGGGTCTAACGTGTATGCTAATTAAGTTTTGTTGCTCTTTCTCGTGTTCACCGGTTAACAGAACATTTAGATATATTTAAAGGAAATTTTCAAACAAATATTGTGCAAAGATCAAGGTCAAATGGTTTACCCAGTGAAAAATATAGTTGCGTTTCGACACCTAATTATTTGACGGTCGCATGTACTGATCACAAATTAATTTATTGAGAAATTAATTGGTCTAGCTAGATCAATTTGAATTGAAGCTAAAATGAGCTTGCTTTTAAGTAAATATTAATTTGAATTGTGGGTACTGTCCCCACAATATCAATGTCAACTTGTTGAAATAATTCTTGTTACGTCAGGTCTGTAATCCTATTACGAAACGCACCGAAT
Source organism: Tortrix viridana (assembly GCA_963241965.1). Classification (NCBI taxonomy): domain Eukaryota; kingdom Metazoa; phylum Arthropoda; class Insecta; order Lepidoptera; family Tortricidae; genus Tortrix; species Tortrix viridana. The sequence continues at coordinate 4,553,975 of OY725192.1, forward strand.
CTATCTGTACAGAATTGCATCCGAGCAGCAGTATAGAAGGCTGTTTATCCTCTCGAGGCCCACTTTCCTCGCCGCGTGTGGACATAGCTCTCTACTGCGCAACCTGATTCTGCTCTGCGATGTTTTGTGCGCTTCGGGCGCACGATGTGGATGATGTACACGCGTTTTGAATTCATTAGGATTTTCCTAAAAAGCAGCTATAGCTGTAGGATTTGGAAAAATTTCGCCACGATATTTCCTAAATGTTTGCAACCAGTAGATGTAAGAAACTCAAAGAATTAGTCTTGGAAGAGTAGTAACATGTTTTGGAGCAACATTACGCTGTCTAACCTCGCGTGACTTTTGAAATACGTATAGGCGTGGCCGACAACCAAGTTATCAGTGGATCAAACATCACATATTACTTTAAATAAAGTGTGCGTCAAATCCACGACTTCAACCCATGACCCTTGGGGCGATGATCCTCCTAAGCTGATCGCGTGAGCTCAAAGTACTCGAGACTTATATTTGAACCGGCGTTATTCGAATTTAAAAAAAAAACATCGCGATAGAATTGATTATACATACATACGTATTTACATTGTTAGTGTTCCCCATCGGTAGGGTCCCCCTTTCACAATTGCGACACGTTCAAGTTAGCTAGATTTTCGAATAAATTCCATTTCTATGTCGTAATACTTTTAAGAATGTTCTACTGTGAAGCAGCTAAGCAGCTGTTCATAGATAGAATCGAACTTCCCACGTCAGTTGATGCATGAGAACGGATTTTTCGTTAGAATGTAAATGTTCACATATAGTTTATAATTTAATTAGGTATTTTGTTTGCTTTTATCACACCATATTTACCTACTTACTATATTATTTTAAATTGAACACCAACATTAGCTGATACGAAGAAATGGGTTTATTAGATTCAACTCATTTATCACAGCTCAAACAGACAGAGTACGAAGGCATGATTTCGTTCATTTGCATAAATAACGACATAACTGTAAATTAACTCTATATAAATATCAAACTTAAATTGATAGCGTTTTAGTGTATTATATATTGAGTTAGATTTCGCATGTGAGTGTGATTGTGATTTAAACATCCGTACGATAATAACATCATACGCTGTCTGGTCACTGACACGTATGTTTGTGTATGTAGGTTGTTGGGACAATGTTTACAGTTGGTTGAAAAGTTAGGGTGTGAGTTATAGCATATTGCTTAGGTTGACTATGATATCTATATTGTATGGTTTGGAAAAAGCTAAAGTTGCATGAATCAGTGGTACTAAAAAGGTAGCGGGGTCCTGCTAAGCTTAGACTTGATGTGGACGAATGTTTGTCAGTTTTGTCACGTCATTTCACGTCATGGATGTAGCTATAACCGAAGTCGCAGGCTTGCAGATTATTTTTAATAAGCTGTTCAAGCTATCTATGGGTACAGAAACTTTCTAAAACTCGCAGCGTATTGATACGTTTAGAAAGTTGGAAGGATATGTGCGATCAGTGCGATCACGTTACGTCATCGATCTCGCAACACCCTGTCCAGGAGCTACATTTTGTTTGACGCTCAGTAAGTCTCGTTTTTATTAATCTAAACCGAAAGAGACGAACTGAGGCGTCAATGGACCAAGAATTCGTTCAAATTAATTTGTTTGTGGAACCCATTAGAAATTCATAAGGAACGGCGCGTTCCTCGTTTACCGCAAATTGTGGGGGTGCACGGATTTTTAGGGTTCCGTTTAGATTTCCATTGAAAAAAAATTAGCGTACTACAGTTACCTACCTATTGCTCATTATTACCATTTTGTTTTTAGTAGATATGCTACTTCTCATCAAGTGACAGGTTAATTACATACTATAAGGCTCGGTTCTATAAAGGCCCGTTAATAAAAAAATATGTCTGATCAAATTTTAGTAACTTCATACATTTTTTGACATTCCTGATCGATATTTCATCTAACGGATCTTTATAAAACCCGGCCTTAAAGTACCTAGTTGGTGGCACTAAACATACCGTTAATAATTAATATAGATTTCTTCTGAAGAAAGTATTTATTACAGAGGTTTTGCATTATAACAGCGGTCATTGGTACGGAACACTTGCTACCTTCCATTCTTTCACATTTGTCCCCATAGGGCTGTAAAGAAAATTTCTTACTCCGAGTAAGATTAAAGAGATACTCTCGAATAGGCCGTTTATGTGCGGTCATGAATTAATTTTACAGGGGCCCGTAGACTGAGTTTTCAAAATTATCTTACCTATAATAGTACAATGTCTACACTCGCGTGCAAAAAAATCGACTCGTAATTTTTCGGTCTTTCAGTCATTTCCTAAAATTGTGGCTTTTATTGAAATACATTCTTAAGTAATTTTATTTCCTAGTATTTCAGCTTTAAAAAAAAACAAGAACCCTGGGTATCCGTTTAGGATTTTCTAAGTCATCTGCAATTTCCCGATATGTGGTCATTTACTCGTTCCGAAACGTACGAGATGCGCCCCCTTCGACGCCTATAAGTATAGGTTAGCAGGGGGAAATGTCATCAGTCACTTGTCTGAAGTTGACCGGTACACATCTCTGCTAACGACCTTACTCAGAAGCCCTGAAAAAAATGGATACCACTGCGACTGAAGCCGCCCAAGTTGTGGCCATGCTGGAAGAGGGACACAACCAACGCTTCGTGGCTGACCGGCTGAATTTAACCCAGTCATCAGTTTTCCAAGTTTATTGGGGCTAAATATCCGCCCACCAGTCTTTTGCTCATACAAGTCTTAACAAATGTTACTTCTTAAACCTGACAGTACGTCAAGAATACTTAACCAATTTTAATGAGGTTTGTAGTATCTTGCAGCTAATTACCTTAGGTAATGGCATTTTGAAACCACGGTTGTGACATTTAATGCACGGCTGTGACATTGTATGTTAGGTACAATATAATTGAATAAGTTACTGATTATGGCTTTGCACGTTATACTCGTATCTACATTAATACATGGTGTTTTATTTTAATTTTTCGCTAGGTACACTCACAGGAATGGTTAAGAATGTTACAGCCATGACACCTGTCACCGCCTTGTTAATAGACTAATTTTTACATCTTCCTGAGGGTATTAAGCTTGTTTGTCCATATTGCACACAAAATATGCTTTGTATGTAGATTTAATATAAACCGTAAAATATAACAAAAAGATAATTTCGTGATTCTCAAAACTATTTCGTTAATTTATATTATATATTTTAAATTAAAAACCCAGCCAACCTTTTGATTTTAGCATTGTTCCTTCAACATCTTATTTGGAATTAGGTATTCTGTGCCATTGCTTATCTTACTAATAAATTCCATTGTTTATACAAATATCGAACGCAATAACATTTTGTATAATAAAGTTCGCTGTATTGTTTTAACAATACTTAATTCCAAACAAATGACAATTTCCTTCAAGGCCAAGTTGCGAAACGATTCGGCTCGTAACCCTTTGTCTCATGTTTACCGTCTGCCCTGTTGGCTGTTATGCTACGTTCACACGGCGAACTTTTTCCCGTACCTATATCGCACGCCACTTCCATATTAATCTTACCGTACACTAATCGAATACGGTACGATTTATATGCGTGCGGTATACGGGAAAAATGTCGCCGTGTAAACGTAGCGTTAGCCTTTCGTGATTCGCCATTGGCTTGCAAAATTTCTTTTTAAGCCTTTTCTATTTATTGTTCCGAACTGAGACTTTGTGAAACTATTGTTTTTCCACTTAGTTCTTTGCTACCAACGTGACTTTATTTCGTGGCCCCTTTTTCCTCAATCTTTTTCAACAACACCCAGTCCGATTAAAACAAAGTCGTTCCTGTCCTGCATTAGCACCCTAATTGGGTCTGTACCTACCTTGCGACGCGGTATCGATTGCCGGTATAGTGGCAAGGTCACACAATGTCGCCGCTCGAGACGACCACCTGACACACTCGTAATTTGCTCCTTTACAGTCCACCATAACGTATTCCCGTCTGCGAACAACAAAGGCCGTGAACTGTCCAAGCCCTATGGAAATTAGCTGACGTCATTGACAGACAGGTGGAGCTAGAAATAGGCCTTAATTACGAAAACGACCGCGTCGTTATAGACTAGACTAAGGTCATGGGTCATGGGACGAACGTCGAGTGGCATTACTGGTGTTTTATAATTTAGATCACGTGCGCTAACGGGTATTGGATTTGAAATATCAACACTGTCATTCTCAAGGTTCTCTAGTTTATGAAGTTTATACCATATTGTTAGCCTAAATACAACCAATATCAACAAATTATTTTTTATAATTTGACGTTTTGTAGTTAGTGAGTAAAGTAACGACTGTGGAAAAGATTTATCTAATTACCGAGTCGTTGGTTGATTTTATGATTGCATTCATACACGGTTAGGTTACTTCTAGTCGACCCAGGTTCACCCCCCAGCCCCGGGAGCAGTCCGGAGCTAATATTTATTATTATGACTGCCACGTATAAAGGGTTGCTCTTGGACTTTTGATTATATATACTCCCGCGCTACACATTGTTGGCCAAATTAATTAAATTGCCTACGCTACGTTATAATAAATTTAGAATTTCGCTACAAGTGCCTCTAGTTCTTATTAAGTCATTGCCACGGTAAATGACGTGTTGAGCCAATTATATTCAATAGGATAAATTAACAAATCCTGTTTGTTAATACCTAAAGTTTTGTTATGTTCTAGAGGTAGGTAGGTACATACAATGAGATGTTATGTCAAAGTTCGTGAACTTTGAACCTTTATTACTAGAACGAGTAATTTATCGCGTTTGTTTCCTTATGTTTTATTTTTATGTTGTCGCGTTACGATCCTTTATGTCCCAGAGGTGAGTGAACGGATTAGCCATCCAGTTATACTTGAACCATTTTCCTTATACCCAATTACTAACTGCGACAGTTCATGCATTTAAAGCGGTATACAGTTTTCCTTAACACGCAACAAACCTCACAGCTTAATATATCCATCGGCATTATAAAAAAACTTTATAAGCAAAGCAGTAAAAGCTTGCCGTGCAGAGCTGGCAAATAGGCGTTGTTTTTGACAAGTGATTGATGTTTACCTGTTCTAAATGCGATTTAACCCGCTATAAATTTTCGTATTCAAACATTTCAAACTTACTCTAACGTTAATTAATTAATTTTGAACTAACAAATTTGCGGTTTCGCTTGTTATTCAAATGAACTGTTTGTGCCCGAACACGGCATTAATCATTGGCGAAGTTTGACGACACGTGTCATCAAATTAAAAGGGTTGCTAAATATGAAACTTCGGTTTTTTGCATTACGTTTGCAGTTACGTAACTTACAAACGCGTAATCAGCGATCAGTAACTTATTTTCATCATCTTCATCATCATATCACCCATAGGACTGCTGGACTGCATATCACTGCTGGACATGGGCCTTCCTCGATGCTCTCCACGAAGGTAAAGCGTTAACTTCATCCGGTACTAATTTACGAGTAAAAAAAATGTATCTATTATAATTGTTTATAGATACAAGTTATGAGATTCCCAAGTCGCACCAAATAGGTTAGGTAAGATCAGATTACTTACTTACCTTGACCAAGGGACTACGTATGTTCGTAAAATATTCCGAATATTGGAATTTCGAATAGTGCACTGCACTGGACAATAGCTTTATATTTAGTGCACTTCGCTGTAGCTCCAAGGAATTGCAGTGTGCATCTGTGTACAGCCGCAAGGATCGCGACCGCATCCTGGGTCTCGCGAGGCACACTGCGGCGGCCAACTTTGTATTAACATTTATAACTCTGGCTTAGTTTGGGAATAACATTTTAGTAAGATAATATCCTCCTGAGGCCTAACGTCCTACATATATGACAATTGTCAAAATGACTTTTAACTTTCGTTGACTGACATAAGATTCTGTTTCGAACTAGCGAAATTTTGACAAAGGCCTCAGGAGGATAATATGAAAAAGAGTATATACAAGAAAACTAGAATCCCGCTGTTTCACAATTAGGTAGGTAAATCTGTTTGCGTTAAAGTTTATTTTTTTTATTATACACGAGTCCCGGGCGTTTGAAAGAAAGAAATTAAACCAAACTCAACACGGTGAGGACGTTTTAATTATATTTAATTAGCTTTTGCTGCGACTTCCTTCGTCCTTACAGAATTGAAGTGCTTGCTGCCCTTTCATATCCTGGATGAATAGTAGCTTATCAAAAGTATAATTCGCAGTGATCGAGCACTGCATAAAAATGACGTTGCCCTCTAGCTCCGCTGATGTGGAAAAAAAATAAATAAACAAAAACAAATTCATTTCATTCCTCATACTGACAAAAGTATAATTTAAAATTTTTCGATCTAATAAGATTACGTTACGTTAAGAATACGTCTTGTAAGTTATGAAATATCATAACTTACAAGACGTATTCTAAATTTTGAAACGGCATCTCCCGTCTCATTTGGCAGCAAAGTGCTGTCGCTAACGGTTTCAAACCCTGCCAGCTGGCTGTACAATTTCATTTCCTATCAGAGTGCTCTCCATTATTCATAGTGACACCGTGTAAAGGCGCTATTTTGCCCAACACTACGACAGAACACTACACTTACCGTGCACAGGCAAGTCACACTTCAGGTGACACTATTCCGGCATCGCTCCGTTGGGTTATATGAATAATTCAAATATATTTCAATAGCGCTTTAATAACTTATATTTCTACGATTTTTGCAACTTTCGCAATATTTATATAAAAGCTTTGAGTTAGTTTGAAAATAAAAAGGGCTGTTAAATAAAATGTAGGGAAACATGATACCACTCCCAATGATAATTCAAATTGAAGGGTGCGAGGAATCGTTTTCGCGGAAAACGAAATTCGTAAACAAAAACAACTCCTCATAAACCCTTGGATGTGGATCTTGGATCAAGGTTATGGATTGAAGGCTGTTCTTATAACCGTGTAAAGCATCATGCCCCCACTCCTCTCATTTTTGTGTAGGTACATTGCTTATCAGGTTTAGTTGCTAACTTGAGCGCTTGAGCTCCGAGTGTAACAAACGCATTGTAAATTAAAAAAAAACTTTATGGAAATGTCACTCAATACCTATCACATTAATACTAATCGTATCCATTAAAGCAATGATATGAAGTTATATTTAAGATTTCTTTGTTTTTTTTTTAGCTCGTAATAGGGATTTGGGGCTCTGTTTGTTAGGAATAAAATTAGGTCACAGTGTCATCCCGCGCCCTTGCGTCGGCGAACCCGACGGCCGACTCGTCAGTCGATCCGTCGCAACACCTGCAGATCGACCCTGAGTGCCCTAGGGGTTTGCCATGGCCTCTAAATATGTAAGACCGGTCTTATGCACTAGGGAATTTTCAATGTAATTTGCAAAATAGCGATTGTTTGTGCCTGCACATTTTTTGCTCTTAAGATTCTAGCATATCTTAAAAAACATCGGATACCTACATAACTTTAAGTTAAGTTCTTACGATGATGATAACGTAACAATAAACACTAAGTATTATCTTCCAGGCTTTATCCTCGCCAACAATGTTTACGTCGTGGTATAAAGCCGTAAAAATGTTAATAAAAAGACTATTTACTTCAGTATCTTCCCACTACATTATATTCACATCAAATCCCCACGTGAGTTGTAAAGTCCAGACTGCGTGGTTATACTAGTCTCTCGATCGATCGGTCGACCCAGCCTTGAGTAATCTTCATAACCAACCTTTGCCTAGTTTGCCTTTCGTCTCATCAGTTTACGTCTTCGATAACAGACAGTGGATGTATAATGACGCCAATTTATTTTCCTACTATTAGGGTTTCCATAGCAACTTTGAAATCCAATCGTAACCATCAGGCCGCAAAGTGCTGAATCTAAAAGAGATGTGAAACAATGGACCCCAATAGTTGTTAGTGTGCGGAAATTACAGTCGGCCCGGATTGAAGCCCCGGGCTCTTCTCGGAAAACAACTCGATTTCGGGATTGGATCGCTCGATAGTTTTGATTGCTTCGAGCGTAACGTACGTGTCAAGTTTTTTATGACATTACTGTTGTTTGTTGTAACTGCTGTTAGTTTACATGTAATTTGTTTTAATACGGTACGTGTATAGTCGCAGAAGACAGAAAGGTATGTTAAGTTGCTTTACCTATGTCGACTGGAAATATAACCACCAACGGAGTTCGTAGCAAAACAATCGCGTTGTATCGCGCTTTCCTTATACTACGAGTAGGTATATAGCGAAATTCCCATTTCAATAAATAAAACAGTGAAAGCATTTTAGCAATCACCGACTCGAAAAGCTTTCTTGTGTAGCAATATTGTACCAACTCTACCGACAGACCACCTAGTTATGTAGTTAGCGCTATTAATGCCATCATACCGTTTTCGTAATGGGAACGCGCGGACAGCGATCAGATTAACCTTTCTGGGTCACTGGGCCAATGAGACCGGCGAATTTTATTCAATTTCATGCGCTTCACACTCTGATCAATTTCAGTCCGATATCTTCCAAAATTACCGTAATCGGTTTTAAACACGAAACAGTTTCATATGAAGATGAGGTTTTATTTTTGAGTAATCTTGTGCACGAACAACACGAATGTAGAAAAGCTAATTAATTGCTATCCCGTTTATTTGGTTGTGTCCTTTTCTTTGTCTGAAGGTTATTGTTTTCCTTAATAAGTCTTACTGTATTTTAAGCACCAGCTTCGAACAAATTCAATCGAGACTCCCTCAGAGCCTTTTACCAACTGTTTGCAGCACAACAAATTTTCATTACCAGAGGGAAAAGCAGGCTGTGTGTGCCATTAGTATTAATAACGCTTGATTTGGCTTGCAATCCCGTCTGCCGATGACCAGTTTTTACGACCTCCTTCATTCACCTGGTTCAGACTTAGTAGTAGGAGCCATAATAATCAGATGGAGCTCTCGCTTGCGTGGTCGAGATAACTTAGATTGTTTTCCTGGATCTGTTTGCATTAACGTGTGTATTGTTTTGTTGCAGGTAAAGGAAGCGGATGCCTCACTCCGGTTTCGGAATTGCCGATTAAGGTTTATTCATGGAATACAAAGAGCTGTTAAAAATACAGTACCCTATCTAGTTTTAGGCGAATAGAGACGAGGAATTATTTCCATTGTAATTATTTTGGGACTTGGAGAAATTGAATTCTATCGATCGTCGCAAAGAAAATTAAATGTGTAATTCGATTCCAAACATCAAAACTATGATTTTACGAATTAATATGTCTGCATTGTAGTGACGTGGGTAGCCAGATTCTATTTAGAGACCGATTGCTTGGTACTGTCCTGTCCGTATCTTAAGTCATTAAGCGGTATTATTTCTATCAATACGCTAAGATGAAATCCGAGTTTTATTATTGCCACAATAAGGAGAGCGATACGAACAAATGCCCTGGGCGAGTTTTTAATTACCACCGAGATTGCGGCCAGCTTCTACCGCGTAACCATTCTTGTTGTGCATCCAATGTCCTGAGACAATTAACACTATGACTCCTATTCCTACAACCTTAAGGACCAAAAGTGTTTTCTTACTTCTCCTGCTAACTGCATACAAGGCTCTTTCTTCTTAGCACGCAGTCGCTACTTCATAAAATTAATCTTTTCACTATTTCAATGGCACTCAGTCTCCGGTACGCTCTTTCGAAATGTAAAGAAATTAATTATGGTAAAGCCTTGTGGCTTAATAAGTTTTAGTGCTGGCTTTAACGGGCAACTATAGAAAATGTTTGAAATGTATAAATGAAATAGTCTTTGTTAAGTAAAAAAGATCAGTGAGAAAGCTAGGTAATGGGACATCTTCTCGCGAAAATGCGAGAAATCACCCCCTTGCATCGGGCTACAGTGTAGCAAACCATTACTACATTTTTCGTTAATTACAAAGGCGTTTGGGTTTGTATTGTTTTCCCGCTCGCTCTTATGCGCTCAAGATTGTTTCACCGACTTTACCCGAATACCGAAAGGTTTTTTTATTACTCGATGGGTATTTTATCAAAGCATAAACATAATTGTATTGTACTGGTTTTGTATTTTGTATTCATCATACAGGTACCTAAATGATCACGGTCATTGAATCGTGTTTGTTTACCCGTCGCCCTATTAAGATCCATTTAGATCCGTTACTCCCTCCAATATTGGGCAACAACTCTAACTCATTTAATGTAAATAAATACTTATAATTCATTGGGCACATAGGCCTGGGATGGCGTCGACGATTCCGTAACGCACTCGTCACGCGTCAACGTGACTTGACAGCTAAACGTCACGCGGACGTGACGGAGGCGTGCTTAGGTCGAAAATATGAGTGCCACGTGGCGTGTCAGGATAATTGGCTTACCGAATGAATTAAACTGACACATTTATTTGAGTAACGGAAAGTCCGTTGTTTATTTATATGATCGCCATCGGATACTAAGATCTATCCAACTTTACATAAAGCATTACATACAGAAAATGATTCATTATTGATCTAGCTAGGCTCATACCTAGATGAGACGACCGAACTATGATTAAATGTCACTTCAAAATGTTATATGCATTTGACGAGAATTCTTACCGTATTCGTAAATTCACGGCCACTCGTTACAATTGCAAGTTGGTGGCAGCGAAATTTTAACAAATCGACAATATAAAGGTCCCAAATGTTCAATTCGACGCTTGATAAGTGTTAGACATCAAGATAGCAAGATGTCCATGTCACCCGTGCACTATAGTCGTGATTTATATCATATTAGATACAACGAACGTAAGCTGGTGTATCATAAGTCAATGTCGATTTGAATCCTTTATGATGACACAATGATCTATCAACAGTGTCGAGTGCCTACGCTTCCAACGGACCCGTTTCAACAACTACGATATTGTAACGTGTAACCGACGTCGACCGCGGGGTGATTTCAAGAATTGTTTACATTTAACTTGATCGTTTCGTTACGTTTTACTACACTCTATATAAGCACAAGGGCGTGTCTGGTTCGCCCGGTCGATCCAAAGGTCTCTATTATTTTAAGAGCTCATAAATATGTATTCCAATGTTCCGTGTGTACATTCATTCGCTCAAAAACAACGCTTATCCGGGGGCGATATTGAAAAACATTAGATGGCTCCTGGTTTTATTAACTAAACGTGACATCAAGTAGTTGTTTCAGAATGATAACGATTTGCGTAATTAGATACAATCCGTGCCTTCGCCGGCAAACTAGATTTGCAAATCAAACAGTAAATGAATTCACGCATCGTAACTTTCATTCTCATTATCGTGTTCACGGACCACGACTTATTTACAGTCGTAAATATTGAAATGGGACCTAATTATATGTGAATTTAAAGTTTCAAGTTGAACGGTTCGAACGCTATCAAATATGGTTGTATGCACATTTATGAATGAACATTGGTTATCGCAAATGTGTTAAGTGAAAATTTAAATATTACATGCGAGTTTCCTCGGCCGACGAGGTTTATCGGCTCTCTGTCGTAGGTACATGATACTATGTAACGGTATTATCGGTTTGCGTTAACGGAAACGAGACGTGATGTGGTTATTCACGTATCGAAAATTTGAGAAAACTGTTCGGGTTTTTAATGAGCTTCAGAGTATAAAAACAATACATTATTTTTATGATAACTGTCCTGAAGGGATTTTTTAACATGCGGAGGAATCACTCATGCATCTTTCTTGATTAATATATATTTCTAAACAATCTCTTCTGGAGGTTTACTTGCTCTTTTGATTCATGGTGGTCATAAAACCATCACTTCGTATAAATAAAGGATGAGATATGTTGTTAACTGAATTTACAAATATTAAATTATTCGTATTCATCAGTCAATTCGCATACTCTTAAATCTCAAAACACGGAAACGCCGTGTTTTCCATTCGCGGTGGATTGTGAATTGCGTTGTGGTTTTTGCATTTCCTTTCTCTTATTGGGTTTTATGTGAAAGTTAAGTGATACATCAAACCTATACTTAATGACTACGTAAAAGCCTGCGACTGCGTCCGCGAAAAAGTCATTTACTTATTGCTAATTGCTATTTTCGCGTGTACTGTGTAATTTCTCAGGATAAAAAGTAGCATATATATATATATATATATCAAAAAATCACGTCGATCGAAAATATGTTCTTTATGCGCATGGCTAAGGTATCTAAGGAATATTGCCTCCAATTTGTCTGCTTCCAGCGGTTTAGACAGTACCTACGCTGTCGGTCAGTCAGTCAGTCACAGAAGCCTGTTATATTATTTATATAGACTATAGATCTCAGGAATTATGCTACTTTTAGACGAACATTCATCCTCTATCTTAGGGGACTCATTTTCAAAAAAAAATGAATTCCTTGGTTCTAAATCCACCGGTTTAGACTGTGCGTTGTCTGACAATCAGTTAGTTTTAGTTATTAAAAAGATAGTCTAGAAAGCAGCATTCAGCACTTTTAAGGAAGTCATACAAAGCACAGTAAAGGTAAGTCACACGAGCGTAATTTTGTGAGTTGTGAGTCGCGTAAATATCGAAATTCAGTATACCGTCGTGTTGATACTGTTGATTGACCGGACTTTTGTATGGAATTTCGATATTTACGCGACTCACAATTCACAAAATTACGCTCGTGTGGCTTCACCCTAAGTACAGTCTTCGCGCTACGCGATTCACAAACGCAAAAAATATATAGTTTGGTATTAAATGAGCTTTTATCCAGAACTAATATCAGATGCTGCTATCATCAGTAGGGTACGATAACAAAGACCTTGCCATAAATAATGTTCTCTTAAAATGTATTTTGGGGCTTCATTTACGCTCGCACTTCAGCACTTAATAAGCACTGTCACGTGCAGCATCGTGAAAAATGCCGCTCACGAAGCAAATAGGTCAGTCAACTGTCAACGAGCCCCAAAACACTTACAAAACGTTGATTAATTTGAGGTGAAAACCTGACCTACGAGTCCCACAACAGCCCTATCCATACGGATGCTTCCAATTCGTTTTTGTTTCTACCACGTCATATTTCATGTCCAAAATAGATTATCTCGTACGTTGTATTTAATAAAACAATTTCTGGGAAAATACTCGCAATTTCGAACAGTTTTTGCTCCACTGTCACGAGCTGTCTGCGGAATTGAAAACTGGGTCAAACTGACATGAAAAACGGACGTATATAGATTTTTGATGGAAGCTATAAATTACGAATGCCACAAAACTGCTTCATATTATCGTTCTTTTTAAATGGAAGGTCCCAGGTTAATAAATGAATCGTATTAGACTAGAGATGTGCCGTTATCGATATTTCTTGAGAAAGGCATGTGACAAAGGGAGGGATAGCGATGTAGACAGGGGCACTGTAACTTTCGCATTCTAACTTTCGAAACGTTGTAGGTATTATTTTTTCAACAACATCCTTACTGTCGTCTATAAGAACAACCCCGCGAAAGCTCCATTTCGCGTAGCAAGAGAAATAACGCTTTATAACAGCCATATATCCAATCTCGGGGTGTTCTATAATGTAGCAAAGTAGCCGCCTGTATGAATAACGTTAAGAATTTAGATTGCTTTCGGCCCCTGCAAGGAATTTGGTTAGTTTGATTAATTCGTCCTCGTCTTCTTCATGATTGCTGTTTGTACTTTGTAGGGCCATGCACTGTTGAGTAACTTTAACACTAACTGGGTCACTGAGTACTTTTGAAAATGATCAATTTTAGTACTGTTTCGGATCGAATCTAAATCGAAAAAATAGTATTTAGGGACGATGCAAACGGTTTTGTCAAGTCAGTAGTACTTGACTATCTGTGTAAGGGTATTTAACTAATTTAAGCAGTATTTTATATTTAGTAAGTTATAAAACCGGTAGTGTGGCCCTTTTCCTTAATTAAACACAATTAAAGGTCATCCAATCAACATAGCGAAAGGGCAAAATCCGTAAACGTATAATAAATCGATCGTGCATAATAGGATTAAAGAAACAAAGCCTATCAGGCAAACCGGCAATCTACCGCCATTACGTGATCAGGTGATCACGGTCGGCTTTAACACCAATTAAAAACGTATTATTAGGCCGTGTAATTTGCAAATTTATTTTTATATTATCATAATTATTAATCGTAGTTCATGAATCATGCTATCGAACTATCGATCGGTCGTAATGACGTGATGATTGCCGTTTAGATGAATAATCATTACGATTTCGAAGCTGACTACATTAACGTTTTTGATACAATGGTTTGTGTGCATTGTTTCAAACTGTAACAAATGAAATTGCTGATGATAAAGTGTTCACTGCCGATTGTATTGCTTGCGTTCGGTTTTTCAATGAGGACCTACCTAACTTGGAGGTTACAAAACTCCTCTCATTATTATATTGGGCGTGTCGAACATAGACGCTTTTATTTATTATGTCTTAACTTATATCATATTTTTTAGGTATTTGTCTCCTCTACAACTTAACTAAAAATCTTGCTAATATCCACCACAGCTTTTTCTACAGTAAAATTTAAACTAGCCCTAATGAAACTAAGCTGGCCCGCTGGCTCTGCCCAGGCGATTTATTGTCACACGCCCGCGTAATTAAATTCACGGGAGGACGCGACGGATCGCGATAAACGACCAGGAAATATCCAGGATATATCCGCAATGGCCTGGATATATCCTACCGCAGCGGCTGCAGCCGAGATATATGACCGCTCGGTATTTAATATTCCAATATCTAGGCCGACCGGACTTATGTTTGATATTTGGGATTGCATAACCAGGATTAGGTGCTTGTTTGACCGGTCATTTGTGTAATAGGCTAGTTTCCTGAAAATTATATTTAGTCCGTCATTTACATTATCAAAAAATATTTAACATGTAAAAATGTCGAAGATATAGTGCGTTGAATTTCCGCGTGACGTCACGCCGTGGCACACTTTTTACCACGTTGTGACATCACGACAAAATTCAGGAGTGGGGGACTCCTGAATTTTGATGCATCTTTATCTGATTGATTTGATAAAGCAAAAAATACATGTTCAATATTTTTTTATAATCTAACTGACGAACTGAATAGAATTTTTGTTTACCCAGGACGCATCCTTATTACAGGTGTTTAATTAAGACATGCTTTACCAGGCTGATATTCATATGAAATTAGAACCGATTTTGAGTTGTATTAAAGATGTTGTTCCGGTTCATATTAAAAAAAATCTTTTTTTATACCCAGTTGTAAGCAAACGTCTGAATTATTTCCAGTGTTGTTATTTTATAACCGTGACCAAAGTTATTTCTGGAATAAAGTAAAAGTCAAAAGTAAAAATCTGACTCGGATAAAAACCGGTTTAGGACAAATAATGTTATTGTTTACCCACACATTTTGTAGATCTGCAAGTTCACAAGGTCTCACAAAGTTATTGATTGTCTATCATAAATTACAAGCGTCATAAATACACTTAGTAAACGTTGACCACGTCGCAGAGGATATTGGCTCGTTATCGTCGTCCACCTGACTGGGCTCGCTCGGCACGGTGGCCAGACACCCTAACCGCAACCATTGTTGTACTTGCTTTTGTTCTGTGAGGCTGTTTATACGGTTGTGTTTCAATTATGTAATAGAGTTGACGTGTGTTCATGTGGTTTTATGTTAGTAATTAGTAATTCAATGCAATGAAATGAACTACAAATACAGCATTACATCATCAACCGAATCATCATGAAGCATCACTGGAATGTATACATCCTTCCTTCTCGTGTGTATTTTAATTTGAATTAAGGAAAAAACAACTCTTCGACACGCGTTTGACAAACTAATGCCCAGATATAAAAATAACACTTTCTTATTGTAAGAAAAATGCAAAATGCAAACGTGCACACGGGCCACTAAGGATCACATTATAATCCTAACTGATACTGCGTTGCACGGTGGAACGAAACGGCTTAAAAGTGGACATTCGCAATTTTTTTGCAAAAACTATTTTAAAAATGCCTTTCGTTTGAAAATAGTGTAACGAGTGAAAGTTGTTATACTATTTTTTTTCGAAATAAGGCATATTAAATGCAGAAAAAAATAAAGTCCGTTTTTTTGTATGGAACCGAAAAATAGGTATCTTATTGTGAGGAAACATGTGGCGATCCCGACATCTTACTTCTAGGACTTCATTCTTCTACTTGTCTACAGTACAAAACGATATATAACTTAGCTCGATAGGTGCCCGTTTTTTTTTATATAGACTACTCAAACTCAAACGCACGGTGCGTTGCCCGGAAAAAAGGAACACTAAATATGATATTTTGCCTTTTCCCTGCCGCCTGGCGCGTTCAGCTCGCTCATCACCTGCGGTAGGAGTAAAAATTTATAATCATCCGAGTGCTCATGTCAAGGAAGCCCCTTCTTACAATCTGTTTAAAACAAGACTTAGTTAATAAAGAAACGTATAGTGTTGAGGAGTATTATAATGATTAATTAATTTAAATAATTATGTACTTGCTTTAATGGATTTTGTGTATGTATTTAATAGATTTTATGTAGTTTGAAAATGATATTATTATAGTAAAATTACATTTTGCATTATTTGTAACTTTTTACGTGTACGCCATCTTGTATTAAATATTTTGACTTTGACTTTCATATATCCGTTTCAAGACGCATCAAAAATTACAGTTTCCTGTGGATTGACGTCTATATTGACGCCTTGAGGCAGGCATTTCAGTCAGAATGAGTTTATTAATAACTTACTGTTACTAGTGCTAATAAGCTTCAAAACCTCTATTCATCGAACATATCAAAACTAAAGCTTCTATGAAACTGTAATGCGAATATGTACAGTTTCAATGCTAAGCTCAGTGCAGTGCAGTGCTGTCGGCTGGCAAGTTCGTTGTCCGCGGGTCTATTCAGTTAGTTGGACCGACCGCACAGTGAGCCGAGATAAAGTTGTCAACGCCTCTGACGGCGACACCTCGCCGCTCGCTGTCCTGGGTCACTAGAGGAAGCGATTTAGGTTAGGACACCTGCTATTAATATTTAGTGAGAGTGGGAATGGGTAGCATGGCACTGGATGATAATGATTTGTAACGTTCTCAAACCTCCAATTACCTCAATGTCTAGCGCGTATGTCGTATTTTTTCGTTTGTCATTGGTGTAAAGAGTTTTTTCGAGTCGGTAGCAGCTATGAACACGTACTATAGTTGATATCAGGTCGTGTATACTGATTTAAATTTTAACTATAGTATGTATGGTAAACGCAAGTTGAAAAAATATGGCAGCAATTAAAATGAAAAAGCAATTGAAAAGTTTGGCTACTCCTATCGTAGAAGAAAATGATAGGTACTTTCAAGACTCCTCCTCACACTACTCAAACTTTATCCTCGCCTTAAAGGGCCACAACATTATTACAAATCTATCGCTGACAATTATATATGTGCTTAATGTGTTATCGTTGAGTTTTTATTTCTACCCCTCGTAACTTGCACCATCGATCCCCATGCCCGTCCGCGCGTTACCTATTTCATGTGGATGAACACAATGTCCACTATGTACCTATTGTCGCCGCTACGTAATTCAATAACTTCGTTTTCACTGCCGGGTAAAGTTGTGCTGTACGTAATGAAAATATACTGCTTGAATGCACTGCGAGTGCAATTGTTTTCGTATGAATACCTTCTTGATTCGAGTAGTCTACTTAATAGTTAAAACTTTAGTTCTTTTCTACTAGTTAGGAAATATAACTTCTATTTTTTAAAACCATAAGGATATTAAGAAACGAAGTGTGTTAAGAATTCGTGGCATACCTTAAAAATAAACTTCTACTTACATATAAACACTAAATGATTCTGATAAATAAGTTCAAGAAACTTCTTATTAAAGACAAAGAGAGATTTATAAAAATGGTTAAAGTAAAGGATTTATATGTCACTCACCTCACTAGGTTGAAAGTGCTGAAAGCGAGGTAAAGTTTCTTTTTGTACCCGTAAACTGATTAGAAACTTCTTTGTTTCAGGTAAAGTTCGTTGGTTCTTCGGATCCTGATGGTGACAGTGTTTTATAGAACAATGAGGACATTGAGGATAAGATCCTTCTTATGAAAACTCACTTATTTCAACTTGTATTTCGTCTGTTTTGGAACAACAGGCAGACAATGTTCATGACATGAGTAAGTTGTTTAAAACTTTATTGATTTCGAACCTAGATTAAGAAACCGTAGGTTGAGAATATTTGTTAAAGACAGTTTTCTCGGTTTTGAGAAGCTAAAGCTAGGTTAATTAATCATATTAGCAGCGTAAGAATAATAAGCGTTGTCTATTGGTTTTCTTATGGCTATAGGCAGTTTATAAGACAGGTACTGAAATTTGTTAATTAGCGCTTTAGGGCTACTTGCAGCCTTAAGCAGTTTAGTTGTGTTAAAATGTATAGAACTGTCTGCAATCTAGTTTTAGGACTAAATCTTCTTATTTTCGTGCCTGCAGTGGCCCTTAAAGGTCACAGTGTCTATATTTTAAGAGAGAAAAGATATATTTAGTTTCACAAGTCCTGAATATTCAGAAATTCTATTGGCTTTCGGAGGCATCCACCTAATTTAACAATATTTGCGTACCGACTCTTGCGTGGGAGCAAAGGGACCAGCTTCTTATTACTTTCTGTCCTAAAACCGACGTAAGACAGAGCCATGAAAGTAATCAATTCTATCCGCTTATTTAACTAAGCCGGGGTCAGGTCGGGAATCCGTTTGTTTAACCACACTAGCATTGACACAGGCTTCACAGCCTATAGATACGTGAATACTGGAGCAGTTTAGCTCGGGTCGTTTGACTAAGCGTTCCATTGATATGGAGAATTGGGAGAAAGCATAGTCAAGAGAGCAGTACCATTACCATGAGTTTACAGTGACCGCACTCGCTAGCGACGGCGTAAACGATTTGTATGGAGAATTGTACAGCTCCTCTAGCGGTCACTTAAAGAACTAAAGATCGCTAGTATGAGTACAACGGTAAATTACCTATCGAAATCTATTCGTTAGCGACTAACGTTTTGTAACCGTTGCCGTAGAACATCGGTACCATGAGTCGTAAATTTGACAGATGTCATCGAAAAATACCGTATCGACTGTAGTTAACTATTTCACTAGCAAATTGGTGCGTGAAAACTTAGAATTATTGTTTAATACGTTACTCCAATTATTTATCTATCCAAATAATATCGGCAAGACATTATTTAGCGTGGAATATGTACGCTTATGAAGACGAACGACGAAAACAAGGAGGATTTCAAGCTGATATGAGAAATATTACGTTAAGAAATCCACTTCAAAATTTAACTGAGAATAAATTTTATTAAAGGATATAGGCTCAGTAAGGAAGCTTTTGAGAATTTGTGCGATTCGTTAACGTACTACACGGATTTGAAATCCACTCACAAATATAATGTTCCCGATCCTGATGACAAGGATATGTCTGAAGAAAGTCAAGGTATTTATAGTGAAAGATAATGATTATATATTAACTTTAATACTAAATATGTCCTTATCTTTATTATGTTTGTTGTAGGTACCTATTATTTTCAGAACTATTTGAGGGCCAGGAGTTAGTGTTGGAAAATGAAGGCACCAGTGATTTATTAATGGAGAGAGCACCGCGGGATCAATTAGTTAGAAGACTTGCATCAATGCATTATTTCCAAATACTTGTACCATGTTTTCTGTTTTTTGTTTAATATAAAAATAAAAAGTACTCATACATCACACATAATCTTTATTTATTACACAAAATCTTTATTTATTTGCTAAAGTATCTACATTTCCTAATGCTAAAAATTTACCAAATAAATCTAACCACCGTTCTTGCATTCTAAACTCTGATTCCCTTAACCTATTCCTCTCCCGCTCCACTTCCTGTTTAAAAGCTCGCCATTCACTGTCAGC
The DNA here is from genome assembly GCA_963241965.1 of Tortrix viridana. NCBI lineage: Eukaryota > Metazoa > Arthropoda > Insecta > Lepidoptera > Tortricidae > Tortrix > Tortrix viridana. The sequence goes on from OY725192.1 coordinate 4,573,876, forward strand.
TCTGACAAAGGCTTGCCTTGCCAAATCTGACTGTCTGGGTGCGAGTCCTTCTGTAGACAGGAGATTAGTGGTTTTGCACCTGACGTCTTCGCCACTGACGCGGTGTGGGCGGTAAGAGCTTGGGGCTCTGCCACCTGGCATTAGCAGCTGTTAATGCTGTTCTTGTGACCGCAGGCTCACCACCGTGCGTTACTCCGGTCTCACTCCCGTCCACCTCGGGCAGGGCTGTAATGGATAAAAAAACGTTTACAGTACTATTTTGAATTCTTAATTAACTAATGAAACTAGATAGGTAGGTACATTTTAATCTAAAATGTGATAATAACAGCAAAATTTATTGGAACCTATTTCTTGAAGAGCTGATGGAAATTGACTGTCATTGCAGTCACTATACCTGGGCTGTTAACTGTTTCGGGGTACTCTCTGTCCACCAAGTCTTGTTCACTGCAAGTGCTGTTAGCCACAAGCAATGGTGGAAAAAAGGAGGGCTGAGCTGATGTCCCTGGTACAAGTGGTACAAGTAGATTCCAGTCTCCAACGCCTGCAGTGAAAAAAAACACATTGAAATAATCTTTCCTAGGACATGAATTAAATGAATTTTTATCTTAAATATATATTATAAATTGTTTATTTTATTTCAATAGTAACAATGATAGGGAAACTTACTGGAACAAGTTTGTTGAGCAAGTTATTCATTTAGCAGGAAAATTGATAGGCTGTCATTTGTTTCTAGTGCCACTTCAGTAACTTCTTCCTGTAAAGCATTTTTTTAAAAGAATGCCATGAGATATGAAATTAATGACTTATATGTAAGTATATTATAACTTTAGGCACATAAATAAATAAGTTTTTGTCTAATTTGACTATACACAGACGTATGAATGAACTGTCACATTGACAAAAAAATCAAAACAAATTCAAGAATCACTTACACTTACATAGTGACACTGCTCTAGGGCACTTTTTTAAATTAGCAGGGTTATTTCTATATTTTTAAATGGATGACATGGATACTTATCTTTTAGCCCAATATCATCCTTACTCTGTCTTTTTATTGTAGTTAGAAAGAGACAACTTCGTTTGGTGTGAAATTAGGCACACGTAACGATAACTACACGAACTATCGAGTTAACGTTAGCGAGAATAGTAAACGTTTATGTGACTCATGGTACGAGTTTAATCAAAAACTATTCGAAGGACGTTTACTCGCTATCGACTGTAGAACGTAACACGAGTTTTCGATAGCAACTCATGGTAGAGGTACAGACTGTGGATAATGATTAACAGAAGCTTATTGCGAATTGTTATTTCTATTCAATGAATGTTAAAAAGGCTTTAATTAATCAATGTTTTAGATATCCTTAATCCCACTGCATGTGAGTTTGTTTGAAGCTGTCTATCTGTTTGTTTTTATACTGTTAATGCTCACTTATGAACCTACTGTTTTCTTTAACTTGCAATGTTTTTTAATGTTTAACTACGCCTTTAGGGTGTACACTGTCTTAATAGGGCTTGACTGTAATTGTTTCGAACTCTTATGGAAAAAAAAAAACTGAGACGTATCTTAATATTCAAACGCAACTTTAATGAATGAACAGTCATATTAATCAAGCGGTCGCTCCGCAAACTCCCTCGTACTCCGCTCCGGCAACAACCAACACTTCCTTGGAAAGTTTTAATAGTGATATAAAAGTCGTTTTAAAATAGTTCCCTCAGTCGCCGTCTCGCCTCTCGAACTTGTGTCGTAAAAAAAGTTTTACGCGAGACACTGGTTACAGGACTTACGAGCCAACTTCCAGCGATTCCCTTACAGATGGTGTCCTGTTTTACTCCAGTTTCGATACGTGCTTTGTCTTCTTCGTTTACGTAACGTTTAAGACGTTACGTGAATGAGACAATGAAAAGTTAATTGTTGTCTGATGATAGTGATGATTCATACTCATAGCTATGAAATTGCTATTAATTAATATAAACAATACGTTTATATTGTAAACAATATCGCGTTCTTACGCGAAAGAACATCAACTACTATAAATAGTAAATACATTTTAATATTTTGTCTTTACTATTTCGCCTGGTATGGATTTTGGGTAGGTAACGGGTTGTTTGACTTCACAGTCATTTAAAAAGTGATAATTGTACATATAGTTTATTTTATAATTAGAAATGGGTATTTAGTTTACCATTATAGCAATATTTGCAATATCAATTTGTTCTCTGCGTTACATACTTAGACAGTCAGAACAATTTTCTTAAAAAGTATAAATGCTAGATTTGTATGAACGGCGTGTCTGAACATGTTTGTTCTTGTCTTAAAATAAATTACCGTCCCGGATTTGAGACGAGAACCCCTCTTCGTTAATAAGTGAAACAATTTTCTTATCTAACTCTTTTAGAAGTGTGTGAAAAAAAAGTCTTAACATTTTTTTCATTTTAATAAGAGTTTGAACCTTTTTTAATCGTCCATGCCGGAATATATAAATTTTATGCTAGAAATTAGTCTTTAGTAAATCCCGAAGTCAAAAATACCTTGTTGCAATTAAAAAGCTAAAGCATCAAACGCATATATCATGAAATTTTACCGCAAACGGTTCGTATACTCCGAATGTGCTATATAAATATTGGTCTAATCGAAAACAGCTCTGTGAACACATTGAGCGCCAGGTTCCCTACTTCCATACAAAATAGACCCGTTTCTGAGTCCTTGGCACCAAATGTGATAATCGGATGTGTTGCCAACATGAACTAGTTATCAAGTGCTTTTACGATCAGTTACGATCAGCCATAAACGAGTTGTTAATTACGATATCATTTTATGTTTTCGGTTGCTTGTGTGCGAACTTATTGAGAGTTCATAGATAGCAACATCAGCATAAAATTTTTGTTATCAACCCCCGACGCAAAAATAGGGGTGTTATAAGTTAGACGTGTGTATCTGTTTGCGGTATCGTAGCTCTTAAACGGATTAACCGATTTTGATTTAGTATTTTTTGTTAGAAAGGTGTCGTGATCGAGTTGTTCTTGGTTAAATCCATTAAGGCATTTAAGAGTTATGAGCTCTAAAAGTAGAGGTCCCAATTTTATCGGGGGTTTTTTAACTGGGTTAGGTTAGGTTATATGTTAAGCGCTTATTCAATACTCTCAAAAAAGATGCGCTTACTCAACAGACCACAAGTACTATATCGATATTATCAATATTGACAATCATTCTTTACTTGACGAGCTATGTATTGGTCACGTGGTTTTGTTTGTTTACCTTTACCTAACATCTTGTACTTAATAAAACAGGTAGGATGGTACCTATACCTATAGAGGCAATTTGTATTCTAAAGATTATGTTTAGATTTACCACCAACGTTAAACCTTTATGTGGTTAAAGTTGGTGATGTATTCTTTAACACATCAACACGTATTCCATTTGACATTTGACACACATTTTAGCGGCAAGGTGCTTTTGTATCGTACGTCCGTCGCGCTTGAAGGGTCAACGCGCTCTGACTCATATGTACCATAGCGCAGGCGCGACCGTACCACGCGTGACATGCTCTCGCGCAGCTTCTAACCGGTACTCGAGATACGGCACGCCCCTGTTCTCGTTTAGAATTAATCGTGGTAGATACTGTTTCATTGTTTTTTGCTCTTGAACAAGTTCTTTCTTGGCAGTCTGGGTCGTCTGTCGTCTTCCGTGATGTTGCGAACATGTTACATTGTTGTGGGTTAATTTGAGACTTCAGATCAGTTGTAGTGTAGCATATGTTTTTATTGACGTATCTCTATGAAATCGTTACTAATTTTTAATTACACATTCGACATTTGCTTCCTAAAATGAAACACGAAATTACATAGTGTTTCTGGTCCCAGTGCCAGATGATTTAATTAAAGTGGTTTCAAAGAAATTCATTCAGCTTCTATTCACGCCCCAGTGTGCTCTGAATATTTGAAGCACATGCACCTCTGCGATTCCTCTGCCAACGGTTACAACAAATATGCACATAAGATCGAGTTCGAGAATGAGTAGGCAAAGCTTTGTTTGCAAATATTGTTGTAACTTTGATTTTAAATATATGCTAGATTGCTAGTACAAATTATATTTTACATGCTTTCACTTGTAAGAACCAGTTTTCAGCTGTAGAAATTACTGTCATTTACTATTTTGAAAAATACCTTCAGATAGATTTCTTAATTGTATAAACTGCTCATAAATCTTGGTATTGATTAGGTGTTCTTTGGAATAAGAAAGAAGAAGCCAACCTACCAACAACAATCGTTTAGAGACAATAGGCACAATAGCACTTTGATGTGCTTACTGCGGGACAAATATTTTCTAGTATTATTCACTGACGGCGTACTCATTCATGCTTTTTTATCTTCTATGTATACAATTCATGGTATAATAATTACTTTAAAATATTTCTTTTGTTAATGTCTATTCGGAAACCAGAATGTCTACGTTGATTAGATATGGACAGTAAACACAGCGTAATGACCACGTGGAATGTTGTAAAAGTGATTGGTCGTACCTTAAACGTTCAAATTACTTGAGCTATGATAAATTGTGAAATTAGTTGCACAATAAACCGCCTCGTCTTCAATTTTAGGAAAATAATTAAGTTTGTAATAAAACTGGTCGGTCGGCGCACTATTTGGAAATTTACCTCTGCTTGGTTTAAAATCCAATCTTACGTGCAAAGAATGAGTCGACAAAAACACAAAACTTTACGTTGTACCAGATGCTACTTGACTGATAAAAAAATCTTTAGAACTGAACTAATGTAAAAAATCTGATGACCCTGGGTGAGGAAATCGAATCACTTTCGGATAGCTTTTTCTTCAACTTAAATTGAAGGTTGCCTTCACAGTCGAATAGATTATTCTATCTCGCTTAGATGCGGAAAAATCTGAGTTCAAAACTTTTAAAAGCGTTGAACAGTAAACACAATAGGAGTAATGCTTATCTCCACGCACATAGTTTGTTCTGTTAATTAAGGTATAAATTAGTATACGTGCTTCCTGATCTCAACATTCTTCAAATCGGTCACTTTAAACATCATTTCCCCTATTTCGCTTTACTTAATGACTTATTTCGTATTCTGCCTAATCAATGTTTACAACATTAAGTCATTTGTCATGAAGTAGCGACATCTTACAACCTTATTTAGGATAACTTTTTATGGTATGTAGTTATTTAAATATATGCGGTCCGAGAGTAGCGTCCTCGCGAAGTTTATTCATCTTCCTTGTTACTTCCGTGTGACCTAGCCGCTTCCTTTTAGTAATTTATATTTTTTCTCCTTTAAATTGGCTACCTTCCTGAATATTATCATATTCTGATTTAGGGTCTCGGTATTCATGTTGTTGTCATGAATTGTTACGAAGAATTAAATTAATATTCTTACTTAAATATTTTCATCACTCCGTAGTTGATGAATCGTTGCACAACACGTTTTCAAAAAAATATTATCGACATCGTAAATTGTATCAACTTAGACAAGTGCAAGACTATTGGCGTCCGCATGTAATTACATAACATTAATCTATTGAATTAGTTGACCCAATGACCCTGTCATTGATGGCGTTACGTCATCCCTAATGTTCTCGTGATTTATTAATTTAATTCGATCAAGCAGGATTGTTAACGTTAATGATGTCACGTTCTATGTCAGATAGCATCAATCATCAAAATGACGTAACACTAAGCGAAAAAGTGTAACATTTCCCGCATTGGCCTTTAAAAGACAACAAGCACACAACTGAAGCCACCCTTGAACCGTGTTTGTGTGTAGACGACAAATAAAACCCCTTTTGTTTGTACTAGTACGCGCGAAACCGTATGAAATATGCGATTGGCTGCGGAAACGGACCGCGATTCGATACGAATTGTTGGCGTGTACTACAAATGTGAAACAAAGCTTTATTTAAAATTACACCATCAAAACATGCTGCTGCTGTTTGCCGGGAGATCCCTCCGGATTAAAATGCTAGTGTCATTTTGATATAGTGCCTAGATCTGTCCGAACCGTCTGCAACAGCTTCAACTACCCCGTAGAGGATTCGGCTTTTAGAGAATTAAAAAAAATGCAGTCACTAGTTAAAATTAAAACAAAAGTAACGATTTCGCCATCTATCCCTCTACGGATTCATGTGAGGCTCGACACAATGGCGCAAAAGGTAATAATTGACAAGTGAACGAGGGTACAACATATTACTGAACGGCAATGGAAAAATACCAATGTAATATCTTTAGGGATATTGACAACTTGAGACAAGAAAGTCTCTTGGTACAATCTGCCAATATTACTTGCGCTCTGAATTCAACGTGAATTCAAACATTTTCAGGTTACTGGTAACTTAGTAGGCTTTATAAGCTTTATGTTTGAAATGTATGTCGTAGATCCATCATGCATCTTAAATTCTAAAGACGATATCAAATTTATTTTCTCAGGCTTGAGTTGGCTTTTTGACTACGTGAAAACAAGATGACATGTTATTATAGAGATTGATTAATGGCTGCCATTCATCGTGTGCAGTAATAATTCATCATCAACGAAATATAAAGCCGTAAATCAAATGTATCTATAGTACTTTAGTTGAGAAAAGGTACCATTTACTTAGATATTTGCTTTTTTAAATTTAGATAGGTAACACCTATTCATAAGTCTCATAACATAATAAAAGAAAATGGTTAATTTCAAGAATGCAGACCAAGTCGTTATCTTTTAATTTAAGGTATCAAGACTTCGGGTTCAACAAGTTCTGTTTTCGTTTAACAAAAATTAAAATAATTGGCTAAGTTGGTTGCGAATTTTAATACAAATGAGCGAAGTTTCAACAGGCCGATTCAATAAATAAGCGATAATGAATCAAGTGGGGCCCCGACAGTTTCTGAACAGCTAAGAAAACATAAATTGAAAATTCCGCCAACGATATCGGAATCTCCAGTGCAAAGTGCGATCACATTTTGCATGGAACGAACTAAGGCGTAAGTCAGATAAGGGTCTTGTTGTCTAAAGGATAACCTCGAAACAAATGAGGAGGCGTCGCGTAAGGGAACAGAGATAAGTTCCTCTAATAAATGGTTTCAGTTACCTAATAAGTCGCTTTAGTCAGGCTCGGAGAAAAGCCAGAGTTTGTATCAGCTTTAGCTATCTTAAAGATATACATTTTGTTAGATTATGACTTTAATTATTTTAGGAAGATTTTGTTATTTGATTTTGACGACGCGGTTAGCCTAGTTGGTAGTGACCCTGCCTACGAAGCTAGCGGTCGCGGGTTCGAATCCCGGTATGGGCAAATGTTTGTGTGATGAGCGCGAGTATTTGTTCCTGAGTCATGGATGTTTTCTATATATTTAAGTATGTATTTCTCTATATAAGTATGTATATCGTTGCCTGGTACCCATAGTACAAGCCTAGAGCTTAGTTTGGGACTAGGTCAATTTGTGTGAGACTGTCCCTGATATTTATTTATTTACTTAACGATCGAAGTAATAAATTCAAATACGTGCCTAAGTCCCCAAAATATCTCGCCTCTATGCCACTGACAAAAAGGTCTGTATAGCTTGCTTTAGTTTTGCTCCTATCATAGAAATATTCGATTTCGTTCAGGAAAAAACTGATTGCACGAATATAAATGGGATAAAGCGTAATCATTTGAAACAGCACGAGGCCAATGTGGAGACCTAAAGCAAAACCTATAATTCTTGAGTACATAAATATAGGCTCTATTTTGCCCTTTTTGATCCCGAGGGATATTCGAAAAGCTCTACTTTGAAAGACCTTTAGATCAAATAGTATGTGCTTAAAGCTTCTTTTGATAGACTTATTCTCTAGTACCAGCGTCCGGCGAGGCCTTGACCAACGACAGGACTCCGGGGCATTACCCGGTGTATATTATGTTGTTGGTCTAATTTAATATTAATTTTGGTGTCAATTCTATAGAGTGTGATTTTATATCAACTAGGAGTATTGAATAATTTTGACTAAATAAATTTGGATGGATATTTTTCATGTCACTAATTATAAACTAAAAGTTATGGAGAGCAATCAGTGAGTAAATTAAATAAGAAGAAAATATGAAGGAATTTCTATAATTTCTTTTATGTAAAGAAACCTATAAACACTCACCAGATCAGGTAATTTTACCTGAACGTTACTCTAAAAATGTTTTGTACTTATTCCAAACCAATCTGTACATTCATTATCATTAATCAGTCACCACCTTTCTGTGGCTTTCCGGGATCATCAGCATTCTTAGCATAATTAACTAATACATCTGAAAGGGTTTTCCCAAGCAAGATTACATATTTTTCGTTTTTTTTCCACCAAAGTCATCCGTTGACTCCCCTGACGGTTTTCTCTTTTCTTTTAAATTCAAAATCTATCTTAACTAGAATAATTCGCGAAGATCCTTCTTACTAAACTAAATTAATATTCTACACAAATGTTATTAAGGCTACTCAAACTTATTGTCAGACAACGAATGGGAACCTCTAAATCTCTATACAATTTTAAGTCAACTCTTCCCTACTGTACTTGCTATTAAGATGGTACTATGTTACTATACTATCCTATTCGGACTGTATTACATTTGTGGAAGGGACAGACGGGTAAGGCAAAGTCATCCTGTTACATAGTGACCGAAATGAAAAACAGCATCGAAAACACAAACGAGATCAATCTGTACACTACAAGAGGAAGATAACAGTCGTCCCTTAATTGCAACCCAAAGGTCGAGGAAAGGGATCCCGCTGACGGTGCAGCGGCAAAACCCGTACCAGCAGAGATTGTAAGGGAAATGGAACGAAAGAAAACCTTACTCCCAAATTCCCAAATGATCAATCGTTACTTCACGCTGTAACGTGCAAAGTTGCCGTCTAATGCGTGCCGTTAACAACTTCAGATTTCCTCTCTCAACTCGGAATTTTGAAGGTTTTTAGATTAGGATAAAATAATGAAATTCGCTTTATTGTTATTGTTCTTATTGTTCAAATGTTTTGCTTAGTTGTTGGGTGTGTCTCTTCTAATTCAAAGTATGAATAGCTGTAACATTCTGAGAAGGTAATTTTTCGATGGGCTTGTGGCGAATGAGATTCTAAGGAACTTCAAATGAATAAACAAGTCGCAGCAAAGATTGTCGATAAAAACAAAATTGGAGAACTTCTTCTGAAATAATCAGAGAGAGAAGAGACATCATTTAAAGTTTATCTTTCCACGCTGACCCTTGAAAAAGTTCGAACCTTCTTCATAATTAAGTTAAATTTAGGTATTTAAAACAGTACTAGTCACAGTATAATCTACTCCAAGAAAACAGGGAACAAAATTCATCAAAAGGCTCGTAACATTTTGTTTTTCGCACTACCGTCTCTAGGGTATAATATCATTCCGTAATGAACTTCATTTGGCGAACCCTAGCGTTCGGTTGTAACCCAGTTTGACCCATAAACTTTGTGACGTAATCGTTTAACAGCTGCATTGAGTATTGCGTATTAAATATAGGATTTCTCATTAACAATATATATGTGCGATTGAATTTGTTCATTAAATTTTAATCTAGCCGAGCCTGGACGGTGTAAGTCTTCACTTCATACTGATCCTTACTCGCGGTTTAAAAGTTCGCTTTTGCCAATGAGGTGAGGGCTATCGTTTTAGTGCTCACCAGTTGGCGCCACTGTAGAGTAAAGTCTTAAAGTATAGCTTTCAAAGTTTGTTATTACGGGCTTGAAAACAGTTTACATTTAAATCATATTTAATACCTTCAATATACCTTATTTATATATACACCTAAAAACCGTAAACAAACTTCCGAATTGGCTTTTCCTTCAGCCCGCTTAATTTTTCACCTCTTTTACTTATCTCCGCTTTTAAAGCACTGACATTCATTGACCCGTAACTCATATTTGTCTCAAGTAATGCAAAATATTCACAACATTATTCTTATTAGAAATAAACCCGCGTAGCCTACGCACAAACAGTGAAAGGAGATGGCTAAAAATGTATGAACCAAAAACCCAGAATCGACATGAACGAAACATGTACCAATGAATTAACTACCTATGATAAATATTTGACGTCACCAAAGGGGCAATCCCGAAGTCAGTATAGTGTTCACTACACTGATTTCGGGGTTGCCCCTATGGTGATGTCAAATATTTATCATAGCTAATCCGTTGGTAAATATTTCATTCGTGTCGACTCTGGGTTTATTTTTTGGCCATCTCTTGATATTTCGGAAACCTCACGCTACACTAGCGCCTCTAGCGGCGAATTCAGACGCGATACCTCATTACTCATTACGACACAACTATGAATGTGCGCAACTTTAACATTTTAAGGCACCTTGTAGAACTAAGTCGGTCTGAAATTTTTGTGCGTAATATTTCACGGTGTCGTTCCAACTTTTCAAACTTGGTAATATTTTACAACTTATACGCCATTTAATATTAAGGAATGTGTAAAGTTTCAAGTCGCTCATGATATACTACTCTGTCAAGAAAGTACCGGGAAAAGATCAATAATACACAAACTGTTTGTTAATCATCCAAATTTATTTTATCACCTTCAAAGTATGCTCCTTCAGAAACGATACACTTACGCCAACGAATAATCCAATCATCAAAACATTTTTTAAACGCTGTTTCCGGAATTGAATTCAGTTCTCGGCGCGAATTCTCCTTTATGTCTTCTACCGATTGAAAACGGGTGCCACGAAGCGCCACTCCGAAGCTTGTTGACTAGTTTTCATGTCAAACTCGTAAACCCACGTCTCGTCACCAGTAACAATGCGTTTCATGAATGTTGGGTCGGAATTGACTCGTTCTAGCATGTCCTCAGCGACTCTCATGCGATTGAGTTTTTGGAGAAAATTCAGGTCTTTTGGGACTAGCCGAGCGGTAACATGTTTCATACCCAAATGATTAGTTAAAATAGTACGGATCGACTCGTGAGATACAGAAAGTTCGGCGGCTATCTCTCTCAAAGTTGAATGAGGATTTTCAGTCACTATTTCCTTCACTTTTGCGATGTTAACTTCAGTTGCAGACGTTGATGGCCTACCAGAGCGAGGCAAATCTTCCATCACATCTCGACCGCTTTTGAACGCTTTGTACCACTCATAAACACGTGTTTTTGATAAAGTCGAATCACCGTAAGCCTTCTGTAACATTTTCAGTGACTCCGAACACGAAATTCCATTGGCGATGCAAAATTTAAGACAAACTCTTTGTTCAATGTTTTTGTCCATTATGAAATTCGCAATACACACTAGATATGATATAACTAAAAACAGCACTGTATTTAATATAAATAACAGATGCAACTCAAACTCCGCGCCAAAATAGAAAACAGTTGTGCCAATCTAACAACAACAAAAAAAACAAAAATTTGAATTTGGAACCATAAACAAATCATCCATTCCCGATACTTTGTTGACTGAATGTATGTTAATTAAATATCATGTGCTTGAAATTCTTACGTACCTGTTAATTTCGACTTAGCTAAGAAGCCTAAAGTCGTAAATTTTAATGCCTTTTGATGCGTGTTCTTGATGAGTCATATCTCTAGCGGTATATGTAATATGAATCTGCAATCTTAATCTGCCTACCCGATCCAATATCCTACTTCGTATGTTACAATTCTAATCTACTTGCAAATTTTATCGACGCAGGAAACGCCATGTCCTGTTCGGTTTCCAGATTTATGGCCAAAGGTCGTTCATTGCGATCCTTTAATCCTGAATTTACGACGGTTTCAGGTCACAATACATATTTTTATCGGGCGGTTTTTGTTGCTAAATCCTTCGTGTGGAATGTGATAGTATAGTGTCACATAACTGATGACATCATTTTACATAGACCTTTTAGATCTTTCAAATGTTACAATAGAGCGATGTTATTGTTACCTACACATTATTTTGAACACGAAACAAATCGCGGTGTACCGGCGCCGCTAGCGGTCGTTATAAATCGTCCTTGCCGCTCCTTTTGGACGCAGGTCAGCTGGAAATTTTCCCATCACCCTGTGTTCGCATGTTATAGTGTCCAATTTGATATTTCACATGGGCTTTTTAAGCTTATACCTAAAACGTTCTTCTCAAATAAGTTGACGCGTTTTAATGAATTATTTATTTAGTTTATGTTATTTATAAATGTTTTATGAGTTTGACATTCATTCACATTCTCGATCTTTGAGCTTTGAGATTATAGATATCAATGAACAACAATTTATACTTCTTATATACTACCTTTGCTTTGATTAGGTATTCGGTAAACACTCACTCACTGTATTCCATGTGAAAAGAGGAGAACAACAATAGTTTTCCATTCTTAATCGTCGAGCTCTGTCTGTAGAGTGTATATCTATATGGTAAAATTATTTGATATTGAAGCAATTATAAAAAAAACCCTTTTAGTGTCACGTGTCATCCACTGTATAGTGACTTTAAGAATAATCCCTTTTCAAGCTCGAGTTAATTGCAACGTCTATTCTATATAGTTGATTATGCAATGATGTTCCGAATAGCGTCAAAGCTCGCTTGTTACCCGCCACACAATTACTCCGTGCCTACCCTCATTCGAGGAACAAAGGTATCCAGGTCAGCCTTGATTAGAGGTGTTCTTACATCCGGGTGTCATGGTAAATTTAGAAATAGTCGAAATTAAATGCCTTTGTTACAGTTTTTCTTCGAGTAACCGTTTTGAGATCTTATTTTCTGAGGGGCGTAATTGCGTTTTGTTTGCGTACAGGTAAGTTTTTTTGTATTTCCCGATTTGACATTAAACTTATTTTTTCGGGGTTCTTTAGTGAATAAAACTATCATGTCTTCTTCAATGAAAATGGTGAGCGGTTATTTAATCTATGCTCTATCCATTTCCCATAGCATAATACCAGAGAAACGACTTAAAGAACAAAGCCTCAACGGTTGCGTCATGTTTGTCATGTTTTTTCACACGGCAATTTTGCTTTCTGTTGAATTCTGTTCGAGCACTCCTTTTGGGTCATAAGTGCCCTCAATATTTGGACAGAAAGTAATGTGGTTTAGCATACAGGGTGTCCCAAAATCAGTAGGCCACATTGACACCGGAGTTAGGTCAGATTAAGAGGTACCGAACCAGCCTAACATGACCTCGGTAAAAGTCGCATGGTTTTCGAGATATTCCAGTTTGAAGTTTGTACTGGAAAATAACTTAAACTGGCAAATCTTGGAAACCATGCGATTTTTAAGGTCATGTTAGGCTGGTTCGGTGTGAGGACAATGCGTATCGCATTTCCACACCGTTAAAAAAATAATAAATAAATCAAAAATTAAAAAAAATATATTAAATGCAAAAAAAGAGTGTCTGATTCGGTCCGTCTCAGGCTGGTCTACCTCCAGTGTCAATGTGGCCTACCGATATTGGGACACCCTGTATAGTACATAATTACTGTACTATATTTAAACGACTGCGATAAAGCGCTCACCATACGCATTCTGTAATTTGTGCTGTGTGAGTGAGTTGTGTGTGAGTATTAATAACATATTAGGTATGTAAATAAGATTAGAAAATTAGGTTTTAGCTTTGATTTTTTTTTATTTCTCACATTATACATGTGTAGCTTAACTCATGTTAATTGGGCATTTTCGCTTGAAGATGAAGATAATTGGGAAATTTTAGGTGATATCTGCTCAGAATCTGCCCAGTGGCCGACCACTTTTGGATTAGGTCTATATCCCAAGGATCGATCTAGATCGTCCTGCTCAAAATTCTGGACTCTGTTCGACATCAGGCTATTAAACCTCTTAGTTGCAATTCAGTAAACTTATTCACTGCATCAGATCCAACGGCTATCATTTTCACTCTAACCGGTAATATAGTGCTGATATCTAACAGAATTTAACCTAAGGTTAAGATTCAACCTTAGCTCAGATCGCGAAATGACGCGCGTATCCAGTATAGCGTGAGGCTCCTCGCGTTACTGAATACTAACCTTTCCCAGCCATCATTCCGATTGTTTCCAATGTCTTCTTTTATTGTCTCCATAAAACGTCTTGTCGCCTCAAAACGTCCCTCGATGTTTGGACGCCCTTATCAGTCGTAACGCTCGCCACTACGGTTACATGTATTGTAACGAAAAGTTTTTATTCCCTTGTGATGTTATCACTTTTTTGTGGCGCCCGCCGGTTTCTATGGATCCAATTGTGTTTGCGCTTTCTGGTTCGTGTAAACTGTTTTTTGTAGTTTATCACTTGCGATAAAATGTCTATGGTTGATAAGAACGGTTTTTTTGGGTTGTTAGCATACAGTTTTTGCCGCGGATTTGACGTAAAATCTCGAACTTTTTTTAATATAATTTCTGTGTATATACCGAATGGCGCTTGAATTCTTGTTAGTTATTAATTTGTGTGAGATTTTCCCCTGTTATTTATTTATTTATTTAATTTAGCTGTGTTGAACGGTTGAGAAATGTGGAAACAATTTTCAATTCAAATTTATTTGGGTTGCAAATCGAATTTGTAACCCAACAAATTGAAATTTAATTAACCAAATTAAATGACATAATGGAGACCAACCTCGGCAAACAATTATAGGTAATTTGCTATTCTAACGCGACTGATTACTTTGTCGATGAATTTATGTATTGGGAATTGATTTTGGAACAAATTGAGTAAGATAGAGTTGTTTTATTTATTTATTTTTATTGGAGATCCAACAGCTTACAAAACATCTCACAACACATAACAAAGAGCCAATTAAAGGTTCTCACCGATAGAGACAAAGTATTCAAAACATAGCCAAAATAACAGTCAACACAGGCGCACAAGCCGCGTTAGGTACACCAAGAGAACAAGAGAACAATCACAAACGTCAAGTTATTATAACGTTAATGATGAAACAATTAATTTTGGACGAAATAATAAAAAAATTCACTTAGGAAATATAAAGCAGGGCTTGATTTAACGTTAAAAAGTTGCTAACGTTACCTACCCGCTGATCGACAGTTAACGTTAGCAAAATATATCGTTAAAATTGTGTTACTATGTTTTAGCGTTATTTTTACCGGTAAATTGAGGTATCGTTAAAAGCAAAGTATTGTTAATATTAACTTTATTTTTTTAACGTTATCCGCATCCGTCATCAGCTTTTAATGTTATTTTAACGGTATTTAACTTAAATTTAACGGTAGTTGACGGTATTTTTATGAAATAACCGTTAAGTAAGGTTATTTATTATGTTATCATCTAGTAATTAACAAGCCTCGGGCTATTGTTAAAATTAACGGTAAAATTAACGTTAGTGAGTTAACATTATAATAAAATTACTGTAGCAAATAACATTAAAATTTATACCGTTACCAAAGTATTTTTATGAAATTACCGTTAAGTAACGTTATTTTTTATGTTATCTAGTAACGTTAACAAGCCCTGATATAAGGTTGTAAATATGCATAATTACTAATAAACCAAATGTATTATTACCAGTGATCGGAATAGGTAGAGTATATTTACCTAAACTTGACGCTTGTTCATTCACGCGTGAGTGAGATGTGAACACATTATTGAATGAACATGCATCAAGTTTAGGTAAATATACTCTACCTATTCCGATCACTAATTATTATATTTGCCATAACTGTAACGTTTGCCGGCTGTCAAACTTTGGTGTGTTACTTATTTCTTTCTCGGAATCACGAGATGGTTTTCGCTACCTATCATTCTATTACACCTGATAGAGCATATTTAACGATTATTGTAGAACTTTTATAAATACAGGTGACATTTCGTGTCTCGTGAGACATGAGAGCGTCCCTCAATATTTCGTTCCGGAAGCTTGTAATTGCTGATTGATGTCCAATCCGTCAGGGCGACGGATCAATCACGATTTCGAAGATAAACGGCTCTCTTTGACTTTAAATTGGTATTGATGACGATTTCCCAGCTGAGTATGTAAATGGCGCTTAAGTAACATATTATATATTTGAAAAAGACATTTCTTAGTTGGAGTATAAACGAGAGGCTCCTATCAATACCAGTATTAATATGTCGAATAAAATAAAACTAAATATTACAGAAATAAGTAAGTGTCGTTCTGATTACAATCAAGTTTTCAATGCTGAGAATGCTGAGTGAATCTTGCTTGGAAATCAGGCAGTGTGGGTTCGAGTGTGTGAAATGTATCAAATCCTTGGGCAATTGAGATATTAAATAAAATGTATAAAGTTCAGAGGTATGTCGTAAAGTTTGAACAACTCTGTTTTGCTTTAGTTTTACGAGTAGGTAAATTTTATTACAAAATGGCTCACGATAAAGTTAAAATTTTCATACGTTTTAAATTACATAGTTATTTTATTGCAGCAAATTGCTTTACTTTCAGCATACCTATTGGGCATCCAATTCTGACATGTTAGAATATTAGACTTAAAAATATAAAACTTAATGTTATTATAATCAAATTTGACGTTTCAAAACGTAATTTAAAAAATGGATAATAACAGTTTTGAAACACAGTGGATAATATTCGTCAATTTAGGCTGCACCTACTCGCCTACACGCATAACTGGCAAGTTGAACGCGTGTCATCGCACCATGGACCATTAATTTGTTTCTCCTTCAGCAGAAATAGTAAATATTAATGTTATGCAAGTGATCAAAAATAAATCCGTTAGAGACTGAAATAATATTACGAATGAAATCAATTTGTTAAAAACCTTAATCTCTATCAATGGTGATGTAATTTTACTGAGTGTCTGAACTAAATTTCCAATGAACCAGCCGTAAACCAATCCGATTTCATCAACGTCGTCGCGGCGCGTCCTGGTTTTATGCATTCGCCAAATGTTGCCATATCGCATTACGACGGAGCGCGGTGCATACAAAATGCATATGAGCTAGGGATGCGCCGTTTAATTGATGGCCCAGTACTGGGGAGTTTCAGTGCGTTTGTTGAATATTGATCAGGAGTCGATTGATAGTTTAACATGTAGGTACGAGTGTATTCATAATTGATTGTACAGACTATAATCAATTATTCTTGGTCTATAGACGAAGATGTTGTTTTAGCAAGGCTTTGAAGAGTAGTTTTTAGTTGCCGCGTGTCTAGATAATTACACGTAATTATAAATCTTGCAAAGTTGAACCGGTTTAAGTTGAAATACCTTGTCAGTCACTTGTCACGTTACGTCACTAGCGGCATTGCCTCCGACGACATGCATATGATAATATAGAAACTTTGGAAAGTTAGGATCAGCACCTATATTTGCATGAAAGTTATGGAGTTCATGCATTTATAATTACTCTGTTGTATTCATTGTGTTTATAATGAAATTTCACAGTATTACTATTTGTTTTTATACGACCACCGCTGCTCCGTTCTTTGTTACTTTAGTTTAAGTATGATTAGTATTTAACGCGTTTTAATTTTGCATCAGTAAGCAATTCCATTTATTGTTCATTTTAATTATATATATAATTATAAAAGAAACCTAAATTAAATGACACGTTGTCGAGAATTATCCAACAGGTGTCTGTTAAGCTGGCATATAATATCTGTAATCTGATTAGCGCTTAAAATCGCATCATACTGTTGAGGAGCTTAATAAGGATTACGGCGGAAAATGCATTAACACGTAAGAACATATTTTTATTATGAGTATGATTTACTTGCCTTTAAGCAAACTGTGTATTCAAACACGAAATTGTATGTATGTACTTTTGTACTCTATTAGTTCTTGTGTATACAAGACGCTTTTAAATGAGAGCACACTGTGATGTTTCTCGCCGGACAGCTATTTCACACAATATTACTTTTATGTTGTCCGGCAGCTTGAGCACGTCATGCTCGCTCAAAGGTCTTTGCTTACGGCGGCGTCGTTGATCGGGTCGCCACCTTCCCGAACATATGGTTGAGGGAGGCGATGGCTGAGATACGCGTTATACTCGTGAACGGGTGCTGTTTGTGGGGTCCGGTCTGTTCACGTCTGCAAGGACTTGTTCAGTTAATTATTCCAGTTATGGCTTTTGACGAAGAGACCTCGTCGTGTTGTTCTCCTAGTCATTACATTTAGTGTAATGTATTTGACCTTACATTTGTAATGTTTTTATTTGTGCTAGTGCTAATAATTAATATTTGTTACTTTATTACCTTGTAATGTAACTTACTTTTAAGTATTATTGTATTTTATATTTGAAAAAATGACCTTCTGCTGGAGTTTCTTGCGGCGCTTCTTCTCCGCAATGATGGTCTTGTCCGAAGCGCTGGTAGATTCACTATATATTACTGACGTGTAAAAGAGCCCGTATGTGGCCAATTTACTGAATAAATATTTGACTTTGACTTTGACTTGACTTGTATCTACGCCTATGGTTTGTTCGGTTTCTACAGCTTTATTCGTTTCATTTACCTATTCAATCAATAGTCACATTTGCCTCTTATATTTATCATCATCTGTATCTATCTCTATAGTCTTTCATTGACCGGAATCACTATCAATACATATTATAAATTGAAGTCCCCCGCTGCGCTGAGTTTGTTCGGGCTAATCTCAGAAACTACTGTAGGTACGGATTTTCAAACGGGTTTCACCAATAGAAAGAGGGATTATCTAGAAAGGTTATAGGCTTATTAATTTAGTGCTACCCGTGCGAAACTGGGGCGGGACGCTATTTTCCAACATGCTTTATAATATCTAAGGTTGTTATTTTAAAGGGATTGGTGTCTTTGTATTCCCTAAACCCGAAGACGGAACGGGCTGCGTCACGCGACTCCTCCGTATTAACATTTCCGTTCCATTTGCCTGCGCCCATTACGTCAATTAACCAAGTCTGCGAGCGCTGGATTCAAAAGCAACCTCGTATTTACTAGTATTTTAACATATGAGTTCACAAAAATGTATGGGAACGATGCTCAAATGCAATTGGATGGGTATTGTTGAAATTGGCACGGTCAGTTGTAAATCAACCTACATATGCAGAGATTATTTTTTCTTCTTCTTCTTCTACATCTTCTACATCTTCTGGTGACTCTCCAATTTATAAATAATAAATAAATAAATAAAGGTCAAAACTGAATAGTAATCCTAGGTAGATTTACTTGTTTTTTACGGCTGTTCCTACTATTTTATTAAAAAGTATGAAAGAAAGAAAGACATTTATTCACTACACAGAAAATGCATGAAACTAACAAAGGTAAACAAAATAATATCAGAAAAACACGTAATGTGCGTGTGTCCTCATGCTAGTGAAACGAAT
The DNA here is from genome assembly GCA_963241965.1 of Tortrix viridana. Lineage (NCBI taxonomy): Eukaryota > Metazoa > Arthropoda > Insecta > Lepidoptera > Tortricidae > Tortrix > Tortrix viridana. The sequence continues at coordinate 4,593,094 of OY725192.1, forward strand.
ATTAGGCCTGCATTTTTATTTTGAATGGCGCTTTTCACTTACAATGCCCGATAAAAAAAATTGGAAAAGTTTGAAACTATTCAATTATTAAGTTATTTCAAATTGTGTCCCAAAATATTTGTATGGAACTGTCCTGTTCGTCACAAAGTTATTTATCATTTCGACGTAGGTACTCTATACCTGCCGGTTTTTTTTTTTTCAATTCGGGGATGGTAATTGAAATGCGCCATTTAAAATAAAAATGCCCGTTACCCAAAAAACCATGAAAAATTTAACCAGATTTTAGTTCAATCTATATTAATATTAAAACAATGTATTTTCGGTAAATTTTGCTTTATTACTAAGTATTATTTTAATAGCAATTACGAGTATATTTTCCAATTGTAATATATGAAAGCAGCTTATGCATAAAGTTGTGTATGTTATTTGTAAATTTACATCGGCCTTTCAACAACCAAATAATGTTTTATTTGAGCAAACAAACTGAATTTCTGTGAAAACGGACATTCGTGAAATCGAATACATTTTCAATTCAATTTAAATTCAAAGTAATTTTTGTAGAATCTACTTATACATATTTTAAATTGCCAGTAAATTCTCATAAAAGCTCTCTTAGCAAGTTCATTTCGCAGAGCAATGCATTAGTAATGTGCCGTACGGGTCTCGCCAACGCAGTTTGTTAAGCTTTCACCTAATTGGTGATTGCCCTGGTTTGTTTGCACTCTATTTTAAGATGTCTTAAGAATTTCTAGAATATTTTATTATTAGCTTTCATTTTCCAGTAGATGACTTAAAGCAAGACATCAAATCATTACGCATGTATTTTCATAAATCGAAATATCATCGTCAATATATCAAGCAAGGGTAAACCGTGTGCGTAATTTTTTTTCGTATCATAATTGTGTTGGTTTTACCTTTACCTAATTTTTTGTACGTAATAATAATAATAATTTGTACGTAATTTACCTTTTCCTAATATCCTTTGTTGCATTTCAGAATAATAAAACAGCTCATGAGTGCTTTTATTATAAAATATATAACCCGCCGAAACGGTGGTCATTATGTCATTAAATCCTACAACGAAACAAATTCTCCTAATAACTTTTCTTTTACTAGCGTCCCTTCGTATCTTGATTAGTGCTTCTATGTTAATTTATGTTTAATTTAATAAGATATTGATAGTATTTCCTCTAGTATTTCGTGTAGGTAAGTAGTTGTTCTGCTTAAACATATTGTTTTTAGTATACACATGTATTTATCTGTAGAGAGTATACACAACATCTGTCTAAACACCTTAAACTGTTGGTTGGTACAATGTAAAATAATTCGCTAAATGAATCCCGTACTACCATGGAAAGTATCATCGTCGTACTTACGTATCCAATAACTAGGTATACAAGCGTTACATCATTTCATTCGAAGTAGGTATACATTAAGGTGACATTGTACCACCTCATTTTATGCAATAACAACAATAACACCGACTAAACCAGCTATCCTTACCTAAAACACTAACACTTAGCAACCAACAATCCTTATTAGAATTCCTAAGCGCACGCATTTCATTAATCTCTAGCGCGTACTGGCTGTAACACTAATGGAGCTACGGCGGGGTTATCTTGTCGTTTCTTCTAATTCGCGACCCTGCAGCGGGAGGGTTAATTAAAGAATTAATCGTCGTACAGCGCGGACACGCCGTGACTGGAATTTGAGGCTATAAAAAAACGGGTGCCTTTGGTAGTGCTATTAGTTGCAGGGTTATTGGTCTCCTGATGAAAAGAGAAGTGTGGGTGCAATGGTTTTTGGAGTCAGGGATAACCGTGTAAAAATTATTGATAACCACAGTGTGTGGTGTACTTATGTCTACTATTTCTTTGTGTGTTCATTTGCTGCTACCGAATACGTAATTTTAACTAAAAAGAATTACGAATAAGTACAAAACAGCTTAAAATCTGCGCAAACTTTTACACTTATAATAATTATACCATTACATTGTAATGTTAAACTTAATTCAAATTAATAAGGGTGAAACAAGTATTGGCATATTAATTCACATAAAACATCCGAACGTATTGCTGTTTGATTGTGAAACAGAAACAGGAACGGGCACTGAGCCTAAGAGTATTAATTATGTGTGTAGGTATATCTATATCCGGTGAGCTGGGAAACCACAGGGATATGGGAGATATTGTTGGGTTGCTTTTAGAAACTGTACCTACACTGTACACTTATTGTGATATTAATGTTTCCTCCTAGATAGACATGTCTCTTATGCCCATTCATTGCAGAAGAATTATGTCAAGTTGGTTTCTATCAAAAGAATCATTATCATCGTACATAATTTCAAATGTCTGTCTGTAATGTGTATGTGTGTCTGTCCGCTTAGTTCAGTCAATAAATCTTATTGAATATGGAATGTATATATAAAATATAGAAGACATGTACATTGATATAAGGGACCGAAAATTGTGGGTGAATTTTATTGCGTGAAGAATGATAATAATAGCTATATGAAAGGTGAGTACCGAGTTGGCAACTGATAGTGGGGAGTGGAAGAAGAAACCATAATTATTGTGCCGACCCCATCTAGTGTGTGACAACGGCAGGAGGATGGAGGATGATGATGTGAGGCATAGAGTTGACGTAAACTATAGATTTGCTATTCGATGCATACATGTTGCCCATTTTTTGTACAATATTTCGGCTGAATAGAATTCCACTTGGCTTTCGACAAGCATTTTGTCAATTTTTTTAGTGGTCTATCTATACTATACAAATAGAACAATGTAGTCTTCGACGAAAGTCTTCAAATATCAAAAGTGCACAGCGTGCCTACTCTTTCCGCTGATAACAACAAAGACGGAAAGCCAACGTCTTGAAAATTGTTGAGAGATAAACAGGCATCAAAATAATGCCTACCACTTTGCACGTTAAGCCTGAAAACACGCAGACAAGCAAGACGTAATTCAATGGGAGTTTGAATAATGTATGAGAGTAAAAGGTACGAGCGTCATTCGCTTGGTTCTGCTAAATTGGACTTAAATACAAAGTAAGTGCTGTCGCAATTAAATTTGGTATATAAACTTATTTTAATTAGTAAAATAAAGATTACGATCTAGTTTTCAGAGCTGCTTACTCTGATTGCCCTGATTTTCCAAAAAAAATGCTAATACGAGCCTCCGGAATACAATAGTATAAAAATACATATAGTACATTAAAAGACAGTCGAAAGCTTCAAACATGTAACAATTCTTTTGTTGTGGCTTAAAAATATTATTGTCATGGTTACGACTTTAGTACCGAAGAATGATTTTTCCTCCACCTGACTGTTGTGTACCAACTACAAACAAATTGACTGCACTAAAAGTGCCGCATATCTTGGCACGTAGAATAACACCCACGCGTTGTTCATTTCAGGGAGTCAACCATCTTACTATTATATTATCCTTAACTTGATACACGTCTGAAAATTATAGCCCTACATGTGGGACGTCGTGATTTTCAGCGCAAAACGCTTTGTTACGGGGTATTTCGGTTAGCCATAATTGTTTCGTAGCTTAATATTAATATCAGTTGCGACGCCGATAAAGGACTTAACGTGAATATTACCGACGTTCATTAGTTTAAGTTATCGGCGTCGTATCGCGGCGTTATGATAGTCCATTAGTCTGTTATTGGAACGCGAACAGTGTTAGATGTATGCGCTTGCATGATCTACTCGTACTTTGATATTACATATTATAATCAGAAGCATGATTAAACCCGTATGTAACGATCACTCATTTTAGAAATAAAGAATTTCAGGTATCTGTTTTATTCTCGTGGAGTTTGTTTTGTTTTATTTATGTAGAATAAAAAACTGAGTGGCCTCTGCCGAAAATTAAAACTTGCCCTGCCATTGTCTATCGCTCAAAATAGTATTTTTCCAGTGAGTACACTCACCCAACGATACAATGTGAACAACAGGGCTTGATAAATACCAGAGATATGGAAAAAGAACAATAAAGGCTGCGGAGAATACGAATAAAGCAGTCTGCCTCCAGTTACTAAAGGGACGAAATTACGAGCGCATAAAAATGAAGGGAGGCAGAGCTGGGAAGCCTCAAGGATCATGTACTCTATAGGTGCTTATTATAACTCTCAGAATATGAACGCATTAACTGCAGAAAATATTTTCGCTGTGATTTCTTTTTGAATCTGTTTTGTTCAATGAAAGATGGCGTTATATACGCTACAAAGTGTTGAAACTACGTTATTATCACGTCACGAATTAAGTTATAAATCTACTTCATAAACAAGTATTTAATTAACATGTAAACGAACATTAAGGACATTAATTATCCTTGATCGAATTTCTCAAGTAAAATTTATTTGGTATCCCAAAATGTCCGTCACGTTAAGTCAGTGCGTAAACAATTAATTTCTTTAATCAACTGTGCCCATCAACAGGAGATAAAATGTTGAGTACTCTTTATTACTTGCCTTTTTATTTACTTAACAATTAACTGAGCCATCAAAGAGTTTTCGGTAGAAGTGGAAATTAATTAAAAAAGAAATCCTGTTACGGATTCGTGCAATTTATTTAAGATTTACAATAGAAAACGTGATTCGATATATAAACATAAACGTAACTGAATTACAAAAAGTAAAAACCCTTTAATACGTTCTAGATTTTGCCGTGTTTCTTAATACTGACTTATAAACAAGAATTAATTTATTTTTAATATAAGAATAGAGATACAAAAATATAAAAATCCGAAGTTTTTATAGCCAATAAAGTTGAAAGACATCCAATATGAAAGCATACGCAGACAGATAAAATATTTGGTTTGGACATCGTGCTCGACAAAGCTTAAATAAAAGCAACTAGGTTTGTGTTTAGTACTGTGTTTCGTTCCACTGTTGTTGTCTTTCCGTCTACATTTCCATTGTTTTCTATTACCGTGAATTTGTCTGAAACAGTAGCTGTATCGATCTGTTATTTAAATTTGTTTACGCTATCCACGCAAATTACTGCTTCTGGGTCTGACATCTTATATCTCTCGACCTCGCATAAATCTTCTGCCTGAAATAGTTCTATTTAAATTCAAATATTCAAATTTTAATGCTATGGAAATGTTATCATAAATGTGATTATGAAACTTCGCGTATTTCACGGAATGCTTAAATCTTATCCGGCTAAAATAAGTAGGTACAAGTAAATAATTAAAAATAAAAACAACGATTTTAGTTATTTTTACGTCGTTTGGTAAATTATATTATAGATGTATTACTTATAAGTTTACTTGAGTAATGGGTCCAATTCGAAATGTGTTCTCTAAAGATGAATTCAGAACCTTCAAACTCGATTTTGGTCTAATGAAAATAGTTTGTCGTTTCTAAATTTAATATTAATTTGGAACATTGTCATTTTGCGGTCACAGATTCAAATTGAATCAAAATCGTCGAAACTATCTCAAGACCGTTTGTATAGGTTTGCTTTGCGATTCTAGATAATCTATTGGGTGGCCCATTAACGACTCTGTTCAAGCACTTAATAACAAAGGGGTCACAAAATTGTCTGACCATATAAATTTTCCCCCAAGGAGAAGCACAGTAACTTAGGTAAATAATTGGATATCTGATATTAAATCAACATTAATAAACAAACATTCTAACATGAAATGCACATGAACGACCACAACCTCAAATAGAGAACGACCAGCATCATTATCTCTTCCATCCCATTTCATGCAACTTTTCGGAACGGCCAACGTGCTCCGAAAACATCGGAACCTCTTAGGCTAACTAGACTATCTTCGTCGTTAAAGTTAACTGCTGTTACTGCTATATCTGAGACAGGTCGCACATGCGAGAGCGGTTCTTGGACGGTTAAAAAGTTCAAACGCTATGCGAAAGTTGTGTGACGCGATCTCTTTGTCAGATACTTTTTAGTACTGTAACATATGTAATGAGACCGCTAGTTGACTCACTTTGTAACAATTCTTTCTGCATTTCATTTCCCTGCTGTGATTGAATGTGGCGTTAAATAAAGAGTATTATGACGTAATGTGTGAATCTTTTTAAAAGAGTTGTATGTAAGTAGGGTTTACTATTGACCTTGAACTTTACTTTGTTTTTACAAGCTAAGGTTAGTTCATCTTGTCCTAGTTCTTCTCAAGCTTGATTAAGAAACATTAACTGTGCCTTTTCATACACTCGTGTTGCTCATATCGAATAAGTTCATCGCACTCGTATTCAGGTAGCATTGCCGGTTGTTTAAACAACGCACTTTATCTCAATCTCACAAATTACAGTGATCTCCAGTCAGTCTCAGTTATCACGGCGCGGCTAACGGTAGTCCCCGTTACCTCGCAATATCCTGCCGTTTCTCCCATAACCGTTCTAACGGCTGAACGGTAGTTAAACGATTTCAAGTTAATCCGATTCGATTTCAGTTTAAAAGTTATTTGAGTTGGTGCCGTTGGTGGTCAGTTAAACTATTTTCTACAGATTTACAAAATCGTTGGCCCCGTTCCTGCTTCTCTGCCTGTTTCTCTCTTATCTCTTCATACTCAGACTTACTACAATGTTATACTTCAAATACACTCATTGTAGTGACTTAATTTAATTCCAAAGGGATTGTGACCTTTATTCGATGGACTAAAGCTAGTAAAGTAGCCATGTCATATGCAAATGCAGTGTTTATGCGAAACGCAACGCTACTGCGGTCATTTGTTCGCGCGGGATGCACTCTGTATGCAACCGACGGACTGCAGTGCTCGGCCAAACAAACAAACACGCGTATAAATAGCATCGATTCCAACTGAAACATTTTTCGTTACTTTTCGAGGTCGATGTAAAGTGTCATTCTATTGTTTTTATACAAGTTGCACGGACAAAGAGTAATACAAACCGTGACCCAGATGTCGTCAAACCGTAAATACGCGCGGATCGGTTTCAACATCGATTTGAATGCAAACACCCGGTAAATTTTTTAAGAGTTACAGAGCGTTCCTCTAATATGATTGGGTCCATTCAGTTTTCACATCGGCAAAGAGCATTGCTACCACTCCCGCGTTTTCATATCGGCTAGTGATCGCGTTTGCGAGCTCCTCGAGTCGACGACATTACAAATATTGAACGCTGAAATTGAATTTGGAATGGTGTTTTTGAAATGTTTTTCGATAAGAGGTTTTGCTCCCGCGCATAGATATTGAAGTATTGGATCAGGACTGAGAATGAGTTGAAAATTCACCCACGTATTATACACATTCTGAGTTCTTCCTTCGAGTTCACGTAGCTTATATCTAACAAGAAAAATTAAAACCTAGTGCATGAAAAAAATACACATTAACTATGTGTATTTTTTTTTGTTTCAGGTATGGCAAGTCATCTTTGAACCGAAAAAAAAAGATACACAGATAAGAAACACTTCCGGTACTTCTGGTAGCATACTTTATTTAAAAAATATACAATATGTTACTCGAGAGCCGTGAAGAAGAACATAAATCAAACCTAGTTGCCAGCGCTTAAATGAACTTTGAATTTAAATACTTTAACCTTTAAGCTTTTTAATAAAAACAAATCCGTCTAGTAAATTACGCTAGGATGAATCTGGTAAATCCTTTATATTAAAAAAGCTGCATAGAGTTATGCCTGCAAGCTTTATAATCTTCTAAGTATCGTAGTGCGGGGTGCGGTCCTCTTAGTTTAATATTATGTGCTGTTGTATTTTGTAACTGAGACTTAAATCATCACAGTTCCTAAGCGATTAAGATTTGTAGCTAGTATCAGTGTATACCTAATTATAATGAAGAAGCGCTTTTGAAAGCTAGTTACCGATCGTTTGTTGTTTGTAACAGAAACCAAACCAAGTGTGCGTTAGTAAGGGTAACGTTCCGGACGAAAAATTGTTACTGACTTTATTGAGGAAATATTGTCGAAATATCGGTTTAAAATTTACAGCATTTAAAAGGGATAGGGGTAGTAGGTGGGGTTTCAATAAATCTAAATTGCATAATGCCTTTTTTTCTAATTTAACGAAATTTCGAATTGCCATGGTCCTGTAAAACCTTAAAATTAAATTGTCTCACTCTTAAAATGATGGACAGTCATAATGACTTTGACCTAAAAACGTTAACTCCCGAAGTAACTAAATATTGAATTGTACATTTTCTTCTAATACCGAATCCCAGATACGACAAAGTTTTAAAATAACAAATCGAAAACACCGGAAAGGAAAATGTCAGTCTCAAATGTCTAAATTCTGATGAACAACATGGTTGACATAATTTATAATCTTTATACTGTTACTTCAATTTCAAGTGGCCAGTACTTAAGAAAGATAGTATTTATACTAGGTATACACGCATGAAGTTTAACTAAACTTTTTGCATTTTAGGTATTTTAGGTATATATTTGGTTGTTTTGAATATGTGGTGTTTTGAAATAACAATGTTCTGAAGTTTAGTCATTATGAGACTAAGATATTTTAAAATTCAACCGTTTTTAGAATCCAGTGTTTTGAGAGAAAAAACAGTTATTCTGGGATTCAGGCATTTTGACAGTAAGCCGTTTTGAGATCTAGGAGTATTGGTAAAAGGGTAAAACTAAATTAAGCGGTAATGAATGCCGATGCATGCGATTGTGGAGTGGGTGCATGAAGTTTCCTGTAGGTGTTATTATTATTTAGGTTTTATTATTATTTAGGCTTTTGCATTTGCGGTGACCAGTCTGCCTAATGACGCAAGTTCTACAAATAATATTTCTTGCGGGACAGACACGGAATGAGTAATTTTGAATTATGCGTTGTTAATTTGAGGTTAAAATAATTTATAAAGGTTTTATTTTACCATATGGCAGGTTTTTCCACGTATGACTTATGCACTGTGGAGAACAACAGTTTTTATTCGAGATATTCTAAAGAATTTTCTGAAAGTAGTTTTAGACAAAAATAACGCCGTAATTCGAAACAAATTAGTAATAAACTAAACGAAAGGCTGGTTTATCATTTGGGGGTTAGTGAAGGCCAGACAAATCGATCCAAGACCTACAGCGACTAAGTTAGGATGAAGAAAGGCGGATAACGTAAAGCTAATGATAAATACTACACGGTACACGTACACCAACATCCCAGTTGTATTTCTAGATAACATCTTAATGGTTACTAATCCCACGATATAAGAGTTGTACCTAAATACGAACGAAGATATGAAGATAAAAATAACGTATTTCTTCCATATTGTGTTTGCTTTGATTAGTAGTACTGTACACGGATTTAAAAATATTTTTTGCTAACGAAGTCTCTATACATATTTAGAAAACTGAACCTGAATTCCAAAAACCGAAGTTCAGATTTCCATCAGCTCACTATATCGCAAATAATGATGACTTGAGTTGGGACGGTGCTAAACCCCGTGTGTAAATCGCAAATATAATATAGAATTACTATTTACATAAACAATAAAAGAAACAATTGATTAGATCGGTACAAACAAACCCGGCACCGTTCAAATATTTCAGATTTTCAAATAATTTATGAGGCAATTAAAATAGTACATAGACCGTTTAGTTTTAACGCTGTAATTTCCCTATAACACTGATTGCTCTCGGCACCATCCATTGAAGTGCCGCGTTTTCAATTTAACCTCTATAGGACTGATAATAAAAACTAAAGTGTTAAAGCAAATCAAATTATAAATAATTAAGGTTGTCAATAAAAGTTTAATTAACGCTATAGTCATTATACTGCGTTCAGCTACAATTGCTTATCTCGTAACTATCGCTCCCAATTAGACATTGTTTTTTTACAGAGGGACAATTAAGAAGTTTCGTACGCCGCACCGATAGTTATCTCCGCTGCAATTTAGATTACAGTCCAAAACGCAATCGCTGTATCAGTAAACGATTTGTTTTCATCTGCGATAGCTTTTATTTGTCCGTTTTCAAATATTGCTTTTTTAAATCGTTTTGGAGTTTAGCTTATAGGGTTCTACAGTTTTAATTTTGTTACATTCCTAAATTAATGGGGTCGGTTTATTGAAGAGAAAAACCGACAGAGTAGCTCAACTCGGCTAGTGTGGACTAATCCATCGACTTTATTGGTCGGCACGCGTGGAATTTATTTTTTGCACATGCAGCCATGTTGTGTTTTGTAGCTTTGGCAATAGGTATGATTTATATTTAATGAAACTAGTTGGTGGGTGAATTTTACGGAGATGAGGAGAACTGAATTAGTATTTTAGTCGAATCATGCTATATTTACTATGACTCGAGTTTAAATAAAGTGACTAAAAGAGTGGGTCTTATGTCCAAAAGCATTGTCGAGAAGAGAACGTTCTATACGTAAAGCTTTTCAATTTAATTCCTTTATATAATGGGTTACGTCCTTCCTCTTGTCCTTGTAAAAATAAGTACCTACCGGCTTCTCTAAAATAATTGTCGCCCGATCGTCCGTGGAATAAGGTCACGAATTTCCTACAATAGCGTATAATTACATTTAAACCGTCGCTGAACGTAATTAAAAAATAACCTTAGCGGAACCTTTCACAAGGTTATCTTTTACCATAGTACGTATTAAATGCTAGTAAAACTCATTATAAAAGAGAATGAACCTGTCTATATTTGGATACTAAAATCCAATGCACGTTTTGTAAAGAAAGAGAAAACAAGAGCAATTTAATTGAGTGACCTAAGAACACTTGTGAGCTGCAAAACTAAAAGAAAACATTAAGAACGTGATAACCATTTAGCAAATACAATTATAGCTCGACCCTCGGGCACGTGGTGATGACAGCATCCCCCGCCCGAAGGGAGGCAAGTATTAAGTTTGGGGTGATACCCGAACTTGTGACTCCGCGTTTGCTTTTCTTTTGTACTCATTTTGGAGTTTGATTACATCATTCATAACTTTTACACGGAACATGGTAATGTTTATCTATATAAACAGATCTTGGACGAAGCATCGTGTCTAAAATACATCATTATTAAGTCTGTCAAAGTTCACTGGAAATGCTAGAACATAAACATTATTTAACATCGCAAAGGGATTCACGGAACTGACTTCCAAGTTCCAATCCAACCTTCTCTAGCGGAAAAAACTGCTTTAAAAGGATAAAATATACAGGTAAGTATCTCGTTTATATCGGCACAGTTTTGTGTAAGAAATGCTTTCATATTACGAGTAATTCCAATGTTCCTTATTGCATGCACATATGAGCTTCCAGGAATGTACCGGGAAAGGAGTAAACAACTTACATTGTGACGCACCAATCTGGCTTCACTACATAGTATAAAACAAAGTCGCTTCCCGCAGTCTGTCCCTTTGTATGTATGTACGCTTCGGTCTTTCAAACTATGCAACGGATTTTAAAGCGGTTTTCACCATCAGTTACATAATTTTTCACATAACTTTTATATATATAATAGAGCGAAGCGAGTCGCTAGTCTTTAATATACGTTGACTGGAGGCTCTTTTAGCGCGACCCACTCCACTTCCGTATCCATATTGTTATTGATAACATGTAGTGCTCTTTCGCTTCCGAATAAGTTTTCGTTTTCATTAGTACTGTGCGAGGCAGCTATAACTACTAAACATTACCTACTTAGGTAGGTTAAGAATGTTCCGATGTGTTTCGAGGGACTTGGGAAAAAAAGTTCTCGCAGATTTCTAAGTGATTTCTTCTAACCTTGGCATCTCCAAGGCATGAGGAGAAGACGTCTTCTCTAGATTAGCATGTTCTGTCGACAACCTCGTCTGCAATTACCATCCGATGTAGTAATTAGCTAGCTATTCTTACAATTAGAACACATTATTCCGCTACCTTAGACTATCGTGTGTTCAAAAGTTTCGGGATAAAATAAAACTCAATGTTGTAAACGGTCGCGTTTTTTATTAGTATACTCATCAAACTTCACGTGTTTAGACAAAAAGAATAACTCCCTAATAGAAACAAGATGTGCGCCTAAAAACGAAGCTAAAGTATACGCTAATGTACTTGCTCGCCTTCATAGAACGTGATCTATTTTCTCACACGGCGGGACGCGTGGGGGTTACAAAGGAAAACACTTAAGTTTTCTGTCAACATCGAGATGAGACAAAAATATAACTTGGGTTACGTATAGCATTGAAACGTATCCTTTTAAACTTAAGATTATGCGCATAATCATACTGTTTACGTCCCGTTGCTCCCACTTCTCTTATGATCAGCTGCAATGGTCACAGTGTAGATTGGGGAATTTAGCAATAGCGCACGTTCTGAAATTGCTTCGCAGTTATATTTAGCTTTACTTTATTAAAATGAACGTGGTATTAAACTGAATTAATTTGTACGTAGGTTGCAAAAAGTGAAAGATGCAAGCGTACGCTCGAGTCTGAGCTTGAGAGACTTAGCTTCAACTTCTAGCTAGACCATTACAGCTGTCCATAAGAGTTTTGCAAATAATATCCATGCAAGATGTTAAAGATAGGTAATTAAGACTGTTTTCATACGATGTATTTTAAAGCGTGCTTCACTTATACAAGCTGAAGCCTAGCATAATTTTATTACATTCCGTAGTATGAGATGAAAAGAAAATATTTTTTCATTTTAAATTGTGAATTTTGGGTGAGTACCGTGTCAGAGATCGTCGTTATTTTGTTGCTTTAAAAGACATGAAATCATTCATGCATGCAATCATTCAATAGCGCTGATAAAAAAGAGCTACAGCTACAACAATGCTATAATTAATTAGTTACGTTTTTTGACGGGAAATATTTTTTTTACCTTAATTTGGAAGAAATAACTGTTTTATTTTGGAATCTGTATAATCAAATGATGACTTGGAAAGAATATGATTTAAAGATGGACAAGCTGTGATGGTGAGAGACAGAGAAAATTAATATTTGGAAATATCGATTGTTTTATGTGACATACATATCCATTTTATTTACCCAAACTTTTGTTATCCTTCTACATTTTATCACTTGTTTTCAAAACAGTGACTATTTCCATTAGTATTTTAGTACAAAATTCTTATTTTTTCTTGCTATTTGCTTCGACTTGATAAAACTCCAAATGTTATTCATTCTTCCAAGAGAATTACATAATTTGCTTTTAGTGTGCAAAATAACTCGTAGGCCCGCTACACGTGACTTGGTTTCGAAACGCGTCGCTGATTGGCCAATTGCTCGGAAAACCAATATCCGACCAGTCAGAAAACATTCCTGATTGTAATTGTTAGAGGATCCAAAGGGTATATATATGGATGTGCTAACCGAGACAGAAAATGTTTACACTGGCTTCGCACTGTTTGTTTCGGTGTGGGTAAGGATAGGTTACTAGCATAGAAGCCTACCATAGAAGGCTACCATTCGCAGTCTCGAGATTTCACATGTCCATGGGTCAGGAGTTCAGGTTTTTTTCTTATTTTAAACACTATACTGTGTTTCTATTAAAAAAACGATGCAATTTGAATTTATTTATGCGTTAGTACATTTTATAAAGTTGTTCCGTATCCAACCTTGATTGAAATGAAAAACAGATGGCGAATTATACGAAACAGTTCTTTACTAAAATATTTTTATTTTCATTTAAAATATCAGTACTTTAGTCAGACCTTTTAAATAGTTTTTGCTAGGTAATTATAAAGTTATTCACTTTATTTTCTTCTTGAGTCTTGCTATCATTTAATGCTAAAATTAATGGAAAATAAGCACAGAAATCATATTTAAAGTTTTAACATTATTTATTATGATTAACATCTTTCGGTCTTTCGATAACAAACTCCTCTAATGGCGTCAACACTTCTATTATAATCGGTTACAAAAAACCTGCATTATTATATAATAATATCAGTTTTCGAAGTGCATCAGGAAAGCTTAGTTAAATTATTAGATAATTATCTTCAAGTTATCCCTATTTAATCTATCTACTCCAGGACTCTGCCATCCAAGCAGGATCAATATCACTCAGCGCACCATCTCAAACTCTATAAACGTACCTATACGTCGAAAACAAGCACGATCCGACTCGGAACTTGCTGACTAGTTAAATTCCTGTTTATCTTCCAATTTTTATACTCAGTGCCGAGAATTTAACACCGAATTCAGTATCGGCTCCGTTTTCTATGGGAATTATTTTTTCCGGCGCCGAAGATGTTAACGCAGTAATAGCTGTCAGAGTAATGAGGGAAGTTATTAATAACCGCTCAGTCGTAAATCATAGGTAATCTACATGCAACTGTCTGCCTTGATGGTATTACGAGATTATGGAAGGCTTAGGTTCTAGCTTAGATTTTCAGTTACCCTGTCACCTGTGGTGTTATGAAATTATCTCCTGTCACTCACTAAAGCTTTTGCATTTGCTATAAGCTGTTTATTAAGAATTTATGTTGAAATCGCGTCAGCTTTAAAATATGTATGCCTTGAGGCTTGATGTAAGAAACTGAAAATAAATGTGTTCGAAAAGCTATTCAGTCCGTGGTAGCCTCACTTCTGCGATCGGTAGTTTACATTACACTTATTTTTAAATATAAGATTACATTTTTTGATAAAATTCCAGCGCAATAAAAATTAAAATAATTTACCTAGTACCATCCTTGTTCTAGGCCTATACGAAATCGGAATCTAGTCTTAAACAAGTCTAACAAAAAGCAATATTTGAAAACCCGACTAATCAGGACTGACATTCCTTGGGTGAATACCGATTACCGCTCGAACAATAGCCCGCACTTTAAAATCCGTCAAGTTGTTTAGCCTACAGCAGATCACAAAGAAACATGGATAATAATTCAATAGTACCAATCGTTCTTTCTGCTACAAGAGTGAGACCAAAACAGATACACCAGTCTCTAAAAACCCTAAAATTGCCTCCAAATATTTACAACCTTCTCCTTCTCTCTTGAACACATGCCGAATAGTCCGAAAGTTTCTACAAAATGATCAGGAATGTCCTGCTTCATCCATACCATCCGCACATCACACTCTGCATTCAACGAGTCTACAACATACCATCATGCAAGCAGCCAATTAGTCAACAAGGAACGACACAGACACTCTTCACCACTTACCTCACAAATACTCACAATACACTACATATGAGTACTAGCTTAAACAATTTACCTGTTATACACTTGGCCTAGGCTCGTGCATAACAGTACACCAGTGAAAACAGAAAAAAAAAGGAATTAAAGTAATAATAATAATAATCCAGCCTATATACGACCCACTGCTGGACACAGGCCTCCACTCACAATGAGAGGGTTCGTGCAATAGTTCCTATATATACCTACACCCGAAAAACATTACCCTCCTTCTTGGGTAGTCCGGTAAAAATAGTACTGCGTGACATAATGCTCAACTTTAAAAAATTATGCTTAAAAAAGCAATAAGCATTGCTAGAAATGAACTCACTCAACATTGACCGTTACTACGAGTAGCACTTCAGTTTGTTACCGCAAATTAAGAGCGTCAGGCTGAGTTCAGAACGAATTGACTCAAAACTTTTAGAACGTCTAAATTTGGCCAAGTCATTAAACCGGGCACAGCTTTTAAATCTGAACCTCGAAAGTCCAAATCGGCTACTCTGAAATTTCGTTGGTTCCTTCTCCTGCACCAGTTATTCCGCGATTGTGTGAAAGAGACAAAACTGTTTTGGAAATCGTGCTTAGGGAATAATCCTCAAGTCGGTTATTAGTGCAAGTGCACGGGGCCGGATGACGTCACTGCAACGTGTTTGAGAGGCTGCACCCGTGCCAACTGGGCCACTGGGCTCGCATTCAATGGAGGATGTTCTGCTTATGTATGTTAAGGTTTCTGCAGCGGTTAGATTAGTTATTCCATAGTAGGTCACTACTTACATTTTTTAGCTCTTTGCGAAGTTAACCTGAAATCTGAATTGCAACATCGTTACTTGTATATTTACGAAAACTGTTGCTCAATGCTTGTTTAATCAACTAATTAATTACAGTAGGGTTATACTGTCCTGGGAAGACAATTGTCTAACAAATTATTATAGGAATGTTGAGGAAAGATTAAGTATTTTTACTAACCAGGAAAACACTTAGCTCATTGGCGTCATAGTGAGCTATTTCATATAAATCGAATCGTTTGGACACTATAAAAACTATCTAATTAGGCCTGTCAGTTAGCAGTTATTTCTTAACTAAAGTTTTACTTGATGAACTTCGTGTTCGTTCAAATAAAACTAATCCGAAACCTCAGATGCAAAAATCTTCAGTTACAGACGCACACGTAGGTATACGTACACGTACGTTATCACTGCTCTAACTAGAATCAGAGTGTTAGACACCGATGCCCGGTAGGTACAAGTTTTCGTGATGCAGGAATCACCAGTCGATCCATCATTACTTCCTATTTCGGTGCGAGTACGTCAGTGCAGTGCTGACGGGAAATTTATTGTTGGAACTTGGGATTAAAAGTTTATTGTTCAAAAGGGGTCTAACTCCAAAAATCGAAGTGCAAAGTTCTTTGAAAGTGACGCGTACAGACATCTGAATCTGAAGTTTAGAATTTATTATATTATTTAAAACACACAATTAATAAATAACGCTAGAATAGCTTTTACGCGACATAAAAAGTCTAGATGTAAAACTTTGAAACACTAGATTTTAATAAAATTGCTACGAGTAAAAGAATGATCAGTATTCTTGACTTCGTAAAAATTGTCTTTTTTCACGAATTATTAAAAGACTAGCGAACCAGCCTTAGCGTCAGTTTTTATATGAGGGGATCTATATTCATGACTTCGAACTTCTCCTGGTAAGATTTGAAAAATGCTCGACTTATGCCCGCCTTCCACTGCGAGCGGAGCGGATTCCATACGAACAGCGTTTAGCTTACAACTGTAACTTCAAAAGACATCCTCGCGATGGAAGCACATAATGCCACCGTTGTGCTAAACGCAGTCTGTACGGAGTCCGGTCCGCTCGCAGTGGAAGGCAAGCATTAAGGTTCGGCCTAACCTACATAAGTCGTGTTCCATCTGTCCTTTTTGAACATTAGAGCGTCTAGACTATTTCGATCGAATTATTCGAGGCCATCCGTTGGATCTGCAAAAGGTCAAACTGTTATTAGAAGGTTTATTGTCCAATTCTATACGAAAGCATTCCGAGATTTAAAACGCCTTGTTTTAATCGAGATTGTAACAATCAAGGAGTTATATTTTCTCAAATCTGCTTATGTAAATGCGACAACCCTTTTAAAACCTTCGTGCAATTGCGGCGACTTCCCGTCGCGCTCAATACATCACGGTTGCATGAGAATCAATCATCCACGCCCGAAAGGGGATTAAGTGGAAATTTCATATTCACCCGAACAAGTCGCGCTCCGCAGATTCGCTATTGTCACTCTGATACCGTGATCCGCGCTCCTTTAACATTGAACAGCGGTATTGTTGAGACTGGATCAAAACACCTAAATAACCGTCACTGTATACGTTTTATGTGAAGAGTTTCTATACTTCAAATGCTCATTGTATCTATAAGAACGTTACGAATATCTTCTCCCTCATTTCCTGCTCCTTATGCATCGCAGAGCACACATTTACCTGTTCTAATTGCACAAGCAGCTTTGACTTCAAGGGCGATTCTTTACCTCCCTCCGGACCCTCGTTAGAGGTCCGATCGTCTATTTCCCGGCCACCCCGTTCGCGGACGTCCGGCTTCCGCCCCGCCGGTGCTGTCCACAACTACTTTTTTTATTTGCACCAGAAAATGGCCCTTTGTTGGTTCAACTTGTATATGATACGCTAGTAATCTATATATCAAGGGATTACTGAGCTATCGGTTGTCGATAACATAAGCTTTGATGTATGGACAGGTATTACACAAGTTATTTCCCCGCGGGTATTGTAGCCGTTTTTAATACGCAGCACGTTTTGCTCATCATTCGTTTGATGAATGTTGTGAAAGTTAAATTCTTTAATTTGCTATTAATAATTGTAATAATAATAACTGTTAAAATCTACCGTGTGCGTTGCAGTGTGAAGATCATGGGTAGATGTACCAAAGAGTATTTTTATATTGTTGCTCCACGGTATTAGCCCGCGAATAGAGATTCTAGTCACGTTCTTTCCCCATTTCTCTCCATATTTCTAACGCGATGCACCATCAATAAGAACCATGCCCACGTCAACGTCCAAATTACAAGCAACTAGCGACAACTTAATAAACATGTTTAACAATATGTGCGTTAAGAACCAAATAAAAGAAGTAATAAATAAAAGAGCTTATAGTTTTGTATACCAGATCCAGTATAGAGAAAGGCCTTACTACTGCGAACCATACTGATCTACGATAAAGTAGAGGCTAATATCTTAAACGTCAATTCAAGACTCGAATATTTCCGATACCCTGTAGAAGACATCAAACGTATCATCCCGCTGTTCATTTTTCAAATATACTTTTGAAGGTTCCATGGGAAATAAAGGTTACAGAAAACACACGGGAGGAAATAGAAGATACAACAGAAAGCTCATTTATTTGGATCAAAAAATCCCTATAGTGACCTCGAAATGGGTGACAAGCGTTGCCAGTTGGCCATTGTGTCAGCATAATACATGTGGTAAGCCGCGGCACTGATTATTAGCGGCCTGCTATTTGGTGATACCTCATTAAGCAAACTATATAAACGATAACTACCAACCTAACATTTACGACATTTCTACATGAGAAAAGCCTTTATCCAGCAGTATGACTGAAGAGGCTGATTTTATTTTATTACTAGGTATGTTATGCTATTTTCACATCGCTCTGCGACCTCAGTGAGGGTAGCGATCAATCCGCTTAACCTCTGCGCTTGCGCCAGCATCCCGATGCGCTCGCCCTCGCTCAGCCCAGTTGGCCGCACTGCAGACTCTTGAACACGTCGCGGCCTTACGCTATTTGATTGGAAACACTCGAATTTTTCGCTGCACTCTAGCCTCTTGCGCTAAAAGCGCATAAACGCGGCCGTAACGAGAGACTCAAGGCGTTGATATTTAGTACATTACGATATGTTTTATGTACGTACAGTCACGAACGTTAATTTGGGACCCATTTCAAGAAAATATTGCTTGAAGTTGTCAATGTCATTAGAGATGCCAAGTCATTTATGGGCGTTTTAAACCAAATAAAAGTTCGTGACTGTACAACGATATTAAAATTAATGAAGTTTCATTCCACGTGCCACCATAAAGAGGATTTCTCCATTTACACCTGACAAGTCCTACGTAAAATTGCAATTTTCAATTTACTTCATCGTTAAACGAGAACGTTTGCTTTAAAGGGAAAGGAGCGCTATAAATATTTTATTGCTTTTGAAGGTGAGCTACGAGTACTCAAAAGTATTCCTAAGCTGCACTTTACCTAGTTTCATAGAGGTTCCTTCGAGTTTTACCTTTCAAAGGTGATTCATTAATACTCCTCCAGGGCTGCAGCGTACGTATGATCAGATGAGCGTGAAACTGTAAAGGCCTCTTTTGTTTCCGTATCTTGTTAATTTGTACGTTGTAAGGCCCACTGCACCGGATCATACCAAAACCGTAATAGGAACGTGTCAGACGAAAAAATATTCTTTGCATTGAAAAGTATGAGACTATGCCCACTAGACTGGTCCGTCACCGACCATCACTTTCTATAACAATGAGCGTTCGTGCCTGATACGTTCATAGTACGGTCAGTCTGATACGATGTAGAGGGCCTTACAACATAAAACTTAACAAGATACGGAAACAAAATGTGAACTGGAGCTGTCAGAAATAAGCGAATTGAGCTCCAACAACGGAGAGATCCCGAGAGGCATGCTCACTAATCTCACTATGTCAAGAGTTTTAAACTAGAATAGGTGTAATTTAATGAGATAACCGTAGTGTATAGAACTAAGTAACAATAAATACTTGAGAGTGATCTAAACAGGTGAGAAAAAGTATTATAATAACAAATACGGCATAATACCAGGTGCGTTTTATTTCGTTGTCTCACCGACGTATATTTTTCCACTTTGTTTCGCGTGGAAAAAGCGTAATCGCGTCGGACGATAATAATTGAGGGGGAATCCTTGGCCCAATTGGCCGTCGGGGAAAGGTGGTCTGGATCACCGGCGGTGACGTCACGTCGGGATTTGAGGAATAAGCTAAGTTTTACGGGGAAAGTGAAAAAAGTAAAAGTTTGAATATCTTTCCAGGAAACAAAAGTGTTACCGAAAACTCGAAGGTATTAACTTGGCTGTAGCGACGTTGTAAACCTGCTGAATTGTGCCTCGTTGCTATAAAGGGTGTTCTAAATACGGAATCTATTTTAGGCGTGAGTGAATTCTGTGTCGTACGTACGGGTTTATAGCGCACGTTGTAGTCTGTCGTAATTAAAGTAACATTGGCGGGGAGCCAGAACGTTATGTTTGTCCGAAAACTGGACTGAGCTGCTAACATAGCCTTTGGCCGGGGCATTCCTTTCGTGTGGTACACCGCTGGCGTGATGCTGAAAGTATCACCAATTAACTTTTGTTTATGACGCTTTATGCCTGAATCTGAGCTTAAGGATGCTCATTCAGTTTTATGATTGTTTTATCAACAGCATCGTCGGCGTTCCGTGATTTCTTAAAATCTAATTTGAATTTTGTTTGTTTGTTTTGAAACGAAAACTAATAATATATTTTCCTCTTTTCAGGTAAATCGAATGGCTGGTCATTGCCGCATGGAACGACGTGATAATTGTCGTCGATTAAAGTGCCAGTCCGACTTTAAGCTTAATTGTAGGGATGGAATGACGTTTATCAAGTTGAAATACTATCCGATGTTTTAAAGGTAGCTTTTCGTTATTTGATTTATAATCGAGAGTTCAAATTCTGGAATGAAATTGTGTCAGTGTAAATAATTCTGTGTATTTACGTGAATGTCGTAAAAACACTATAACTTCTAGTAAATAATAAGCTTGCTCCTTATTTTGCACGGAGCTAAGATTCTTTATGATGGTAAGAAGATAAGGGATGAAAATTACAAGGAGCGAGGCTGGTGCTGGTTTCGCCGAACTAATCACAGTATATTAGCGATATGGCCGCGGTAATGCCACTATTAATATTATTTACTGGCCTCGTTAGCCGGTTAATTAAGGAAGTACTGAGGGTATCCTGTCCGAGGGTCGGATTCCGTTTAAAGCAGCACCAGTAAGGTAATGAAATTTGAGTTAATTCTAAAAGTAAGGTTTTTTTTTCTGAGTAGGTTTTTAAAAATTCATTCAACCTGAGATTACTAATGCTTTTTGCAGGAAAAACTATACGAAGTCTATGGCATTTAAAGTAACATGGGAAATTCTTCATTTGCAGTTGTAATGTTACAGCTAATTTGCTTCAAATATAATACTAGACCGTTTATGTTTCAATTTAGTACACATATGTATTTCTTGTATTTGTACTATCGTTAAATAAAACGGTAATAATTACATACAAGCGTCAAAGATCATTGGGCACCTTAGTATGAAAACCATACCCAAGGCGGACACGAACAAAATATATTGATATATGGCTCTATGCCATAAGTCGCATTACTGTGAATTATGGGAATCTTGCAAAAAATTAAAAAGTATGTCATATAAAATGTTAAGTAAATAACGTGCGTCGTCTGCGTACATCTAACTAACCCAAAAGCAACAATAACTTACGATCTCTTATGTCTATGTCACTGTATTATGTCGAAAATATTTTATTTTTCAGAATCAACGCGGTTAACTTAGTTGGTAGTGACCCTTACTACGAAGCTAGTGATTCTGGGTTCGAATCCCGGTAAGGGCAAATATTTGTGTGATGATGATCAGTGATCGGATCTAGGATTAAATTTGGGGTGAACGACCTCAAACGTTATGCTTAACATGGATGTGACTCGGGATTGCCCGGGATTTAGGGAAATGGGTTATTGTTAATAATTAATAACTTTTGTCGAGGGTTAAACTAAATAAACAAAATGAAAATGTTCGCTATCTATAATAGGTCATTTGTTTTACATATACTTTAAAAAAATATTTTAGATATAAAATAACTCTTAAGCAGAAATGTATTTGTATAAATAAAACAATGAGTTACTAAGACATTATAGTACTGCTCATTTCAAACGGCCATATCATTTAATAAAAGAGGTTGATAAGTGGTAATTGTTTACGAAAATACTATTTGAAGTCATCCTATGTGCAGTGCAACATCATCGGCCCTAAAGCTTTTGGCACACCAAACGCGTGTCAGGCGCGTCGCGCTTTGAACGCGGGCCCGCGCATGTTGTAAAACAACAAATCAAATTGAACCCAGCACACCAAAAAGTAACGCGTGCCTGCGCAGGGCACGCGTTCGAGCTGCTTCGCGCACGCGACGCGCCGCAGTCGCCGCAGACAACTCGGGCAGCGCGTCGCGTGGCGTGCGCGAAGCAGGCGCGTCGCGCGCGCTGGCACGCGTCGCATCAGCGCGGCGTCGGCGCGGGTACTAGTCGTTGTATTTTTTTACAAACGCGTGGTGGGGGTACGCGCGCGCCGCGCAGCAAGTCACACCGAACGCAGCCGCGAGGCGTGCGCAGCGCTGGCACGCGTTCGAAACGTTGCCTGTATACACTGGTAAACAGATCAAAATAATAAAAATATAATAAAAGATAAGACGTGCAAGTTACATTCAGTTCGCCTATGCAGTACTGTAAAAAAAATTGGTGTTATTACATATTTTGTTAATTTTATAGTGTAAACTACTTAAAATTAAAAGTTATTTACCTTTTTATAAAGGTAGGTAACAAAAAGACTTGCGGGATTGTAATTCATATCCATGTTAAAATAACGGACTTAAACCCCGGAAAATTGCATCCTAGATCCGATCACTGATGATGATGTATATCGTCGCCTAGTACCTACCCAAAGTACAAGCTTTGCTTGGTTAGGGATTGGGACTAGGTTGCTTTGTGTGAGATATCCCTAATATTGTAATTCTCTTTATTCATTTAAAATCTTAATTTCGGTGTTTTACAACAAGTATATCAAAAGTAAAACACAAAATATAAACACATTATAAAAAACCTAACCTAACCGCGCGCAGCGGAGCAGGGCTCAAGCTGCCAGTGGTTAGGGCCGCAGACTGAGGAACCTCCTGACGTGTCCAGGAGTCGGTACTTCTTAATACACTTGTCACTTCTACACATTAGTTAGTCAAGTCACTTCTGAATCTGACCCTTGATCCAGCCATCTAGCCAGTCTCTTAAGGTGGATAGTATATTACGGTAAATAAATAAGTTCTTACCCCAAGTGATATGATTTCTTGTAACATCAACCCTACGTGATTTCGGTATCTTTCTGAAAATTCTTCAGTAAGCTTGTGTTTCCTGCGACGTAACACATTCGATCACATAACACACAACTGTTTTGTCGATTCAAATTAATGTAAATCTAATCGTAAAGCAAACAGAAATCGCAGATATTACGATGGATATGCGGGCAGGTGGACGTCACACGCGTCGGAACAACACACGTCAGAGTAACATTGACGCGTGCGATGTTCTTCCCCGTGCTACCTTAAACTATTTAATACATTTTTTCTCCCATTGTTTTTAAAAGAAATAAGTATACACCATGAAAAGTCACATAATTATCTTTAATTTAAAACTATTTTGGTTCAAGTCCGCCACTGTCCGCTCAGTGGGTCAGATATGCCCTTTGCTATGATTATAGAACAAACCCTATATCAAAACGACAAATACTAAAAACAGGCCAAATGTACGGAACCCTCAGTGCGCGAGTCCGACTCGGACTTGACCAGTTTTTGTTATTCTTATCATTACTTTCCTCGATGCTCCTACCAACGTGAAGCAATATTTTAAAAACGCCTAAGAGATTCGAAAAACTGACACCGCTGGGAAATTTCAAAGCTCATAAAACTTCCATCACTCCGTTTCAAGTTTCCGCCTGCTGCTAGAAATGATAACAAAGGACGCTACAGTTTTCAAGTTTCATAGTTTACTTTGAATTTTCCGGAGTGATACGTCAAACATTCGCGAAGTTTGTAACTACACTGGTAGGTAAAAGTAAGGACAAAGGCTTTCGAAAACTGTCGTGAGGTGACGCAGCCAATTTCATTATGAATTCAATGGTTCTATATATATACGGTGGATACTCGGAAAACAACCTAAGCTTCACGTCAAGGCCACGAGACTTTATAAAATATTAGCAAACTGCGGTCATCTCCTAAGCTTTTCGGCTTTTTCTACACGTTTTGCGAGACTAATTTATTTTTTATTAAGATTTAAGATCGTTTTGATGAACGACCGGGGCCGGTTTTATTTGTTCTTAAAGGCTCCCGAGTAATTTGAGTTTTCTAGGCATTTTCCTTGTGTGAGTTGAGCGGAGGATTTATTACACATACCTAACAGCTTAAGAAGTTAAAGCTGCTAACTAGTGCCGCTAGGCTCTGAATGTATAGGCGATGAAGTTGGGAACTTTAATGAAGCACCCTGGGTAGGCTTAGTCGGGATGGATGTGGGGCAGGTTTGATACATTGTTGAAGTTATTGATTTAGTGAGCGCGTTCCCCGTGAATGTTGCAATTACGAGCGGTGATTAATGTGAAAGCATTGGGAGTTCAAGTCCGGTTGTGGCTTTCTGTTACTTTTACAATGACAACATTAGTCACTAATAATTTGATCATTAAATAAATTAAATCTTCATAAAAATGTATTTGGCTCTTTACATATGATGAATTATACATTTTGTAAGTCTTAATAGCTTCTAGATCGAAAATAATTATAAACTCGATTAGCCATTGTAAATGCCAATATTCTGCAGATGCGGCATCAGCAATTTTAACGAGTTTCTATTTTTCGTTTACAATCATTTCTCCTTTCACCGCGTTTTCTTTCATAATTAAAATATTTGTTAATTGAATTGCTTCGATTTGCTTTTCTCATGTTTCGTTTGATTTCACGGTTCAATATTTCGCCACACGTACCTACGCAAAGCAATGCGTCATCGATTCATTCTGGTTGACAGATTACCTAAACGAATAACTTTCACCAAAGAGAAAGCGGGGACGATGCAATGCCTAGGTTTTTTAATAAGATCGTGGTTAGTTGGTGCATTTCAACCTTGTTTAACATTTGTATTTTTTTTTCTTCATTTTCCTGCTACTGTGTTGCTCATCCACATTGTGGTTACTGCTAAGTTTTACGTAAATGATCAACCTTCAACATAAATTAAAATCGAACCACTTTTACTGTACCTAGTTTCCTAGTATTAAATCAGGGTGACAAATCTTGCTAGCATTTAACAGCGTGTAAATGTGATATTAATAGTGTCGCCAGTTTAAACAGCAGTACCTTACTGCTGTTTATACTGCCGGCATTAGCTAAACAAAGTTTTAATCAGGTGTTCAAACTACACGCCCATTTAAAATCATAATCACAGGCAAATAGGTTGGCAAAAGATTGTAAAGGCACTGAAGCCTAAAAGTAAAAATATAAAACAACCTGTAGATTAGATAATGGTTTTGTGAAGGTAGAAGGATATATATAGAACGATATTGATCTTTATTAAATAAAAAAACACTTGATCCAAGCGTATTCCTAATGTAATTAATATTTTTCGTTATTTCTGACGCACATTCCCTATAACCCTCACTAAATGATTCCACCTGAACTTCAGTCTATTTGATGCTCTATCCCTTGCTAGTAGAGGTGACAACAGGTTGGTAGGCGAAGACTTGGTAATTAACCGTGTTGGCCACCGTACAAGGTCACACGAACTTGGCGGGAATGCCACGTGCGTGGAATGGGTTTCTCCTAATAATCATTAGTATGAGTGTTCGTATTTTGTTGTTTGAAACCATAACGTTTTAGAATTCTGTGCTAGACCACTTTGGTTAAGTCTGGAAAACCTTACAGATAAATAAGGTGTCCGGAATTGTCACTATCCAAAACCAGAAAGTAATGATCACAGAATTGTTTGCTGAATGTTAAGACAGTTCCAGAATAGCATATTAACGATTAATACTATAGCTTTAGTAAGGAGGCATCTGAAATTCTAATTACCTATCTCAACTCATGGATAACATCGTAACTTTATGAGCGACAACATACCGGCCAGCTTCCTTAGGAAAGCATCAAATTCGTGTCTTGTCTCTTTAATATTAATTAACAGCGTTTTGCACAGGAGTTATTTTCATGACAATGTCTTCACTTCCAAAAGTTAACAATATAGCCTGATGAAGGGTTTGTAAGTAAGTGGTTTATTCATACTAATAGAATTTAATAAATATCTTACTGGTTTTCTCTTAATCTGAATTCTTTCGATACAAAGACGCGTGATAAAGACGAAACGAAAGAGAAAAGTACTATAATCGTATATTTACGTGTACCCGTATCCTCTAAAGCAATATTGATCTTAAACTCGAATCTGCCCCCATTAATCGCCAAAGCACAAACACGTCTCAAGAAAAAACGTCTAAAACACACGCGGGGGACGTAATTCGACAGATAACCCTCCTTCCACGCCTTGTCTTCAGCCTCCCAAACGTGCCATTTGCCGGAGAAAAGTTGCCCAACGCACGCGAATGCTTCTGCAGTTATTGGTTGAAATACGACCACCGAAAACACGGGAACCGGGTCAATGGGCGCCCAGGCACGCCCTAATTTATTGATGCTCCTGCCAGACGCCTTCGATTCTTCCACTCTTCCAAATTGATGGTCTTTAGGCGTGAAGTGCTTTAGTTAATAGTGCGCTGCGTATCGTGGTTTAGAGCGCGGTTTGGCCAAAAAAAGCAAAGATACCTGTTGGAGAAGTTAGTAGATAAAGGAATAATCGTTAGTGTATATAGGAGCTGAAACCCAAAATAAAGCATATATACAGGACACTGCTGTATATATGTTTAACTCAAGATTCAAAAAAGAACGCAGATTCGAAAATGTTATTTTCATATAATCTTCCACAAGCTCTCTTAAGATAATATGACGTTACAATACAAACTCTATTTTCCGTGAAACGCGATTATCTCGTCGTGTGCTCAAACCTAGCCACCCTAATCCTTTATTACGATCGACGGAGCTGTAGCTGTCCTGTTTCTTATTGTTATGCCGGCGGAGGATAGCATTCGATTATTGGCTATTGTTATCCAAAAGGAATAAAGCTTTCGGCACACCAAACGCGTGTCAAGCGCGTCGCGTCGCGTCGCGTGGCGTGAGCGTCGCAGCACCGGCACACCGCAGGCAGGCGGCAGCTTCAACGCGTTTCGAACGCGTGCCAGCGCTGCGCACGCCTCGTGGCTGCGTTCTGTGTGACTTGCTGCGCGGCGCGCGCGTACCCCCATCACGCGTTTGTAAAAAATACAACGACTAGTACCTGCGCCGACGCCGCCGCGCTGACGGGACGCATGCCAGCGCGCGCGACGCGCCTGCTTCGCGCACGCCACGCGACGCGCTGCCCGAGTTCTCTGCGGCGACTGCGGCGCGAAGCTGCTTGAACGCGTGCCCTGCGCAGGCACGCGTTACTTTTTGGTGTGCCGGGTTAAATTTGATTTATTGTTTTACGACATGCGCGGGCCCGCGTTCAAAGCGCGACGCGCCTGACACGCGTTTGGTGTGCCGAAAGATTTTCTTTTCTGATTTTGAGCAAGGGCAATGGTTAATCATACCTTCATTAATATTTGAAAATTTAGGAAAATATAGATAGGTTTTGTTAACTACTTAGATTTAAATATTTTGTAACGGGGTTAACGGATGTGAAGAGTGTTTTTACTGTGGTACCTATGAATATAACAACATCATGAACGGTCTTTTAATTTGGCCTCTATTTGACTGGGTGAAGGTCTCTCGATCTTATTTTAAGCAATCCCTGTAGAAAAATTGCAATGTACGTTGTGCAAACGCCGAGGAAAATCAAACACTAATAACGTCATTCAAAGAGCAAACGACAGCATTATATTTTTTACGTCCTAGCGTAACACAGACGTAATCGGCAAATCAAATTTGTCTCAGATGAATAAGAACACGTAACCAAGCGGTATTTCATCTACCGTTGATCAGTACCGTTTTTTTACCGTTTTTCTGCACCGTGTGACACTTTAGGCGTTTTACGAATTGATCAGGCAAAATTTCAAGAACACCGATGAAGTGTAGGTCAAGAATATAGGAGTAATTAAGTGCATAGACTGAATCAGCTGAGAGTTAAAAAGTATGGGACTAAGATTACACAATGTTGAAATTATTAAAATTAATGGAGTAAGAAATTTCAATTTAAAAGGATTTGGCATGGGATTGGTTTAGCTAAATTAAGATTAATCGCCAATGTTACGGATGTACTAGCTCCGTTTGGCACAGTAACCAGCATATTTTATTTATATAAGAAACTGCGTTGAAAATTTACTCTTTGGTGGTTAATGATGTTCTACTGCCCTAGTTAGCCAAGCAAAAATAATACTGAGCTAATTATGACATTTATTGCCTCTATCTTATTTATTGCCTTCTTAGAACACATTCATAAATCGCTAGTTCACAATTTAATTACTGATGATGTAAACCAAATTCAAGGAATTAATTAAATGATGTCTTTGTTTAACCGCGCGGTTATAGGAAGGCCTAGCAGTTACACACAACGGTTTTATTAGCCGTAAACAATGAGTAACAAACCAAACAAGCACACGCAAGGTAATTATCATAAGAATTAGTTCGAGTCGTATCTCAATGTGTCGTTTTACTAGGTTATGACAATGCTCTCGAAACCTAAATCGTTCTTGTTTGGAACAACGGTGGCTCGTTTGGTTTTATTGAGCGAACATATTTTTGATAAGCAGCAAGTAACATTTAAAACTTATTTGAAAAGACGCACTAAAATGTTCAGTTCCAAACCTCACAAGAGTGACATTATTTCTTGAATACAAGTAAAAGATAATCTTACTTCGAATAACAGTACTTAGGTGTATCAAACTTTTCAACGCAACGATAAGTGAAAGATATAAATCTTTCAGACATATACAGTCGCCAACAACGTTAATAAAAAGATAGAAACAAAGTAAAAGTAGATTGCGCGTAGATTCTCTTACTTCTTATTAGTTTTACAAACACCATCTCGTGTAGATTATATAATATGTTTTCATTTTATAAAATGGCGTTATTCTCGTAGAAAAAAAACGGAACCACAAACTGCATCGTAGTAAACCAGGCGACCGAAGGGAAGTTTACACGTTCATTACTTTACACAATGCTCGGGAATCGAATGCTGCTCGAAAAGCAAATACACCACGCGAACGCCACCGGGTTCAGTTGTAACGAAATTTGTGCTCCCAAGAGCCATAACGGTCGGAAGAGGTGGATTTAAAGGTTTGCGAATGTTACCTTGGAGTAAGTCAAGAAGACTGTTCGGGTAATGATAACGAAATGCTCAGTGTCAGAATGAACATTTTTGAGCAAAAAATTTTAATGTCTCGTTGTAATTTATATACTGCAATGCATGTTGTTATCATTTCGGTTCTATTCGGTTGGATATTAAAATAATACGCAATTGATTTTCAAAACTAAATTGGGATATGTTTTTGCGGAGGGGTGGAGGTGAGTCGTACCATATTTTCGACGCTGTGACGCGACGATTTTCATTTCAAGGTTTAGCGGTTCCTAGCCACAGATTAGCTGTTAAGCTGTTGAGCTCGATAGCAGATTTGTGCAATATTCGAGCAAATTGAAAAGTATAGCTCTTTGTTTCAAGTTCCAAGCGGCCGGGTTGTTTCGAAACTGTACGTTTAATTTGTAAGCCACGAACACATTTCTTATTTTAAAACCAGACGGAGCGATATAAAATTGTAGCTGTAAGGGCTAGTCCGCACTGCGAAATTTCAGCGCGCGATTTTTTTCCGCGCGATTTTTATCAGCTAACTTATATGGAAATATGGCGCGGTTTTTTTCGCGTATGCGTAACTTGTAGCTTCATATAATTTCCATATGTCACAGAATTCTGCGGAAATAAGCGCGCGGTGAAATTTCGCAGTGCGGGCTAGTTTAAAACTAAAGTATCCGTAAGGACCAACGTTGTATTGTAATTAAATTTTATTACTCTTTTATATCCAGAATTTGATATATGAAAACAATAACTGTGTTTGATTAGATTACATTATGAGAGTATGTTTTCAAAGGTCTGGGTCGGAGTGCTTTTCGCTGTCAACAGAGGCATCCGCTTTTCCCAAACAAACCTAATAAAGATTACAGGGATTTGTTTTCAAATCTCTTTTCGGCTTTATAAGTTAAAAGTAGCTAAAAGCGTTTATCCTTTTTCCTCCAGATTGCAACAGATTTGTTAGAAAGGGACGAATAATTAAATAATGTCGGAAACTATCGCAACGACACTATTATAACCTTGCTGAATTCATTACTACCCGCAGTAATCAATTATATGCAATCGGTGGCCCGTCGG
The DNA here is from genome assembly GCA_963241965.1 of Tortrix viridana. Lineage (NCBI taxonomy): Eukaryota > Metazoa > Arthropoda > Insecta > Lepidoptera > Tortricidae > Tortrix > Tortrix viridana. The sequence continues at coordinate 4,623,459 of OY725192.1, forward strand.
AAGACAGCCTACTGGTGACTTCCCCTATGCTACTGCATTGCGGAACCATAAACCTCTTTATGGCGCATTTGGTACTTGTATTATAGTTTAGACATTTATCATGGTGTTTTAAATGTCAGGAATGTAGGTCACTTGCTTAAAAATATGTTTGCGACCCCACGGAAGTTAAATTTTAGTTAAATGGAACATAATTTTCTGATCCTTACAGATCACCCCAATGTCATGTTTAGTTTAACGTTAAAAGTGCTTTTATGGGTATAACCATGTAGCATACCTCTTTAACTCCAGCGGCCGTTTTTCACTTACGCAATAACACAAGTCAATATTTATGTTGCGTAGCTCCGTAGGTGCAAATAAATGTACATGCGCATCTGTCCGAAAACGTCTTTTTCCCAACAATATGACAAACGGACTACAAAAACTGTTGCACTCCATGAAGTCCCCTCGCAACAAAAATAAGGGAAATGACCGGGGTAAATATATAAAATTCGCACGCGCGCCCGTGACGCAAGAATAAAAATGGCGGATGAGTCCCCTGTTGGCGGGAAAAATGAAATATGGCGGCCGCAAGACCCGCGTCCCCGGAGCCGGCGGCCGCGCTTCCTCCGTCTTTTTACTCGTTATTATTGAAAATTCTCTACTGTGAGGAACATTTACCTTTATTTTTGTGCTTTGCATAATGCAGGGGTGAGTAAAGTACGAATATGTTCTTGTGTGTAATTGAGTTAGGTGGCTCGAGTCTGTTAGCGATTTCATTGGATCGCTACATTTGCAACAGCGGCACCAACTTTGTCGTGATTCCCATTCGGATTCCAGTCAATAAATTTCGGTGTAGTATTAGTACCTAACGTTTCCATATAGGTATTTAGGTGTCTTACCGTTTTGCAGTCGTAGGTAGTAATGAATGACAAATGTAAACCATTCGTTAACACACTTAATCACATGAAAGTTTTTTGTTTTACATTTTGAGATATTATTGTGTCTATCGGTGTTATCTACCAGCTATACATATAGGTGAAATCTGCTACACGGACAATCCATGGTCGCAATATCTCCAGTATGGATATCTTGGTAGGGTTTATCCTTATTTTTATCCCCGATAATTAGCGTTAGCCTTACATTAATATGTGAACGATTTAGGATGATCCCTGTGGCAGATCATATAAATATGTATTAAACATGTTGCTTTGGCTTTTCAAAACTCCCTATCCTTACTCCTTATTAATATTAAACTTAAAAGCGAAAGTGTTTGTTGGTTCTGTTTTCACGCCTTAACCGATTGACGGGAAATGGATAGTTAGCCTGAAGATGGACATAGACTACTCCTTAGCCCGTGAAATTAGACAGTTCCCGAGGGAATAGCGGCAAACTACGTTGACGGGGTCGTAGACAAAGGTTAGGACTACATATTGCCTTAACCTTGCAACGACGTTTAATAATTTAAATGATTATTCACCTCTTTTATAAATGCCTCGTATGTGAGTACATATAGTAGGTAGGTACTTAGTCTGATAAATTGGTTTGAAATTACAAAATACAACTCACATTGTTTGTCCTTGTATTGACCGAATTATTACTAATTAATCATCATCAACATACGGTCGAGCCTGTTAATAAATTCAAATAATCTTCAAGGAACTTGATTAAGTAAGGTACAACACCAAAAAAAAAATATTAAGACCGATAATGTACTTATCTTTAAGCACAGTTCTGATTGTTCTATTAAGTATGTAATTATTATATTCATTCAATTTATATATTGAAAAAACTTAGTTCATTCAAGTTTGAATAGGCCGTACTTATTTGTTATTTTCGGCGTCTTTGTAACTGGCCTTGTGGCGCAACGGATAACGCGTCTGACTACGGATCAGAAGATTCCAGGTTCGAATCCTGGCAAGGTCGCATAGTTAACTTTTTGCATTTTACTTCGTTGTTCTTTTAATTTGTCTAGATTTTTTAATAAGTAAAACTTTATTTTATCCTATCTTATATTTAATATAGTAAAAATATTACATTTTATTAAAAAAATAATTAATGCTTAATATTATTTTGGGGAACTGAATGAAACTTGATTTTGTTTAGATACTAAGCCTACGCTGTCCGTCCGTCTGTTTGTCCTTACTTTAAAGAGTTAGGTATATCTTTTGAACCGTAATAGATAGCCGATTGATTTTTTTAACAAATATAAATGTATAACCTATTTATACGTGCCTTATGTTTTTGTTTAATACATAGTTAAACATTGTAAAAAAACTGCTTTGAATACAGATTTATTATTTATTATTATTATTATAACGGCGGATTTTCCCATACAAGAAACGTTTTTTATTTTTCAACGTTATTTTGTTTTTATCCTATTGTAAAAAAAAGTAACAAATAATAAAAACCGGCCAAGTGTGAGTCGGGCTCGTGCAAACGGTTACAAGCATTATTCAACTCATTATTGACTTCTTTGATTTCGATATAGAAGCAAGGTGGGCTCAACCGCCGTCAGTCCCTTGATCGCATTTAAGTCGAAATTTCTTTAATTTTGAATGGCATTTTCGGACTTTTCGGTTCTTTTATAGAGTGCCCTGACTTCTACAATATAATCGGTAAAATGGCATACAAAGCTACAGAAATTTCGACTTTAATGCGATCAAGGGACTGACGGCGGTTGAAACGCTCGTGGAATCACCCGAATAGAGGTTATGACACTTATTATTTTAATGAAATCTGCTTTGTGTTTTAAATGTAAATTATGCTCCGTCTGTGACGCGCTTCAATAGATATTGCGTATCTTACATTACTTATTATTAGAATTATAGTTTTAATCCCACATTTACGGACGGCAACTGCCACTTGACGCGGCACAATCGACAGATGGCGCTGTTTTTAAAAAAAGTTTTTTTTTAAATGTAAATGCTAAGTTACTTGTATACTGAATCTTAAACTTACTTTTTTTTAATCTTTATTGTACGCAGAATAAGATATATGTATATATTAAAAAAAACAGTGGAAACTAAATGAAAATCTCTGTTCAAGAGTTACTTAACTAGTCGCAAAACGAAAAAATAAAAAGTAATAATTCCGGGATATAGTTATAAATTTTAATAATAATTACCATAAGCTTGATATCTATTCAATCCTGGTTTAAGCGAGGGCTCACAATTAATAATGCTTCATCAGAATCACTTCCCCTTTATTAATTTTAGCGTATTTTTTTTGCACCTGCCTCATTTTTCATCCCCAATTTATGCGCTAAATTAGACGGATTTACGGAGTGTTTACACGCGCCTGTGCTACTGCGCACATTTCCACAATGAAAAGGATTTTTCAAAAATAGCCTGTAATGTAAACCTAGCCCAGTACTTTTTTCTAATGTCAATAAATATCAAGGGGGAATCTCACACAAATTGTCATAGTCCCAAACTATGCTCTATGTAGACTTGTACTATGGGTACTGGGCAACGATAAACATACTTATATAGAGAAATACATAAATACATAGACAACATCCATGACTCAGGAACAAATACACACAAATATTTGTCGATACCTGGATTCGAACCCGGGACCGCTAGCTTCGTGGGCAGGGTCACTACCAACTAGGCTAACCTCGTCGTAATGTACGCGAGAACATAAAAAAATATTATATATGGGAGTCTGTCGCCACCATCCATGTAAAGGGCTACATAAACTGACAGTCCACCGGCAGTACCAAGTCTGCGGGCGTGGTCTGCCAGCCAAAGTCTATGAAACGTGTCCTTATACGATGAACTTGCTCTTATAAATGCCCTTAAAAGTGCCACAGTCAATTTTATAGGAAAATAGTTCCAACTTCGACGTACTGTACCTTTCTTTAACGTTATTATTTCTTATTCAGCTTTTAAAAGGAACTACGGAGCAAAGTTTAATGAGGCGAGCCGTTTTTTTCAATACAGGCAAAAGTAATAAGGAAGTTACCTACCAGAAGAAGTTGGGTTTTTAATGACACGAGTCTAGTAAAATCATATCTACTTACAATAAGGTCTTTGTACGTGGCATAGCTTGGCAAAAATAATTTTGGAATAAAGGACACTGTTCGCAGTATATTGGCAACCCATAGAATTATACTCAAAAGCTACTTCACCAGGTGTGTGCCGCTTCAGATTTATTAAGTACCTAAGTTCAGTGTAAGTAATTTGGGTCATACACAGTCACAGAAACAAAAGTTGTCTCTCCTGTTCCAGAAAGTTAAGGACTTTGAAACCAAATTTTAGGGGTTAGGATATATCCGCCTAATGGGAGTCTGCTGGCCTGTATCGAAATTATATGAGTTCAAAACTCCCACGTTGTTAAATTTTAGGAACAGAAGGCACAATGTAGAACCTAAATCTAGGTATGACCCAATTACTCCTTTTTCACGAGAACCGCAGATAAAACCCGTGAAAGTAACCAAATTGTTCGAAAATCCTTTCACGTTTATATTGCTTAGGAGAATCCAATATACAGTCATGTAATGAACAATTGTCGAGGTGTTTGCCGTGATAATATTTGTTTTACATAATCAAAGTTCGATGTTTGAAGGTTTGAACCCGCGATGAGCTGAAACTTACATAGTGATGTAATAAGGCAGCGGTTTATTGTGTATAACGAGGATCAAATTTAACAGAATTTATGTAACGAGTATTTCCTTTACACTTGTATCCGAAATTCCGAAGTGAGAGTGTAATGTTAAAAAGACGGCCACAATATACTTATGTACTAAGCACATGTGAAGTAGATTTGTAAGATGGGATTGATTTCAATTCAATTAATTTTTTTTTCCATTTTTGTTCGAATTGTTTTTCTTGTATGGAAATGGAATTTCCATCTTCTCTTCGTCTTTTTATTTTTTTAAGAAACGTTGTCGTAAGTAAGTTTAAAGCGGATGCAGAGAATTGACAATTTGCGCATATTATTTTCTCCGCATCGCATTCTGCCTCACTCGTACATTCTTTACGTTCGCGTGATTCCTGTAATTCATTTATCCCATCGTTCCTTCTATCCTGATTTTCCGACAAGGTTTTACCTCTTTTTGGAAGCTATGAAATGTCTTTGTTTATATTGGTGATGCGTATTTCATAAAGGGCGATGTAAAAGTTGGAAGTGATTTTGTTTACTAATTATTATGCAACTTCTTGGCTTTTAATTTAATAGTTTAGTTTTAATAGGTATTTTAATGTATTCGTCCATCGTTCGTGTTTGTGTGAACAAGTATGTCGTGCTATGATTAAATTGATCGGTTAAGTAAGGTAATTAAACCTCGTTATTCCTCGTTACAACACCTAGAATAAGTAATGCAATATTTTTCCGAACTAATTAATATAATTAACCTTATCACGGATAAGTTACCAGTACTTGAAGTTAATTATTAATTATTAAACTTGATCGCAAAACGTCACCCGCCTTATAGTCGAACCCATGTTTATTTTAAAGCCGGTGTATCCTATTGACGGACAAAAAACCGTTACATGCGTTTTGTTCAGCTATTAGAGTAACTACTGTAATTCTAATATATACTAATTTGTATGCTTGTCTGCAGATAAACCTGCGGCTGATCCTGGTGTCCGGCAAGACGAAGGAGTTCGTGTTCAGCCCGGTCGACTCGGCGGGCGACATCGCGATACACGTCTATGACAACTGGCCTGAAGGTATACATTCATATATTCATATCTTACACGTTCAGTACTAGCTCCATGATTATAGCAAGGGAAACGGACCCAGTTTGGAGCTCTTGGCATCTAAAAGTATTCAACTCTTTGAACAATGAGAACCGTCTACAGTGTATCATTATCGACATCATAATCCTACTAGCGGAAAGGCTTCCGCTGCTGAACATAGGCCTTCCCCAAGGTTCACTACAATGATCGGTCCGGTACGTACCGCCCATATCAGCGTATTCCTTTAGCGTGTACTTCGTACCGAGTCTTCATTCTGCTTTGTTTAGCCCATTTAGTTTTCGTATGGTAATTGTATTGTTGACGTTACGAAAGCTCTTATTCACCTAACAGTAACAGCTACCAAAACGTCAACAATTTGATTGCGATGTTGAAGCATGACGGACTAAAACAAATATGGTATACGAGTACAGCACCTGAACGGCTAGCACAAGTGGTCCGCGGCTCGAATCTCCCTTTTTAACTAGTCTGTAACTAGGGAGATCCGAGAACAAACAAGTCGCCGGCCACTTGTGCTAGCCGTCCTGATCTTATAAAAATAAAGAGGAGATATTTGGGCCAGGTCAGGACCAAATTCATTGCGCTTAGTAAATTTAACGTAAATGTAAGTCCTTTAGTATAAGTCGGTAAATAGGTTAAATGGTCCAGTTAGCAGTACGTTAAGTGGGAACGTTCACGCTTTAATGTAGATGTCACGAACTGAACGGAGTACTTTCTTAAACCCGACTCTGTGCATTGCGATCGTACGTATATATTGAACCAGTGAATATAGTCACATAAAAATGTGTACGAGTGCTTTCCGGATTTTATAATGACAATAGTTCTGTTTTGATTCTTAATTGAGTTAGTTTTAAAACAAACGCAAAGCTACCATAAAGAAGATTCCTCTTGTTTACTCAATCGTTCCAGTTTCATTACTTTCCCCGTACACGACTTTTTTATGAGTTCCTAGCGCTATAGAAGATTTTACAAGCATAATTGAATTAATTTTACCACCAGAGAACTTTTGCGTTTCACTAACTTATCTAACACACTAACTTCCCAAATGAGTCAGCGAGTTTCGTCTATATTATTTCCACAATTTCCTATAAAAAGAAATATAAATGGGTTATTTTATTCACGTGGCACGAATGGTCTATAAATATCTGTTATTATGACGAGGGGTGCCCAATGGGGTGCGGCCGATATGACACTATGTAAATCAGTGAGCTGCCGAATGGAGCTGCGGCCGTAAACTGTAATGGAAAAAGATCATAGTTTAATACACTTTTTTGAGTTACGGTGCCGTGATTGAGTCATCTACGGCAGTTGCAATGTGACCTCTAAATGTAATACGTAGAGTTCTTTTTGTAACTTAACGTAAAGGGGTAGTAAAGGGGCGTGCATGATGTTTTATAGACGCATATGTTAACGTCGAATATGACGCTCGTCTGGGTAGTGCGTTAAAATTTACGCCGACAAATACGCAATAATGTCGTATGATAGGTTTGAGGATGAAAGGCCGTATTCAAACTGTGCCCTTTTCCAATATTTGCATCGTGGATAGATTTGCTTGCCTCAGGTATTAATTTGACTCATTTTGTATGTGACGCCATTTGTCAACCATCAGAGGTTTGAATATTGGAAAGAACATATAAAGCGTAGTTAATAAACTGACTTAAGTGACACGCCCGTCTCAAGGCGCTTCAGAAATAACAGTTTTCTATGACTTGACATTGACTTCGACGTGTCGAGAAACGGGCATTGCACTCAAGATCAGTTTCTTAATACGCATTTTCAGTTGAAAACCTTCAAAGTCAGTTCAAGTTACACAAATTAGATATCAAGGGAATCGGCGAGAATGCAAATAACAGATGGGAATAAAACTTTTATTATTGTTGTTGGCCGTCATCAGCCTCTTTTCTCCCTGGGAGTTCTATATTCTTTTGTTTTTCTCGCCGTTCATTTGCCTCCGTGGCTGGAACAATGTTGTCTTGATTTGCATCTGTCACATCTTGTGTACTTCTCCATGTTTTAACAATGTTGCTGGCAAGAACGGTATGTCATCCAACGCTTTTACTAAAACGGGAATGATTTGAGTTTCGGAAAGACAAAAAAAATATTTAGCGATTACTTTGAATAGTTTTCTAGAAGAAGATAAGCAAGATTAGATACTTTGCAGGCAAACAAATCATAAGTAATGGTTTCAGCCGTAATTATGTTTTTTTGGGTTGAATCCTAAAAAGCCTAACTACGGTGCTAAGCGAAACAGAAAAGCTTAGACGATATTTTAATTAACGGAACAAAACATTTTGTTGTAAAGTAATATACCCTAACAATATTGCGAGCCGGTTTCATTATTATTGTTTTCGGAGATGTCGCCCTTTTGTGGAATCCATGTTCAGAAAAAAATATAGCGTTTTCTTTTTACGAACCAATTTTTTTATTGTAGTCTCATATAAGTTAACTAAGAAGATATTTTTGCGTCACTTAAGCCCAAGGGATTTTGGGACGGGCTTTGCCAGTTGCCAGGTGAAAGCACTTTTCTCGGCCTACTGACCTTACATTCAATCACAAGAAATGACCCAGGGTTTTTTCTATATGATTTATGCTGCATTTCTCTTTCGCTTAGACAATGAACAGTAGTCCTGTGATGTGATTTTGTAAATCGATTTCGTAAATGTGGACGAACGTCTCGCCGTTGTTTGCTTATCCAACCCAGAGGACTAGTTAAACCAATATTACGTTATGAGGTTCATTGTGGAACTTCGATTATATTTTAACATGGGTTTCCTCTCAGACGGAGGTGAACAGAGGAAGGTGGAGACAGCAGGAAATGACCGATCAGTTTTGAGAGACCATTAGAAAATAAAATAGCTGGACGTCCGAATACTGAGTGAGCGATGCGACGTCTGTTTTACGCGACTCATTTACGGAACCAAAACGGACGCGAATTATTCTAGTACTCAATCAGGGTCACCTAATTACTGGATTTAAAATTGTCCGCACGTTCGGAGCAACGCTGCGCCGACCGAGCGAACCGGGAGTCTTCTCGCGAGTGATGAGAACGATGGGGTGCTAAACGGTGCCAGGTTGGAAACAGGTGGTACATTACACCTTCACCTTTAAGAATTTTGTAATGATGTTTATTAAAGTTACGGGAGAGTTTTGAAATTATATCTTTCTGTTTGGCAAACAGTCTAGGTTTCTCATGCGGTTTGGTAAGTTTAAAACTGACAGTAAGTTGCGGTAAACTTTATTTAAAGTGGTGGGATAGTTACTAAAAAAAGTGGCCCGGAGCGTCAATTCGCATGTTTTTATTATCACGGTAGAGATCGCAGCCAACATTTAGCCTGTCTACTACAGGTCAGCAAGACGGCTTAGGCTTAGTGTTTACATATTCAATTACGATGGTAAAGTTTGACATGACCTAGATAATCTCCTACGTCAATCCTTGACATATTCACTTCACCTAGAATAGCGACCCGCCCTCACTTCGCTTTGGTTAATATAAGTTAAAATGTAGCCTGCGAAGGTCCATTCTAAATATTGACGAAAGAATATTTGAAATCGGATGAGTTTAGTTCCGGAGATTAACCTCTACATCCAAACAAACAAAAAAGCAAATTTACAAACTTTACCTATTTTTAATATTAGTGTAGATTAACAGCTTCGCAACTTGTCTGTCTTTGATTTCTTGGTATCCTGTCATTTTACCAGAAAACATTTCCCAAAATGATTAATTTCACAAAAATGTATCATTTGGCAAACCGCATTTTTTCCGTAACTGTAAATATTTCAGGATTTATTTCAGGACCATCGTGTAGAACCCTATAGATTAGGTTAGGTTAATTTTATAAAGATCCTGAACTATTTACAGTTTCGGAAAAAGCGGTTCGCCAAATTATACGATTGTGAAATGAATCAATTTGGGCAACGTTTTTTGGTAAAACATTAGTGAACCTTGATTTCTTAATTCTTATTCCGCCGCGTGATCCCGGGCTCCAGGCTTGACTTATGATCATTCTGTTTTGTGCCTCCTCCCTCCAATATTTCTCCGTGCGCGATAAATTTAATATGTGCCAAATGCCGTGATCAAACTTCTTACCAATTCAAATTACCTCCCTTCTGCCTCTGCTGATTGTATTACGAATATATACGATGTAATAGAATATCTTAAGAAATAAAACCAAATAGGAAAATATAAATGAATATCAGTAGATGTTGTTTTGTTTTTAATTAGGTTATCTGAGCCAAGCGCGTTTATTACCGAAGATGTATGAAACCTGTCGTTTGGGCGAAATATTTTATGATCGAATATTACATATAATTTCCCAAGTTTTGATTTTCCAAAAAGTTATTCGTATTATTTTTGTTTATTTTCCAGGACACCAAAACTGCTTATATAATTATAACATCTTCAAGGTAAAGTTAGACTTGTGGCACCAACAAAATATAAAACCTTGCGGTGAGAAATACCTTTTTGGTAAATGAAAATTTGGGAAATGAATAATACAATCGAACAAAAATATTTCGCCCAAACAAACAAAACCAAATACATACATTGCGTATCCGAGCAAATTTAAATTAAAATCGTGTCCCGAGAAACCATTTAATACGTAAAGAAAAAGTGTCTGTACCCATCGATAAATTAAATAAGAACTTATCCGACAGAATACGGTGTTGTAAGATTATTCACTACATCTGTATCGTATGTGTTTCAGCTATTGTTACAATTACAATACGAAGTCGAATTACAGTTTCGTATAGTATTGTTAGCTTAAACGATCGACTAGGCTGCGAACAAAGAACATTCTCAGCGGTAATTAAAGCAGCTTACATCACATTGCCGGGCGCTGCAGCAATTTAACAGCAGACAGGCGATGAGCTTTGATACAATTAGCGTTTTGATGTAAGCCGCTCTGTGGGTGTGAGGACAGCGAGATTTTCCTAATATCGTAGAGCACGGCTTTTTGGCACGATCCTTTGCTTCCGCGTGACACTCAGTTATACGTTACCTTGTGTAGGAGTTTGTAATATCTTCCGCGGTTCTGCAAACTTTTCGAATAAACCGAGGTTATTTTGTCGCTTTCTTATCATATGTGATGATAACAAAGAAAGGGAGATCGTCAACCAAATCATTTACACACAAAAGACTGCGGACCTGAGCTTCTCATAAAATGGTATAGTCCGAAGTTACGTAACTCCCGTCTCTTTCTTTCAATTGAACCACGTCTCAAGCGTGACAGGGACGATACGATTCTCACATAGTTACGCACTTGTTTGGCTTACGAAATGCGAAAAATGGGTAATTAGCAAGCGACCTCGTTCGCCGCGCGGCGTTGCGCGAGGTCAGTGTCCCACGTGTGGCTAATTTGTAACATTTGCACTATTGTTTACGCGTCTTCAGTGTTCTAAAAAAAATCTTTGTTTGAAAATTTTCTACTGTACTGTATCTGTGGGAATCTAATGTGCCTCGTGAAAGAAGTCTTTGTTTTATTTTCTTTCTTCCGGAACATGGACGAACCCACGTTGTGGTCATCTATTTTTTAAATTCGTGCGATAGAGAATTCAAAATGAGTTACTGTTAAAAAACCGTTTAAAAATGTATTCCTTCCACACTTCAAAGTAAGTAGGTACAATTTTTACCGCTCAGGGCAAAAGTTATTTCCATATGGCAGATTTCAGTATGTACATATTTTTTTTTAATAATTTTTTCTTCTTCAATTATTTGGTTAAAATAAACCACTACGTAAACGCAGGTGAGACATGTAGGTAGTCTCGAGTCTCGAATTATTGCGGCGGTGTGTTCGGGCGAAGTTACGCCGGTGCTGCCGCCTCGTGGCCACGATTTACAACCGGCCTAGCGGAGTGTTGCGGTTCTCACATGTTTTGTACCAACTGTACTAGTCATCATCCTCCTAGCGCTTATTCCCATTCTTCGTCAGGGTACGCTTAATCTGTACTAGTGTAAGACTTTGTGAAAATGGTTGGCACTAACTAAGCTATGTTCGTACTAGGCTTCTATCCCACTTTGTTTTAGCCCATCTTGACGTTATTTTAGCACTTATTTTCTTAATAATAAGAGTTACTTTAATTAACAACGACTGCCTATATGATTACGACATTGAAGCAAGACAGACTAACATTCCTGTAGAGCCTCTCACCTCACCGCTGCTAGGTAAATAGAGCCAACCGACGAATGTATATGTTTATTCGTCACGTCAATGTAATTAATTCATAGGTAGGTATGGCAAAGTTGGCTTGCGAAATAGCGCCACCTGGTATTTTTTCATGGTAGCCCTTATTCAATTAGATTCTAATTACAGGCTTTATTATTAAGGTAATACAATAATGAAGCCTGTAATCAAAATTATTATTGGTTGTCCCCACACAACAGAACTGAATTGTGAACCTTGTAACTAATCTTTATCAAGGACACGACAATGCCTCTGAAACAAAGCAGTCTCAAGTCATAAAACACCGCCCTCTAGTGGTGTTACAACGAAATGTGTTTTCGAAGTTTTTTTCAAGTGAAATGATTTTTAATAATTTTTTATCGTCCAATCATAAAATAAAATCATTCTAATAAATGTAACGCTAACCAGACCTTTCATATCGTTTATATTTTCAGTGAGTTGTCAACAGCGCCATCTATATTCGCGAGTTGTTACTAAAAGCTGACGCTAAGCGACGCGCTTCGTCACTGTAGTTGAAAATTTGTGCAAGTGTGTGTGAACGTTGCGCGAGTCAATACCAACCGACATTTACAAGCAGTTTGTCGTAAGCCTCCATAGCTCAGGGGTTAGAGCACTGGTCTTGTAAACCAGGGGTCGAGAGTTCAAATCTCTCTGGGGGCAATATGTGGCGATGACCTTTTTGTTTTTTTTTGTTATAGTTTTCATATTGCTTTTTTTTTGTTTTTATTTTCATTGTTTAATAATATCAGACTATATTATTTATTATGGAAGAAAAGGTATGTATCGTAATTTAACATGTGAATTAAAATACTAAATTTCTTTTTGTTACATATGAATATTATTATGTATTTATAAACGTGTACCGTGTACCTTTATAAAGATAATTCTGGTTTTTTTTTTTTTTAGAATATGCCGTTTGAATAGTTTTTTTTAACGGTAATTATTAAAACCAAGTCACATGGCAGCCTTATCTTAAGAGACATAAGATTTTATGCTTGGCATTAATTTTTAAAGACTTGCAATTTATTTAATTGTACTTCCGCACTGTATTGTGGCATGATGTGTCGTCGGTCAGACAGATTACGAGATACGAGGCAATCATTGAGACATTTAATTGGCAGACAAATTTAATTTTTAAATTGAAATGGTAACTAGCCTACGATAATCATCAACCGTTTTCCTAAATAACAATCTGGTATAATATCCTAAACATTTTAAAACTAAGGGCCAGAGAAATCGCGATGAAAAATCCACCATACATGTTTTACGAAATGTCGGGTTTTTTCGGATAATTGCTTCTGAGACATGTGAAAAAGAAGGCAACAAATCTAAAGTTCTATATACTTCTCGGAACGAATTTATCCAATTGTAAGGAACTAGGTACCTATTGCTCTTTCTTTTTCTTCTTTAGTCTTAGTTTTACTCAATAAAGTGATCCGTCCTCGATTCAAGAAACCAAGTAGTTAGATGAGCATTAAGATAGATCTTGTAGATCTTCAATGTTTTATTATTCGCTCTTTCTCTTCTCTTTGGGAATTTGTTAACGATAGAAGGGCCATTATTTTAAGATTCTTTAGGGCTTAAATAGGATGAATGTCCTCAGCGAAATTTGTCAAAGCAAACGTCTTTAATATTATATATTTGCGATATTATCAGCCGAAATGTTACATTTGAAGTTTATTGTAATTGCGAGATTGTTAATGCGTTGCTAAACTTGGGGACCTAAATGTAACACCTCATTATTAGTCATTTGACCGACTGTCTCAACCCCACGCCGAAATACCTGCAGCAGTATTTGCCGCTTGGCGCCAGATTAGCGGGGAAGATGGTAGATCCGGACGGCCGCTGACAAGGTTCTAGAACCTATAAAAGTGTTCATTTCGACGTATAGTTTACCTTTTAACAATAACATCTTCTAATTAGTACTTCGCCTATTTCCAGCGGACTGGACGAGCGAGTGCGTGTCCCGCGCTGAGATCCTGCGGCTGATCTACCAGGGCCGCTTCCTGCACAGCTCGGTGACGCTGGGAGCCCTGGGGCTGGCGCTGGGCCGGACCACCGTCATGCACCTCGTGCCGCGGGAGCACCTGCCCGAGCCCAACTCACACGGTCAGTACACCGCCTGCCCACTAACAATACGGAGGCACACTTGCTAGGCTGCCAGTAATGCAAGGTGTCTCTAGCAATATTAACCTAGATATAGATAAAGTCCATTTAATTGCAGTCCCCTGCTGGATGAAAGCAGGGCCAAAAGCGCAAAATTTTGGGCCGCATCCTTTTTCAAGTTATTCCAGCTACCCCAGGGCACACCAGGGCGTCCTACGTTTACCTAAACCACAGATAATATAATACTAGTACCTAAACATATAGTTATATGGTGGTCGACGAACTGTCAGTGTTAACTAAACTTCACCATAATTATTATCGCCGTATTTACTTCCTATGTGGTAATCTTGCTTGCAAGTGCGCAGCTGGTACATTAATAATAATATAAATTGGGGTAATATAATCCCCGGCACGTACCTAACTAGAAACCTGCGCACACACCCCCGGCACCTCGGTCGACATCAAGAAATCGACTTCTGCGCAGGTAGGACCTGTGCAGAAGCCACTTTTTTCGGTTTTTCGGCTGTTCCTTATTGGGTTTTGGGTGAGGTGGGTGTAGAAAAAAGAAAATTAGGAATTGGTGGCATTAGGTGCATTGTGCAAAGTGCACATTCCTTGCCAGCGACCTAACGTACTGCAAGCTCGATGGTAGAACCAGCAGCAGAGGGGCCCTGACTTGAAACACCAGCAGGTGCTCAATAATAAATGTGCTAACCTACTAACGATTATAATTTAAGATCGGATGGCAACTGAAGTAAAAGGTACCTTTAAAGTTGTATATTTCTTAAGACCTGTATTCATAACGGACCCTTTATTTCTTTGGGTGCCCAGAAATTCATTCGTGAAAATAGATTCACAAAACAAATATTATTTTGCAGAAGTACGATGGATGTAATAAAACCCAAACCTGCCCATCCTCTTCCTTTCCTTTTATTTCCTGTAAGTGACAGTCAACAATACATTTTTAGTTATTTCATATACATTTCTGGGCACCTAATTCGGATCTGTTCTTATTTTTGTAATATATTTTTTCGTTTTATATTTAGGTGCCTAGAAATTAATCTCGATTGTTGTTCAGAATTTCATTTTCATTGTTAGAAGATTCAAAATAATACAGCATTTGTCTCCTTATCATAATTAGGTCGATGAGGAGCTATTTGGGATACATCTAATGAAATGAACCCCAATTATATTGAAAAATAATTAAAATGTAGACCATTTTAAGACCTAGTTTAATCCATTATTCATAATGCCTTTAATTTTTCATTTTCTTGTAAAACTAATTGAGTGTGGGTAGGTAATTATATTAATTCATTCCCCAACATAAACCGGGTGTAACCGTTCATTGTGGTTCACATTTATTAACGCATCTTTTGTCTCAATTACAGATCAACGACAAAAGAGTAAAGGCGGTTCGAGCAGTTGTTGTTCGGCTTCGTGCTGCATATTGTAATGTTCCCCCGTGTGGGGCCGCCGGTGAGGACTCGCTTGTGTTCAGTGACGCGCACCCCGCGGTGTCTTAAAACTACCCTGCCTGCAGCGCCCTGCCTGCAGGGCCGACTCAACGCACACCGTTTAAGAACACCGCCGAACGTCTTGTCAGTTTCTTTTTCCATTTAGCTTAAATATCTCACCGCGTCTTAAGTAGTTCGACGCTGCCTAGGTACTTGTATGTTGGGAATCGCCACGAGGTTAGAGTTAAAGGGTAAAGGTAGGGGGGGGCTTGCAATTTCCCAGCTATCGAACACAAAATTATTAGTATTATAATTTAGGCCATCTACATGAATTTATATTAACGTTACTATGGAGATATTTATAAAAATTAAATGACAAATTACGTAGTGGAACGAAGTGTGTAAATTACTCTCATTTGCATTGTAAATAGTACGTATATTTTGTAATTCATTAAGGATGCGATTTACGGGATTACTGTTCTTACGATAAGTTCATTGCAATATTGATTTTTATTATTATTTAAAATTGGTGTTTACCGCTAGTTGTGGATCGTACCTATAGCACGGCGGGTTTCTACCATTGTACACGGACATGGCGACTGCGTTGACATTGGTTCGATGTCTATCGGCGACTCGGATAAATCTTAGTATTAAATTATGCACCATTAAGCTCCGAAAGCAGCAAATCGTTCTTTGGATTCTGAATTCCAACTGTCTCGAAGTTGTTTTTACTAATTTATTGAAGGAACGACATTGCTCTCAATGACGTGCCGCGTATAGTGTGAAAACATTAACTATGAAGATGCGCCCCATCAAATAATTTGGTGTTCTAACGATTGCGGTCATACTAATCGTTATACGTAAAATTAAGCAGTGGGGCGCTTCTTCCTGGATTGAAAACACTATACGTGATCATTTTTTGAGATTACTATGAATTAACATGAAATTCGAGTCTGAAGGAAAAAAACTTGAGAACAAATTGCGAGCAAGACTTCATCGCGTCACCACAACTTTGTTATCCCTTACTTCTATCACTTTTCCTAAGTTTTATAGCTTCTAGCGTTACCAGAGTCCGACTGCTTTTGTAAATATCGATTTTTATATTGTTCCCCTATTTAAATCACAGATAATGTAGCAACCTAAAGTTATCCTTTATTTGGCATTTCGTATGTAGTTATTAATTATATTTTAAATTGGCATTAAGGATGAGTTGTCGATGAATTATTTTGGCTTAGCCTTAATTTTTGTTATAAGCTTACATTTAAAAAACATCTTCGAAAATATTATTTTATACCTATTATTATTTAGGGTTCGTCCGACACGTTATGTAGATGCGAAATATTTAGTACAAATTAAATTGATTTAGACAAGACAGTAGTTGGGGGCTCAGTGATGCATACACGTCAGTATTAGACCGCAGGTCCGGAGGCCGGCTCCTGCCAGCGGTACTGCAGTAGGAGGCGGGCGCCGCGCCCGGCTCTGGCTGGCTCGCGACCGACTGAGACCACTCTTGCCATTCACATACATTAACACACCGCCTGTACGGCCGGCTCGACTTGCCGCTGCTTCCCTTGCTTAGTCACACTCGCTAGGCGATTTATGTGCCTTCCACATGTTCGGCGGACATAGGAGAACGAACGCGCATGCAAATACTTGAACTTAAATTCAAACGGTTGCAAGATTAACAGAAAAAGGAATACCAAGTACTACCGGTTGATCCTTATCTTTCTTTGACACGGGTGTTAAAAACAGAAGTGGTTATGGTTCTAGTTTGTCCCGTACCCAAGTCTGCACTGATGCACTCTCAATCTCATGTTTTGCGTCCCTCATGATTGACATCGCCGAATATGTGGAAGACCTAGTAGAGAGCATCACTATTTCACTCTGTATCGCGTATACCTTGGCAATAAAAAGTTCGACCTTGTGGCTGGTAGAACTAGAATATTATCAATTGGCAACCGCCACATGAAGCGTGCAGTTTTAGCTTTAAAATAAAGATGGATCATGTTACTGAACGATTCTCCGAACGAGCGCTGCACCCTGTTTATTTCTTTTCAATCTTTTTTTGCCATGCTATATCTCGTGAGTGTGATTTAAGTATGATCGCGATCCGTACGTCGGGATCGCGGGAGCACGACTGACCGCGGCCGGGCCGGCGCGCGCGCACTTAGGTTAACGTTAACGTTCGATGCCGTATGAATGATTTTATATTTTGGTTGCTATTCAGTTGCTGTATGTATGTATTTTGTTAAGTTGTGTAAAATAAAATATCTAGTTTATAAAGAGAATAAAATTAATTTCAACTTTTTTTTCGTTTTATTTTAGTTTCGCTTGTTCCGCCCTGTATATAGGTTCGATAAATAATAATAAATAGTGGCTTTTGTAAACTTCTCTAAGTACCTATGTATAGTCTGGGGTATGTAGATCAGGTTGGTGATATAGGCCGGATAGATCGATGTCTTCACCGTATTTTAATATTTCTATAGAATAGTTCTTACGATAATCTGATACAGCATTAGTTAAGGCCTCACGTTGACGTCTAGTGTCGTAGCTATATTCTGTGCTTTTTTAATAAGCCTGACGAAAGTTGGGTTCGTTATTTGCCTAATATAAAATATTCTCGTATGCGAATTGTAGTCATATGTTTTATATTATAAAGTGTAATATCAATTAATCTAATGTTTTCTAATGTTATTGAAACAGTTATTTATTGATGTGTATTGATATTCTTTCTTTTCCATTCGCCCAAAGGTCAGATAATCTCTATAGGTTATCGGAAACTAGATAAGGCAAGCGCAGGCCCAGGCGCAAGAGAGAAGGCCTATGCTCTGGAATGGGTTAATATGGGCTGACTGGATAGTCTATTACCAACTTGCAACCGAACTTTCAACTCAGTTTGACCCTCCGACACCCGTGAAATTGTGGAATAGCCATAATAAATAATCGCGGTTCCTCAATGCTACGACACAAGACTTCGATAAGTTCACTCGGAAATGTAAATATTCGAACATTTTTAATTTAGACGAAATTAGCGTAAATCTAGCTTTGAAGTGGATATCTTAGACCGTCGCAGCATTTACTATTAATAACGTAGTTTAGGTTGATTCTCACCTGTTTTTTCACTGCCACTACACTCAAATCGTGTAACTTTAAATGTAAAAACGGTCAATATACCAACATTTAGGTATCTACTAGATGTACGGTTCAAAATCAACTATTTTTAACAAGGAACATGACAACGAAATCAGAGGTGATTGATGTTTTCGCTTTCATGATTAATTCATACATTTTAACTTCAAATTCGTAAGTGATTCTTATTTGGGAGCCATATTTAATTTACTTGCCGTAACTTTTCAACTTTATTCATAGATGGCGTTACTAGTCTATGATTCTGTGCAATCTTCTAAAATAATATTTTTATTACTATTGCGACGGTCATTCTCTGTAATAAATTAAATAAAAAAATGTTAGGTGTCTCTGTATAACAGGTGTTTAACTACGTACATACATAATCTATATACTTGTTAATATTAATTCATAATTATAACAATGTTGATTACGTCTCCTTGGTTGGAAGGGTTTACAAAATTACTTTATTAGCCGTTACTTCAATTCAGGGTAGATATTTGCTTGAAATAAAACCGCCATTTTTTGTATCTTATTTTACGATGCGGCTGATTCTGTAGATAGTCGGAAATTTTATAATTAATTCGATCGACACTATAGTTTGTACAACGTTTTAATGAGTATTGAGTTTCAATGGGGTGAAATAAAGTTTTAAGAACAATTTTACGACTTTTATTAACAATCTTTATAAACTTTAAAAATAAGTGTAATTACATTACATGCAATAAGCAAGTCCGCTTGGACAAAACATTGTCTTACAAGGTTATAATCATGTTATAAAACATTGAAATAGTGTTTTTAATCCACGAAGGCGCGCCCCACTAATTGATTTTACGTCCATTTTTTAATGTCAAGTTTCGTGGTGAATCGCGTTTTCTTGAATTGAAAACACTTGGACACAACAGTGGCGCTACCATCTACGTGAAAGTTGTATAGAAAATTAGTTCCATTTTAAACCACCGCGTGTTTGCTTCAAACAACAACAGTTCCTGAAACTGCACGTAAATGTCGCTACTGTACATTAAAGTTCATCGTTTTTAAAAGCACGGGACATATGATATATTTTCATCATTGCGAATATTTTCACAGACCAAGAGTTGAGTCGAATTACCCAACAATATCGTTTATATGTACATCACAAAACATAAAAACATCCTATCTCACTCATTCGTGAGTGATATTAATTGTAATTTCACTCACGTGAGTTTAGCCAAATTAGCTTTGCCTATTTCCATCACTGTACACCACACTTGAATTCCGCGAGCATCACGTAACCTATCATTGTGTGCATGGCAAATAAGAGTTTGAAAAAAATGAGACTGCGAAAATATGGAGTGAAATTGACAACATGATTAAATTTTAATGTGGTGGTAGCCAATGGTAAATATTGTAGTTCCACCTGTCACTTCAAACTCTTTTTTGTCAAGCTACTGTTTCCCGGCTGTCAGCGAGGGTAAGTAAGATACCAGTTGAGAACGAAGAGGGTCTTATCGAGCTCGAGCTCAGCGCAACTCAGCTGCTTCAAGCGCTTCTCCACGCCTGCGAGCAACGCATGCTCTGGTGGTGTGATGGTCTCTTCCACCTGGAGAACAAATTTAACACGTAATAAATGATTTTGATAATATTATCAGTACGTCTTGAAATTGGACGTCGTATATTTACAGCAAACGACGATAGATGGCGTTAGTTACATCCCATCTGTTAGGTGTTAGTCATGCTCATGATGCCTGTACAGTCACACCACGGGATTGTTGAGCCACTTGCTAACATTCTTAATTCGGTCGGGTTGTCAAATCGTCAAACTCCAATAGTAATATACTGTATACGATTTGACAACCCGTACAAACTGCTGCCAAACTGGGGCACTAGCATGCAATGCATTACGCTAACTTAACGATTTTCGAAATTCAATCAAATGAATTAACATAAGCGGCTGGCGTGACTGATCGTTAGCTTATGTCAGTCTATACATACATTTTCTTGGCTAGGGCCCCTGTGTGATTGCGAAACGGCGAAACCGAAACAGTGTATCTCGGTTCGTTTAATAGGTGACTACACGGGATCAGGGGCTTTTTAGTTTTATCCCATCTACCTTCTCCATTATTATCGTACTGTTGCCATTATAATTAGCTCTTATTAGGGAGTCAACAAGAGCCTCTGTCATAGCATCACCAATATGATTACGACACAGAAGTAGGAGGCTAAAATATAGTGTAGTAGAGGTCCAGTAATTACAGTATAATGGCGGTTAGTTAACGATTGTTACAACGAGCCCAGTTATAGGTTTTTATTATATTTCCCAAGAGCTTTGTATGGTTGTTCACTGCACGTACGTCATCAATATTGGCGGCGGCTTCCCCGCGCGCGCGCATTCCGTGTACTATGCTGCGCACGCGACGCTGCTTGTCGAGCAGCCGCGCGTGGCGCCCGCGCTCGTGCGCGGCGCGGCGGAGCAGGTTGTGCAGGGCGCGGTAGCACAGCTCCACTGCGAGCAGCGCCACCTGTCGGAGGGACAGAGGACGTTTAGTCATTCCGCGGTAGTAGAGCCAAGCCACTTTATCTGGGGGGCTAGCACAAGTTTTCGTGGTAAGATTCAAACCGCTAGATTGAGATTAAAAAATCAAAATGTACAAATGATGCTGCACATTTAGAAATACATATTTTATTATCTTATAGGTGGGTATCATAATGACCCGATCAACAAAAGGTAGTTCGCAGAGCGACCACCTCTGCAAAAAGTCTACATCTCATGGTGGCACTTCACTTGGTTATTATTTGTTAAACATTTTCATTGCATCTCTTTCATTGTATGTCAAATGAGACAGATATAAGATAAATATTTTGTGAATCATATACTTAGTGCCACCATCAGAATGACTTGGTAGCAATAGCAAAACGCTCACCTCGCAAGACAACATAAACTCACCTCGTGTAAATCGATGTGATATAAGTATATTGCTTTTGCCATTCCGCCCGCGGAAGCCGCTTTTCGCATCGGCTGAAAACACATGAATTGTATAGTTAAAGTATAACGCGAATGAACTACAAAGCAAACCTAAAATATAGTTACACACTGAAAATTGAATAGTCTAGCTAAAGTGGTAAAATAAAAGTGTAGCGGAACCTAACATGTAATGCTGACTTTAAACACATAATATTTTGCTTCTCCAATTTTGCGATTCCTCCTTTTTTTCTAAAAAATTACGTGACAGTGTGGCTCGACGTCGGCTGTGCTAAGGTCGAAAATACATACCGTTGCATGGTCCTTACAAAGCAGCCACAACTTAAGGGGATAAATTAACAAAAAATA
The DNA here is from genome assembly GCA_963241965.1 of Tortrix viridana. Taxonomy (NCBI): domain Eukaryota; kingdom Metazoa; phylum Arthropoda; class Insecta; order Lepidoptera; family Tortricidae; genus Tortrix; species Tortrix viridana. The sequence goes on from OY725192.1 coordinate 4,645,315, forward strand.
AAACCGTATTCAAAAACCCACTAAACATGACTAAACAATGACCGGTTTCCTGGGAATTGCCTATTTGGTGGGAGCCTATTATGTACATGGAATAATATCGAAGTAGTAGAGTAGAAGTAGTCTGGTTTAGTGGGTTTTTGCCAGAGTTGGGCGTTATTTAGATAATTTCTTATCTAGATAATTATTTCAAATAAATTTATTCGAAGATAAATTCAATCACAAATAGTGCGTTGACAACTTTTTTATTTAGATAAATTATCTAGATGAAGATAACCGACCTCGTTTGTTATTGAAGTAAGCTTATAATAATAAATGTATACAGAATGTCACGTCGGGTCAAACCGTCACACTGACATTGCTCATATAATCAGAAAATAATTGTTGCAACATAAACGCTATGGAAAGAATATAGTAGCTACTACAGGAGAAAAATGTCCCATATATTTATATTTCATATATTTAAGTATGTACAAAACATTCATTACTCTTGTTGTAGGTTATTTTCATTTCATCATGCCCGACCACTTCTAGTTCTACATGACTGTACTACTGACATTCATCTTTTATTTAAAATCCCAACTAATTTATCTAGATAAAAATCAAACTAACTGATCTAGATAAATTCAAAATAACAAATGACGAATTATTTAGTTACTTCAAAATAAAAGATTATTTAGTTATCTTCCCGGTTTTTCGTAAATAGATAATTTTTGCCCAACTCTGTTTTTTGCAGGTTTTATTTTTTGTTGAAAACTTTTTCGCTTAATAAACCGCATCAACACAAAATCGGTTGAGTTGAACTAATATATCGCTTAATGACGGATCCATGCGGACGACGTCACGGGGTATCCATTTTTTGTATACCAAAACCTTCTTCAGAATGTAACAAATACTTTTCTGAAAACCGCATCAAACTGGTTCAGCCTAACGCGAGATAAACGCGGGCAAACATAATATACATACATACATACAAACATACGAGTCAAAGTCCTTTTTTTTTTAAGTCTCCTAAAAAGGATAAATCGCATGTAACTCGTATAGGACATAAGCCGTGGTGACAATTTAGGTTGTATTACACTAGTGCAAGGCACATCAAACTGCAATCGAGTTTTTGGTCAATTAACGTGTTAAAGTGTATTTTTAATAATCTACGAATACGCGCTTACGAAGTAGTGGGGCGCATCATCATAGATTGAAAGCACTATAAACGATAAACAAACACACCTGTACACTAATGAAATGTTCCTCCATTAACTTGTACGTCAACTCCTTACACTCTTTGTTAGGCAGCATGGCAAACTTTTGTATGTCCTCCTCTTCGATGTATTTTTTTTCTCGAATTAACCTAGAAATTACAAAATGTAAGATTTATGTCCGATTTCACCAACCACTTAACAGACGATTAGAGTTCATGCATTTTGACAGCTGTTTACACTCGTCTCTTCGGATTTATCATTGTGAGTGAACACACACGGCACGTCAATTTTCTTTTAATGAAAAAATGAAAAATCGTTTATTCATTTAACTCACTCATTGTACAAAAGTTGTTGAGGCCTCCTAGTAGATAAGAAATTTATCTGTAGCAGGAGGTCTCGCTCTTCCAAATGCAGTATATTGTTACATTGTTTTTAAATGATAAATTTTAAAATAACATAAAATATAATATTAAATTAAAACTATTAAACTTACTCAATACTAGTTGTGTGCGTGTGTGTTTGGGTGTGTGAGTGAGTGTGTGTGTTTGCTGATGTTTGGAATTTTTACTAAGGTAAGTAATTGATTAATTTAAATAATTACAAAGTACGCCGCTGACGTGATTATCACGCACGCACGTAACATTAATTCGCGCCGTCACGAACAATTTTTAAGGCATTAAGTAGGCCGGATCCCGGCGGCACTGCAATGCCGGGCCGACCCGTGTAGGGAGTGGAGCGAGCCCCAAGCATCCCAACGAATTACAAAAATCAGTTTAATATACTGGTCCCTCGGTGAGGGAACTTTCAGATATTAAGCTGAAAAGAACAGATACTACACTTTGATCTTAGCCAAAAGGCCGAGAAGCGATAACACAACAGAGTTAACCAAGGGGGGTGATTCAACCTGGGGAAATCTTAACATCGCGATGTAGAAATATCTCCGACCGTAACAGCGACATCTATCGGAACATGTTTGAACCAGCTTGACACTTCTCAATATAATGTAACCAAGGGCTCATCTAACGATGTGCTCGGGACGTTTTTGGCAATTTTTCTAAACGAAGGAAATATTGGGGAACATTGGATTATAATAGAAAACATCTGTCGCCGCTCACAAATCACAAATACAGAAACAAAACGAAATAATAATCACGACGTCGAAGCGGCCCCTGCGAAATTATAATTTTGCAAAGATTCTTCAAAATATAAACAGGTTATAAATTAAAGTTTACCTCTTCTACGAGTGTATATTTAATCAGTTCCCATATATGTATTCCCGAGAATATTCTCCAAACTTGGACTGAAAAAGTACCCTGTTGTTTTTTCAGATATAGCAAACATTTTACACGTTGGTGGGAGTCCAACATTTTGAATAAAAGGTGACCGAAATATTAATGAATTTGGTAGATTTCGATTATTGATTGCTATAAAAAAATAAAGAATAAAGTTGATTTTCTATTGAGTCAGTTCAATAAGATTGATTATTATAAACAAGTATTCTTTCTCCAGAGACTGTCCAGATGACGCGTTTTACGCTCGCGCGTACCCGAGATACTTGAGCTGCATACACATTAAGGTCCGACCGAGATCTCGGTCTCGGTCTCGGCAAATCTCGGCCAAAAATCGTGCCGAGATCTCGGTCTCGGTCTCGGCCGAAAATGGCCGAGATTCTCGGCCGCGGCCGAGACTCCGCGGCACTCAATCTAAATTTTGGCGCGCGGTTTACCGCGGTGGCGCGAGCTTTCCTTGCGATTTTGATTGGTCGCCCCGCCCGGGCTCATGTCGTGCGACTTTACCGACACCCGCAAACAAGTGACAACTCGTTCATTTCTTTTCGAAAACGAATTGTTGAAGTAACAGGATAAGAAAATAAGTCGAATTACGAGATAATATAATTTATATATTTTTTTGATATTTATATATTTAGATATTTAGATTTAGATATATAAATTTATATATTATATGTGCATACAGACCTATAGTTAAATTCATTATTTTTTATATACGGTGAATTACACGTTGATTCGTTAATATTTAAAGAAAGAGGAAGGTAAGTAAATTTACTTATTGTTTGTTTTATTTTATAGTCTCGTTGAGGTTTGAATAGGTATATAGGGTAGGTTCACGGTATAAATTTTGCTCAAGCGCATGTCATATTAATGTATATGAATAAATAGTTGTTTTGATTCTTATATGTTAATTAAATAATACAACTCGAATTTGATAATAATAAGTGGATGTACTTTTCTTCATATTATTAGTATTTGTTGCTGACTTAAAAATGCCTAAAGATTTACTGCCGCACTCAGATACGTCAATAAAGTTTTAAGTTACATTAAAGTAGCTGCTGTCACTTTCTTTGCTGTAGCAATAGAATAAGACGCAGCAACTTTAATGAAACTTAAAACTTAATTGATGTCTCTGAGTGCGGCAGATAGTTAGTTATTTATCTTATTTGGTGATAAATATTATCGTTTTAGCGAGCGTAAGTAATAGTTTGAAATTTGCAAGCAAATTCCGTTTTTATGCTGGCAAATTTTGGTTAAATAGCATTTGTTTATAAGTTACATAACTACAATTTTTCTATTAATATTATTGTAGAAGTGTAACCGGTCTGTTTGTTTGTTTGTTCGAGCATCACGCAAAAACTACTAGGCTAATTTTGATGCAATTTTATCTGAAAGTGTGTGATATAACTTGAAAAAAAGATAATAACTGCATTAAATGTTTTTTTTTATTATTTTTATAATTGTATGACGAAAGACGGCATAATTTGACAGGGTACAAAGCCGAAAAATTGCTTTTTTTGTCGTACAATATTGCTCTTTTTAATTTTGACTATTAAGTTTATTTGTAGTACACGGTTGAACGTTTATACCATAACAAAACCTTTTTTTTTCATAACGGATGTTTTTTATTAGTTAAAAAGCGCAAATGTAGAAAAAATACCTATTTTTCCGTGTCTCGGTCTCGGTCTCGGCCGAGAATTTATTTTATTCTCGGTCTCGGTCTCGGCCGAGATTAAAAAAGCAGTCTCGGTCGGACCTTAATACACATCCCGTCCAGGAGGAAACGCGCGGCAGCATCTGGACGGGATGTATGGAGTTCTAGTAGGGAACGCGCGAGCGGCGTCATCTGAACAGGCTCATAGAGAGTCGCCCAGAGTCTGCAATGTGCAGTAGGGGTAAGTAAAGCTCCTCTACATTTGAAAAATGTTAATAAAAGTTAGTTCATACAATGACAAGGGGACGGCGCGTACGCAGTCCCCACTACCAAAAATTACGCGTCCGAGTTATCCACATTAGGGATAATCGCAAGGGTCAACCCAACCGCAGTGCAATGGGAGAGTCTCGCCCTGGGGGAACCGCCTATTTGATCACGGTGTCCCCTACGCCAGGTAAGTATGATTTCCCTACGTTAGACGAGGCGGGTCTATAATCCTGGGGAAATCTTAACAGCGCGAGTCAGCCACCGTAACAGCGACATCTTACGGAAAATGTAGGAACTACTATCATAAGGCAGCCAGCAATTTATTTTTAGCTTCGCGTCTAAAGTGTGCAATTCGCCAGGCCTGCCCAGGTATAATATCTGTTCGGAGCGAGATCTCTCAATGGGAAACACATGATTCCGATTCGCGATTAAGTCCCGTTTAAGATTTATAACAGAAGTGTGAACGTCGTGAAAGTATAAAACAAACAAATGATTCCGTGACGGCGCCGGGTTGCGCGACCCAGTGTTTAGTATGAATTTATGTGGAGCGAACATCGAAATCATGTCTTTAGTCTTCCTCAGTGGCGTAGCGTAGACTAACCTAGACGTGGGCGAAGTCGCATCAGCGAGGCTCATTTAAAAAAGATAAAAGATATTTATTCAGTAAGTAGGCCGCACGGGAACTTTTACACGTCAAAATCTACCAGCGCTTCCCAAGAGGAGACCACTGCTGAGAAGAAGCGCCGCAAGAAACTCAACAGATAGTCATTTTTTAAATAAAAAATTACAATGATATTACATTATTCTAGCATTATATAAAACTGTAAAAATAATATAAAATATCTGCGTATTTATGCAGGAAAACATGTCAGAATGATAACGAGAGAAAAAAATAATAATAATATATACATATATATAAATATACCACACAAAACAGTTTCGACATGACTTCCTACATAAACCGTGTCCCCTAGGACAAGATACAGCGTTTACATGATTTTTATGAGGTATGTACGAGTAGTAAGCTGTTAAACATTAGTTAATTTTCTGGTTTAGGCCAGTTTCTTTTAGTATCTTTATTCACCCTTATTCACCCGCGAGGCCCGTTGAGCGGTCGGGGGTGGGTTGGGGCCCGCGTCGCCGCGCTCCCCGGAGTCCCGGAGTCCGCCAGCACTCACCGGAATATGCGCGCCGCCTTGGAGCCGAGCCGCTCGGTGACGGCGTGGTCGAGCGCGGCGCACAGCAGCTGCTCGGCGGCGCGGCGCACGCGCACCACCCACTGCCCGCCGCCCGCGTCGCCCGCGCGGCACACGAACCCGGCGCCGTTCTCTTCTGGAACCCCGATACCAATGTTAATAACCCGTTTAAACATTCACCACTCCAAAATTAGGTGTTCATTATTAAATAATTCGAAATAACAATACTTTAGATGCTCAGTACTTGCCCGTGTTCAGGCGTACCATAACACAAGGTTGTATAGGAATTGGTAATAACGATTGCGAGTGACAGATGTCGCTGTTGGGTTCAGCAAAATCCTGCATCGCGTGTATGGCATTACTTCCCCAAACGAGATTTTAGCTATAATCCGAATACTTAGCCTGTTCAACTCATTTAGGGATAACAGGACCACTACCAACAACGGATAAATTCGTCACAGTAGAAATTTCAGTACCCTATATATACTGGGTGTTTTTTTATTCGTCTAAAAAATTTTGGGGGTTAAATCAGTAAGTCATACTGACCAACTTTCACTATGGGACCAACCCCGAAATAGCGAAAAAAAATTTGACCCTCCCATACAAAACATCGTCAGCTGACTAGCCAAAATGTATGGGATGGTCAATTTTTTTTTCGCGATTTCGGCGTCGGTCCCATAGTGAAAGTTGAACAGTATGACTTACTGATTTAACCCCCAAAATTTTTTCGACGAATAAAAAAACACCCAGTATATATGTACGGATTTTCCCGTCGATCGGTTGAGGTATTGGACCGTGAAGAAGGAACAAACACACTTTCGCCTTTATAATATTAGTAGCAATTGTTAGGTATGACGGATACACCTGGTGCAGGTCAGCCGTGAGCACTCACCGAGCACCTTGAGGTACTGGTCCAGGTGGTCGGTGAGCAGCGAGCGCTCGGCGCGGCGGCAGCTGTCGCGCAGCTCCGCGGCGGCGGCGGGGTTGGACTCGGCCGCCCAGGCCGCCGACGACAGGTACATCTGCTGCAGTAGGTGCCGCATCAGCTCGCCCGCTGGAACATTTTTAATTAAGTTGCTTAATTAGTTCTCAGTCGACTTTTCATAAGACATTGAGCTCAGCAGTAACGTGTTACAAGTATAGACCTATTTAGTATGTATTCAACTTTGTATCATGTTAAAGAAACTTTAGGCTTGTGAAAATCCTACAAGAAAGGTTGGGTTGGCGTAGACCAATGTAATGCTATGAGTAGAGCAATGACAAAAGGATTTTTTGCGCAACCCAATAGCGTTATGGTAACAGGCCTTAAAAATAAGGTCAACCATTGTTCAGTCCTGAATAAAAAAATTATATAAAAAATCTCAAGATTATCACAACAACTTTTTCCTTAAACCTGCGCCCCAAACATTTTCAAACTACCAACAAAAATATTAACATATACAAGCTCTGTAAATAAACAATAATCACCGTTCTCATCTATCCGGCGAGTAATGGCTTTGATCATGACATCGTCTCTGAAGTCCAGGTGAAAACGATCATAGTTCACTTTCCAGTACACATCTGAAACAATTCAGCGAAATATAAAGCAATATTGCATAAACATAAGAAAGAAACCATTAATAAATAAGGCCACTCAGCATATGGTTATTCTAAGCATGTGTGCGATTTAATCCTATGAAAGGATACTACTATTATTATTATTTAGTATTATTACTCTTTTGTACTTACTCTATGTACTTAGGTGCTGTATGTGTCACTGAATAAATGCTTTTTCTTTCTTTCTTTCTTTCTTTCTTACTACAAATACTACTAACTAGGGATACTATGAATGAAAAAAGCCTTGGGTATTACAGTTTAATATCTCCCTTAAGTAATTGGATAATTAATTGAATACACATACATATATAGACAAAAGATAAAATGCTGCTTGTTGCTGTTTGTTGGTTGCTAGATCCATTTGGATATTTTATTAAATTTTTGTAATAGTCTAAATAAGGTTTTTAGGCCAAGGAAAAATTTGGAAGAGTCCTGCTTGTCGAGTCAGCTAGTGTGAAAACATCTCTTATTTCTATAGTAGTCTATATAGTGTACCGACTATCATTGGCATCGGCCGCGCCCTCGGCGACCGCCTGCAGCAGCGCGCGGCTGTCCAGCTCGGGCACGATGGTGGCCACGGGCACCAGGGCAGGCACTTCGGACTCCTTGCTCTCGGCCACGGGCGCCTGCTGGATGTATCCCGCCGTGGCCAGACTCACAAATGTGTCCTTTAGCGTTATCACTGAGATGTTCTTCTCCTGGAATTAAATTAAACTGATTTCTATGCATCAGTATTACTGAAAAATACCCATGATAACTTGAACTTTAGGTCTTTACATAGTCAGCAAAGCGCTTTTATCACAAGGTGTTTATAAAGTTCCAGATATTACCTACATGGGAATGCAAATTCGATAAAAAAAAAAAGTTACCATACTGAACAAATACTTTATTAACATAGCTTTTTTGTAAACATTGCATTTAAATCTGTTGTTGGAACATCTAATAAATAAATAAATTAATAAACAAATCTATTAAATACAGATTTTTATTTCTCTCTCAATTACCCAAAGCCATGGAAGAGATCCGTCAAAGGAATAAGTTTACTATTTCTATTACTTTGTGAAAAATCTGTATGTGATGTGAATCAGCTCTGTAGCCATTAAGATTCTAGACCTGAATGTGCTTAGCACGTGTATCTGTTAGAATAGATTGCCAATAATAGTCACTAAAACTCCTGATAAAAACAAAAAACATTGAGGATCATAAGAGAGTACCATAAAAAGTAAATCATACTTTATCATCCTTGTACTTAATGGCGATGGCCACCAGCAGGGCGGAGGCAGTAGTGGCTGCTCGCTGCAGTAACTCTTCAACCAGTAGTTCTGCCTCACTACCATACTTACTCTTCATCTGCAGAAGGTATCTGGAATGTGTAAGCATCTTCATCAGAAACATTACGCTCCTTTTTGGGCAGTCAAGAAGAGTGGATGAAGAGCATAATTAATTTAAAAGTGATAAAAAAGCTTTGATAGTGCATGTTTTTTTTTTATAAAAGACAGTTGTCAACATCTTAAGTGGTAATGATTTTTCTTATTATAGATTATATGCAAAGCTTCTTTATTTAGAAGTTCAGTAAATTTGTATTTTGAGATAACAAAAAAAAAAGTAAAGTAAAAAAGTAAAAGTATTTTCTTTTCACTTTTGACTTTGTTTTGTCTTGAAAATCTTTATTTTAGTGGGTGATTCCCATTTGTCTATATTTTTTGTATTGAACTATGATGACGAAGTATCCATTGAAGTTCAATATCTACAAAATTCGTAGTTTTATGGAACAAAAGGGAATCACTCATTTTTTAAATTATAATATTGCCCTTTGCAGTAAGGTAGCAGAATGTTTCCTCATATACCTGGGATATCGGATTAAGAGTAGAACGTTTTCTGGGACCAACTTGTAGTCAGCCATGACTTCATTTACTGAAGGCTCAAATGTGGCTAGATCGTATTTTATAAGCGTCCGCAGGCTTTCTAAAACCTGAAACAAATTATTTCTAATATCAGAAAATAATATTCTTTACAATTTACTTGTTTTCATTTTTGATATAAAAACGGTTATCTATTTCTCCTGAAACTGCATTCTAAACAGAGAGCTTTTGTATTTTTTCAGTATAATTGCTTTGAAGTATACTGTATGGTGCATGCATGTCAACATAACCTCAAAATCAAACTTTAATTACCTGGGATCTAGGCAGTCCTGTGCTTTTTATTATCATGGCTATAGGTTTACTGCCATACGTAAACAAATCGTTTCCAACCTTCTGCACTATTTCACCATAATATCGGAGGAGAATCTCCGAAACCACTCGGCCAAGTTGGTGAGACATTTTTAGTATTTGTTACGATATTCTGTTTTTCTTAACACTTAAACTGTTCAAAATCCACGTGGGATAAACGAGGAATAAAATTAAAATAAAATATTCTTAGGAACCCTAGCAAACCTATAATCAGGATTGTTTACAAACATCGCGCGTAAGCACAGATTATAAGGGTATGGTTTATAATTTTTGACACTTTATAATTTGTTCACTTCAGTCACAGAATAAGTACTTTAATAGAAACCGGACTATAAGAAAGAGCAAAAGACGTATATTTGACCTTTTTGTATTTATGGTATTCATAACGAGTTAGAAAGAGATGTCCTTATAGGTATTCTTTCGTTTTCCTTCGTGTTGCCAAACGGTAATGTGAATGGGCGGCCCGCTATTGGACCCCTACGCGAACCTCCAGTACTACCAAATTAAAAAGTCGATACACCAATAGTACATTTTGTGTCTGGGTGGCTTTTACATTTAGTAGCCTTATTAGTTTGACAGTGTTGTGAATATATTATATCGATATTTTCTGATTTCCAAGAGATGAGAACTTGATAGCAGAACAAATGGATTCGGCGAGTAAGCAGGGAAAATTTGGTTCCGAAGAGATACAGCAAACTATGGCAAAGGAACAGACAGTCACGCGAGTGATCCTGTAACCCTTTTTTGGTTGATTGCTATCTCCAGCCCCAATATTCTAAATAAAACATTGTTGAATTATTTTACATATTTGAAATATCCTTGACCTGATTTGAACAAAAAAACTTCAAATACCTAAAGCCTTAACCTGCTAAAGTTTCGCATTACGTAAATATAATATTTAAGGGCCGATTTTTTTAATCTCCAGATAACACTTTCTGTAAGATACATTTTAGCTCTCTTCTTTTCTTTCATATGACAAAAAGCTGCTGTCAAAAAATTCATTTTGAGACAAGTTTTTATTGACGACTATATTTTTTTTCACTGTCATTATCAAATTATCAAGACCAAACTAAAGAGTCCCATCTCGATGGGTCTACGTTAAGTACAGCTGAGGATCCTGTTGCCACCTTCCGAATGGCAAATCTGTTCATTGACACAATAATATTACATTGTCATCGGGTTACCACAAGTATTCCAAACTTCAGTTCAATTAAACACCGGGAAGTAGATAAAAACAGTTTGCAAATTTTGAAATGGACAAGTTCCTTATTATTATGAACATTGGAACTTTGCAAGTTAAATGAAAGCTTGTAAAAAAAGGAAAGTGATAACCTTCACTGCCACATGCTTTTATTTGGAAATTAGTATTAGTAGTAAATAATTTTGGTTTTATGTTTCATATACTTTTTTGACGCTGATGTTATAACTGTTGGGTTTCCTAAATAAAATAAATAAATTAGAAAAATCAGCCATTAACTCCGGTAGCACACCTCCGCCGCGAAACCGCGAAACTGTGGCGGAATCGTGATACTTAATACGAATTTGAACTTTATTTCGTTGCCAGAGTTTCGCTACTACAGTTTCGCGGCGGAGGTGTGCTACAGCCGTAAATCATTAGAACAAATTACAACTGTGAAATTGATTCGATATCGATATTACAGGATGTTTGATAGAGGGTTAGCCAAACTAAAGGGCCGAGTAGGTACACCTATTTAGAAAATACATATTCAATAATGTGACCATTGGGGCTGTATTTATTTTTTAAATAATTTTTAACTTTTTGAACTTTAACTACTCATGACTCAATGTTTTAGATATTATTTTACAGCAAAATGACATTCATTAGATTGAAAATTTTTTAGACAATCAGAAAATAATAATTGTATAGCGTAGAAACTCATAAAAAAAAACTGTAGGGGTTCAGAAGCCAAATTCCAGATATTTAACAAAAAATGTTAAAATATATTTAAAAAATAAATACAGCCCCAATGGTCACATTATTGAATATGTATTTTCTAAATAGGTGTACCTACTCGGCCCTTTAGTTTGGCTAACCCTCACCAAACACCCTGTATTGTCGACTCGGCAACAACACTGCCGTTCACAGACCCTCGTGACAACACGAAGGAAAACGAAAGAATAAATATAAGGACATCTCTTTCTAACTCGTTATGAAGACCATAAGTAGAAAAAGGTCAATTATACGTCTTTTGCTCTTTCTTAAAGTCTGGTTTCTATTAAAGTACTTATTCTGTGGTCAAATCCGTAATTTGATTATTATTTTTATTTTTTCTTGAACTGTCACACAGATTATAAGGGTAGATAGGTAGGTATGTCAGCAAACTGTCAGCAAAAGTCAAAAGTCGTCTTTTCGAACAAATTTGCGTTGACAAATAAACAACAACAAAGGACTTGATTATTTTTACTACCTATCTATCTTTGTTTTGTGGCTACGATTATTTTTACAATAGTATATAGGCATAACATTATGAGTGTTCAAAGTGCTGCGATAAAAATACTAACACGAGGCGTTGAGTTGGATACTAAAAAACGGTATACCGAAGCACTGGTATGTTACCAAGAAGGTTTGCAGATTTTGGTTGATAAGATGAAGGGTTTGTAGACTCTTTATTTTTTGCTTCACTTATTAATTACATTTAAATAATGGGCTAGATTTCTTACTCATAGCTCAACGGTTCATAGCTGAACTGTTTTGTAACCTAGTACCTACTAATTTGACGTTGGGTAGCTACTTATTAGTTTTATGACCAGAGAATACCCGATTCTGATTACATTTCAATGTTAAGGTGTTACCAGTGTGATGGTGCTAACTATAGATAACACTTACACTTAAGGGCGTATTAGACTATGCAATATTCAGACAGTCTAAATGGATAGGGGAGTTAAAGCCTCTCACTCTTTGAAGCGAGAGGCTTTAACTCGCCTCTCCTGTTAGACTGTCTGAATATCGTGTAGTAAAAATTTAGGTAATCTGGGTAAAAAATTAGCCCTTTACTTACTTAGTCCTTGGAAGCAATAGCTAAGTATTGTGCTTATCTTCTAGCCCTGTTGTGTGATGGTGATGCTTGGCATGTTAGTCACCAGCTGCGGGCAGCAAATGTGTTACTAACATTGGTTATTCAGTTACCTACTCAGTCAATAAAAGTTTTCATGTTGTGAATGACTACTAGGGCCAACAATATGTTATACCCACTAGCTGCCTTGGTAGTCACTATTGACCAGGAAAATGAGAACTTTGGCAATCAACGGTCACATTTTGGCCTACCATTAATTATACCATGTATATATTGTTAAAGCAATTTATTTATTTAATTCTTTTTTTATGTTTTATTAAAGAGTTAACAGGAAGAAATCCCTTAAAGGAATACATTCACAAAAAAATCTTTGTACTTGTCTGTTTTTTTTTGAATGCCTGTATTTTTGTTTTTGTACAATAATTAATTTACTTACATACATATTGCTGGTCAAATCAGCAACTTTTATTGTAACATTAAAACAATCTGGTAGTATGAAGTTAGTATGAAAATAGTAACCCACGACATCACAATGTTCAGTGTTCCTTTATACATCTTTTGTTGAATTAAAAATCATTTAGATTCCCAAAATAAACGATAGCTAGGTTTTTCCGTGTTATTTTCGAAAGCTTGATTTAGTGGTAGTGTAAAAATAATTTATTTTGACATTAGTCAATTAGCCTATTGCTACATACTGATGATCATTACATGTTTTCAGAGGAAGTAGATGACTCGGTAAAACTCTACCTCCGAAAGAAGGTAGAAGAATACATGAAGAGAGCAGAGACCATAAAGAAGTTGGTTTTGCAGCAGAAAGAAGCCGGCAAGTTCCATGAACAGGTCCTTATAGAAAACAACTCTTCGGGTCACAGTTACAAGTCCTTGTTTGGTCGGTTTCTGGATGATGATGTACAGTTTGTAGTGGTTGAGGATCCATATATTAGGAGTTTTCATCAGGTAATTTTCCTATAAATATATCAAACAAATGTCTTCTAAATCAGTTTGTTTAAAATATGAATGTCTCATCGAAAGTTTTGTTTCACTGAAAAGAAATAATACCAGGGGTTTCCAAAGAGATCCTTACTCTATTATAAAGAGAAAAAGTGTCATTCTAAATGTAAAACTTATGTTCCAGTGTCAAAATCTTCTACGTCTGTGTGAGCTTCTGGTAAAGTCCTGTTCAAACCTAAGGCACATTCAGCTCATTACCTCCAGAGACGCCAAGTCCGAGGGAGAACAAAGTAACTGGCTGCACAGCCTAGCAGATGACTTGCACCGGTACCAGGTCAAACTCATTGTGCAGTATTCAGACACACTCCATGATAGACAGATTACGTAAGATCCAATTATTTAAGTTAGTGTTTGATGAGATGACGGCTAATAGGGATGTGTGGAAAAAATACTGAACCCAAGGTGATGTGATGACGACTCTTGTGTTCCTTGATTAATGTTTGAAAATATTGGACAATATTCCTCATTTGTTTTTCCCTAATCTACTGTTCTTATTTGTTTGTTAGTAAATTAAATTATTATTTTCAGGTTAAGCTCAGGCTGGATAATCAAGATTGGGAGAGGCCTAGACTTCTTTAAACCTCCAGAGAATAAATTCTGCCTCGGAGTGTATGACATGGACTTACGGAGTTGCCATGAGACCACCGTGGACATAGTGCATACCAAAAACGTGAAACAGTCATATGGGTGATGATACGGTGCTACATAAACGTTAAGTGAACAGTATTTTTATGAATTATTAAATATTTTTTCCTGTTTTTAGGAGCCGGGTTTTTTTATTTGAGTTTTACTATAATTTCTATAATTCTCTTCTGGCTTTGGCCAAATGATGCATTCTTAGGATGGCTAAGGCCTCTCAAGTAGCACAAAAGCTGTACAATGGTTTATACAGCCATTATAACTCTAGTTTCAGCATTTTAAGGGCTGTATAAGCTCTTATACAGCTTGTGTGCTGCTTGGGCTGCGCGCACTGCGGTGCGGCGAGTTGCGGTGCGTTTTAAAATCCGTAACGGAATAAACCGTGATTGCCCAGTACGCGCACAGCAGTGAAATATCCACACGTTTTACTATTCTAGCCCCAACTCAAATAACGTTGCACGTCGATAATGGACTATTATTGTCGCAAGAACAACTTCTGTCGCTGTCGCACGGACTTTTTTCCGCCAGTGCACGGTGTTTCATACAAGTCTTATGTATGAGATGCTGATATCCGTGCGGCGACGCACCGCAACAAATCTGCAGCAAACCACATTGCGCGATTGGCCTGAACGGAAGATGTTATTCAGCATTTATTTTTAATACTTCCCTAACATTTACTGCAAGTAACAAAAACAAGACGTGCGGATTACGCACTGCTTACTCCAGATGATTATCCGCTACCGATATACAATCGTAAAACACCAAATTATTTGAATATATTTTATTTGAAAAAAGATAACGATGTGGTAACACCCACACATTAAATTTGCTCTCGCGACCTTAGCTTACTACTACTTTATACAGTTTTAAGTAGGTACAGGTGGTATCAGCTTACAACGTAGAAATAAAAGTAACATGGTTCCTTTACAGTGGAAGAAAGGGTAGAAATAGCAAAAGATTAATGAGTACAAATCACGGTCTTAGATACAGGCCTTGCAACTGGGCAAAATTTCAATGGGACACAGTGACTCCACTGTTGAAATAAAATCTAGGTGGCGCTGCGATCGAGGGATGCAAAACATAACCTACATTTCTCATTTCTCATTTTCTTCTTAGCTCATTTAGGGTTCAATGTGCGTGTTTTACGCATGCGCGACTATAGTAATCTTTGTCGCAACGGGTATCCCTCGATCGCAGCGACGGTAGCGGCCTGGAACGTTAAGATGCCCACGTTGAAACCCAGAGTTGCAAGACCTGTATGTAAGACCGTGGTATAAATTAAATTCCACTACAACAGAAGTTCATTTCACTTCACCGATAGATGACGCTACATGTCGATGTTTTACAGTTAAATCTAAAAAGAAAACTATTTTAAAGATAAACATGTCAGTTCTCGGTAAAAATTTAGCGGATTAAATTGATCGTAAATCAGAATAAAACGAATTAGAATACAAAATTGAAAACGTTTCTTAGGCTAACCGATAGATGGCGTTAGTGACAATCTTCTCGCCAGGTGTAGACACTAAAATGTGTACGTATATTAGATATAACTATATACGTTCTCAGGCCTAGCAAGAACGACACGATGATATATCCTTCTTATCCCTCAGTGCCCTTTTTACGAAACTAGTAAAAAAGAAATGTACTGAGGGTAATTTACCTTTCAAGTTACTATTGCTAGTTGCTAGGCCCGCATTATACTAAGTAAAATAAAATAAACTTAAAACTATGAATATCGAGGACTAGTATAGTAATTTCATAAAGTATGGCCTCTGAATAAATGATGAGTTGATAGTAGGCAGCGAAAAAAAACAAGTCACTGAAACTTGAACAATGGCCGCACTCAGTGACGTCAATTAACTTTCAAGTTTGATTAAAGTGGCTGCTGTCACTTTCTTTGCTATAGCAATAAAATAAGACGCAGCAACTTTAATCAAAATTAACTATTAATTGACGTCTCTGAGTGCGGCAGTAAGATTTGATCTGTGTTGTATATACAATTTATGTAGTATTAGATATACATTATACAACTTTGGCGTATTTACAAAGCGGTACTATAAAGTCAGTACAAAATGTAATAAAACACAATGACAATGAGTAGGTACTTATAATTTCAGCAGGTACTGTTATGCCATTAATGTTCTACTTAGTATTTATTTTATTGCTTTTTATGAGAATAACCAAGAATACTTATTGAATTCTCTATCTCATTACTACTTAAATAAAGTAGCTACTTTATAAAAACTTGATTTTACAGAACAAAAATAATGTTTGCTACTTTCCTCAAAAGATGGCGCTACTTATCCGAATTAACTCCCAAAGGGACTTAACAAAACGCATTTCGGACAATAAATTAATATATCATTCAAACATAACTCTCTTGCTTAGCAGAAAACAGCATAAGGGACTCCATTAAATGTGGCTTGATCATTTCTTCCACGTCCTTCTCAAATTCGAGGAAGGCGGAAGGGTGGTGTCTGTAGATGGTCCGGAGAGCCTTGAGGCCGTAGATGAGGGTCTGGTCGGGGCTCACGTCCAGGCTGGGGCGGGTCCTCTGCATCCTAACCAGCCGGGTAAGATGGGGAATGCCCTCGAGTTGGACTATCTGGTTGGCGACGTCAGGGACTACTGCTAGCCTGAAAGGATAAATAACATTATAATTAAGCATTTTCATACGCAACAACGCAGTTCAAGTCGAGGACTTCTTTTTAGACCTAAAGGTGCGTCTACATTTGTGACATTTCATCGTAACATAGTTCCGTGACCGTGTCAGTAACGCGTGTTTGCTCGATAGTGTGGACGATTTATGTGACACGAACAAATGTCACAGCGTACCTGTCACGTTGCGATCCAACCCAACCCGAGAGTCCGATTTTATGTCACAATAGCGACACGCCGACCGTCCACATTTAGCGTGACATGTTCTATAGCAATGTCACGCAGTCTGTCCGATTTCATGTCACAAATGTGGACGCACCTTTAAGAATTCATTAAGATGCTAAATTGTATCAGGAAGTGTGCGACTCCATCAGGGAACAATTTCGAAGTTATACAGGGAGACTTAAAAATTGTATATTCATCGTATTTAGGGGAGTGAAAAACAGAATGAAAAGATAGCTGATTCACAAGAGCTGCCACAAAGCAAAATTAATTTCGTGTTGGGTATCGTTTAAATCCCCGCTATGCTCAGATTTCTACTTTACAACGACTAGAATTCCAAGCTTCGCTGGGGCTTTATTTCAATTTGTTTTAGCCGGTCTTGCTTCGATATGGTAATAATATTGTTGACGGTTATGCTTTTTCTGTCAAGTCAATATTCACTTGACAGAAAAAGCATGGTACCTATAGGCACCACATAGGTACTACAGCTAGAAATAGTTACCACATCGATGCAAGATGAGCTATACAAAATGGAATCTAGGCCCCGGATTTAATATGCCACTCCTACCTAAAAGCATTAGCTAAAATGTCCACAAAGTCAGCGCCTCTACCGCCATCTATCTTCCATTGCACGAACCTCGACATAGCTTCAGCGGCGTGGCAGTGCAGGCGCGCCTGCGCGCGCAGCTCGGCGGCGCGCGGCGCGTGCGCGGGCGCGCTGCGCGTGAAGCACACCAGCGCGGCCGCCGCGGCGCGCAGCGACGACAGCGCGAGCACGCAGCGCGCCACGCGGGAGAGAGACGCCAGGAGAGACGCGGTCTGCTCCTGTGGGAATACAGGGGCTGAGTACGAGGCTCTTCAAGAGCATTCAGTACCACAAATGTCTCTAAAAACAAGTGAAAATTGAGGCGGTATTTAAGTAAGAACCATGCCGTTCAAATGATGTCAACCGTCCATTTCATTACGAAATTGTATTTGACACTTATCCTAAACACAAGAAACTAATTTAATATTTTTCCTGACGAAAAGGTTTAACAATGTACGGACTCGTACAGTCAACAAAATTCGTGTACCACTGTGTACCCTGTCGTGATGAGGTGATTGTTAAAATCCCACATCCCGTTATTTAGGTGAACGGATCCATTTTGTTGACTGTAGGTACTTACCTACATATTATACATGCGACCACTCTTCACTCATGTTTTGAACATGATTGTACTAATAGATTTCAAAATACTTTCAATGCTTATGCAAATTCTAATACGGGTATATTATCTGAAAAAAAAAATCTAAATTACCTGCAAGAACACCGATATATTGGGTCCGCGTCGTTTTACCGCGTCAAGCAGTCTCTCCGTGGTGCGGTGTTTGTCAATGACCTCTACGATGTCAGACTTGGGGTCCTCCTCCTGTTTCTCCAGTTCCAACTCTCGCACCAAGTTCACGAGGCAGGCGGTGCAGAGGAGAAGCAGCTGGCAGCAATCCGTACGAGAAATGATTCCTGAAATAAAAGGGGTTAATTCATATAGAAGGCAAACGATGGTAAGTGGGCTTTGAGGTCCATATAAATTTGCAATCTCAAGACAGCAAGCACAAGACTGTAAGTGAGTTATCTCAAATATGCCCCAGTTGGGACATAATTACTACTTTGTGGCATCGAAACACTAACCGGTAATATTGCCGACGATGCTATCCAGATAAAGATGCATCTGCGTCAGGTCGTAGTGTCCACGCAGCCAGGGTGCCGTGATCTGCGTTAGGACTGTGATGGCTTCCCGCTTCTGAGGCTCTGGGCTGTCATCGGAGAGGATGTCCGATAAGATCTCAATACCGCCGCCCTGGAAAAAGGATTCATTCGTAACGTATCACATAGGTAGTTGAAATGGGTTTATGGATTAACTTATATCAAAAATTGCGAAACCGAATTAACTTATATCGAAAATATGGTTAAAAGCCAAGCTCTGGTTGTAAGTGTAGCTGATTTTATTTTACACACAACAAATTTTATAGCTTTTTTTATACAAATGCTAATTTTTTTACGTTTGTATGTCAGACAGGTTTGGAAATATTTTTCTGTTTACGTTACTAAGTCGTACAGCGTCGTCGTACATTTGTTTATGAAACATAAATAATATGTAACTAGAGAAAATGCAGAAATTAAGCTTACCTCCTCAAACTGCTTAACAGCATCTCCGTTTATGCACACGGTGGCCAGAGCTCTTAGCGACAGTGCCTTTATAGAGCTCTTATTGCTCTCTATAATCGCTGTCAACAGAGCTCTAGGCACCCCACACTCCACGAATGGTAACTCGGTGATGCTCTTCATGATTTTTGAGCATTTCTCGTGAAGAGAGTCCGCCGCGTGGTCACTGAGCATTGCTAAGTGGCTGATGGATGTTAACGTGCTTTTCAGGATCATGTCAGAAGGCGGCTCTTCGATTATTGAGACGAGGGTCTAGAAATAAAATTAGAGTAAGTTTTGGCATTCAAGAATGACTTGAAAAGACTTGCGGAGAGCAGGCGAAGCCCCTTGATCTTTTTATAACTTTATAGGTATGTTGGTCCTAGTCCTGTCTGTTGCTAGTAAGCAAATATTTTTCCATAAATGTAAATACATAGGTGCTTACCTTCATTTGCTGTACCAAAACAGCTTTGGTAGTCTCCAGAAAAATATTACTCAGAGCGTCTAAATGCCTCAGTATCACGGCACATTCCACAGTGCTCTCATTAAGTTCCACCTTCACATCTTCACCGATGTCTATTAGTTTCTGTAGGTACACTTGAAGGGATTTCTTGATTTTGTCCCATCGTTCTGGAGTCTCGCCCGGTGGTTTGGTGTTGAGGGTAATACTGTGAGCCAGAACGAACTCGTTTATGTTCGCTACTAGGAGACAGATCTGTTCTTCACTGGGCATGTTGGCTTCTAGTTCCCTAAAATGAAAATTATGTTGTATTACTTAGTTTTTACATTGTTTAAGCAAAACCAATCCATGTTTTGAAATGGAAAGAAAGCATCTCAAAGGACTGCCAAGATTTAACTGACAAAAATGGAACAAGTGTCGTGCTATAAGTGTTTCTTTCAATGTGAACATTCATAAGAATCTCACCTTATGACATCATTGTACTGATGCACAATAATCTGCCCGTGTGTTTGCACCTTCTTTATATTCCCCGTGATGGTAGCGGAACTAGCCGACACCTGGGCTTTCATCTCGGCGCCCAGGGGTTTGCTCTGAAGTGTTGTCATGCATTCGTTCTCGCACGAACTAATCATGTCACATAACCAATACTGAACAGGTTCCGGTTTCCGTTCACATAATCGTTCTAACGTGGTCTGGTCTATACTTCTTTCCCTGTACAATATTTCGTTCTGATTGTTTAACACTAAGCTGTAACAATGAGAAGAGATAATTAGAGGAGGTTAGAAGAGATTTACGGGAGAGTCAAAAGCTAGATAGATTGATAGTAACAGTTGTAATGCTTACCCGCTAATAAAATTTCCTAACAGATTTACCCTACGAGGATTCTTAGCAGAACTCCTTGGATTCTGGGCTCCGTTCATATATTCATGAGGAGCTAACATTTTTGGCGTCGAAGTGCAAGCTAGATTCATATGTACGTCAGTGAAGTTTGGCTCTTCATCTTTTAATTTTTCCCGTTTTGAATCGTGTGTTAAATTTTTATCTGTTTTGGAATCTGTGTCATAAGGTATTTTTAGTTTATCTTGAAATTGTGGGGGTGGAGTCACCCTTCTAATTTTGAGATGTTCTTCTTCATGTTTCTCTTTTGACTTCAAATTTAAATCACTTGCAGTGCCTATTAATCGTTCATTGTAATTTGGCAGTAGCATCTCTTGTTCAGGAGGACCGACAATGACCCATGAGTTTTGTTCACATGTCCTCGGCAAACCGAGGTGTGGTACCCTGCTTCCTTTCAGTACTCCTCCAGCATGCGTCTCAACAACTCCAGGTTTCTCCCTTTTCCCGGAGAATACCCTGAAAATATCCTTATTTCGGTCCGCTTTCAAAGCCATTCGTTGCTTGGCTTTAGGGCCCGCTTTTTTCGTCGGTTTTAAATGTAGGCTGTCCATGATATTTTTCCCGAGCAACGCCTTAGCTGGTTTATGAATGTCCTCGTTTTCGAGGTTTCCGCTTTTAGGTGGTTCTTCTTCATCGATATATCCTAAGGAATGATAGCTATCCTGAATATCCAGAATTTGTTGGTCTAATCTCTGCGCCTCGAAGTTGAGAGATTTGTTAAGCCTATTTCTTTGGAATTTAGGCGTAGTTGTGATTGAAATATTTTCTTCATTGGACATACTTCGTTTATATTCGGGCTTTGTAGCAGTAGTTCTCTCAGTCGGTGTGTACGAAATGTTTGAAATCGGAGTTCTGTTTCTCGGCTGGTTGTTAACTGCAATTTCATTATTATCAGCTAATTTAATATATTCTAAACTCTCGTCCGATTTGTTTTTACTTGTTTCCAAGTCTTTAACTTTCGCAACTTTTATGATGTTTGTACTATCACTCTCTGTACTGGAAATGAACGACTTTTTTACTGGATATTTCTTAGACGGACTAATAATATTTATATTTTTTACAGGTATTTCTTTGGTATCTGTATGTATTGCACTTTTATTTGGAGTATTCTCTTTATTAATTAAATTAGTACTCGCTCTGTCTTTGTTACCATTAAGTTTTGTATTTTTAGGAGTCATACTTTTACTAGTTTTATCTTTGTGCGAATCTTCATTGTTAATATTTTTCGGACTTGGATATTTATCTTCATGCTCCTTATCTTTTAAAAGTTCCATATGTTCTTCGTCGGTATGTATTTCATAATACTTCTGCAAGTCGTATGGAGTCTGTATGACGCTGCTGCTTCGGTTCCTGGGTTTGGGGACAGGTGTCGGCATCCCACTGTTGACATTGTCTACAATTTTCGCATCAACCTCATCCTTGCTGTTGCTAGTCGTATTTTGAAAATCGGTGGCTTGTTTGACGGTTACATTTTCATTGTTGTTAGAATCGCTGCTGCTTGACGATTTGTTTTTGGAATCGTCTGGAGGGTAGTACTGTGACGGTGGGGGAGAGCTGTCCGAGTCAGAGAACCCCGAGTCTTGGCTTTTGTGACTGCCTGGGCTGCCGTGGCGGAGAGGCCATTGGTTCTGTACAATGTTGGGTTGGACGTTTTCTACTATGACGTTTCTGGCCGGTTCAGGTGCGTTGGCGATCCAGTGAGGCAGCTGCGGGGCCCAGTCGTCTTGTGGCCTGTCCTGGGCCACAGGACTCCCGATGCTGGGCGGCGAATCACCCCACCACACCTTACTCCGCGTTCGTTGGAAGTTGGACATCCTGCAACAAAACAAAGAATTGTACATGACCCGTGGGAACCTGTGTCTAAGGTGACGCGTAATGGTGCCCAAATTACGTAATTTCTTGGCCCATTATGACTATGATTTGGAAGACGGCCATGCGTGAAGGTTCATCCTCTATGGTTGAGGATAAATTATCTATTTGATGTTCTTGTTTCATGGGAATTCGATACAAAAACTTGTTAATACAAAAAAAAATTCATGATTCTCGTTCGTTTATATTTATTTGAATGCGCCTTGGCAAGTAGGTAATAACAATAATGGCATATCACGAACACGGCGTCGCGGGCAGATGTTAAAAACCGTTGCAGAATCTATTGTGCAGTGCCATTGAAATACTTTATCAGCATAATGCAAGGGTACCGGCGCCGACTGTGATTTCGTCTCCCCTATAATTTTCGAAAAAATAACTAGCCGGTCAGAGGTTGCTGAAATGGTTCGTAGAATGCATTTGTTTTCCTACCAATCTAGTACTATCAGAAATATTATTTTCCGAGATAAATTCTATTTTTTAAAGTAAAATATCATTTGTTACTAAATCTGCTTGCTGTTTGCATTCCAAATGGAGTTTCCATTCCGTCTGTGATAATGACTAAGTAGCGATAAACTCGGTCGTTTAAATTAACAACGGTTGTTATAATTAGTTCGTAAAAACCCTATAAAGTTCGTGTGTAAAAATTATTGTTCATCTCAAAACAATGGTGTACAGTCGTTTACTAATATGAATTTAGAAGCTTTACTTTTTAACAATTGCTTTGTATTGCCAACCAGACCAGCTTGTTTAAAACATAGTGTACGAGTAAACTCGGTCAGTTCATCTTGCGGTTTACCATGAGTCAATTGTGCCTATCTTCGGTGTTCGCTGATTCACAGAACAAATACATGGACTTACATTCTATGGCTTCTGCTTAAAGTTGTCTATGGATGTAATTGTTTGCTTTTTAAAATATTCATGGCATGTGCTTGTTCAAATAAGGCATGACAGATGTAAGTAAACAAGAACACAGTGTGTTCATTCATATACAATGTATACCTTTAAATCCTTTTTTGAAATGAGATACAATTATTTATAATATGGTCCAATACTTTATGATCTTGACTTATCTTTATCAATATGCCTCTCAGTTTTTTGTATTTTTTTATAGCTGTGTTTTGGCCGTGTTTGAAAAGCCCATTTTTGGAAGTGTACAGAAACGAGGTAGCAATTTTTTTTTATTGATTGATCTAGAAGTATGAGTAAGGATACTGAATGGAAATTACTCCACCGACAAGAGCATAGCTCTGAATGATGATGATGATGATCTACAAGTGCTTTATATAGGTGTCTGTAAGTTAGGTCTAAGGCGTCCATTACACGATAGGTTTTGCGTCAGTCAATTCAATGGTGCATGATGCCGAAATCAAAATAACTGGATAATGATCATGCAAACATCAGTCAATGCATTAGACGGTAGGTTATCCGTCAGTCACAGCACACATCATTGCAGTGACTGTGGCAAAACTGACAGCAAAACCTACCGACTAATGGGCGCCTAAAGGGCACTTAAATTAAGTTATATTAATTTTTAAGTGTTAGTTTGCGACGTACGTGTCAACTTGCATAACGATTATTTTGACCTTTTCTTTAAATAACATTAATGCGAGTTATAATAAAGCGTATTCAAGACTGACCTTTTCATTCGCGATAGAAATCTATAGTTCCAGATATTTTTGAATTGTTAGCGAATTTATGACTCGCTTAGTCCAGCTGCTATGTAATTGCAGGCTTATCTTAAAACCGTTTTAAGATAGATAGTTAATTTGTGACAAAACATAATTTATGTCGGGGAATGCTACGTTATCATGATTACCTATACAATTCGCCTGCTACATATTAGTAATCTGTAACATATTAGTAATTACAATAGTGAAGCGAGTTAAATTATTGAGGTAGGTAGTACAAGACAATTTGCTTTCAGTTATTTACACATTTTTCCTTTAGTTTGTTCCTAACCCATTCTAAGTTTATAAATAGATTTAAGGTACGACAATAGGAAATCCATTTAAATGAATATGACCTTCCTTTTATGTTGTAACAATTAGGTATTTTCGCTCAAAATATGTATACCTTACCTAAACTAATTTTACGCATGTTTATTTCGGTTTATTAACCGACTTCAAAAAAGGAGGAGGTTCTATGTTTCACTGCTCGTATTTTTTTGTTACTCTACTTAATCAGTATAAAGCCTAAGGGCTTGTTTACGGAGACGCGGGGCGTGCGGCGGGGCGTCGTTGTTTGCGTGCACACTGGTCGCTGACTATGAAAGACTTCTATACTTCCAGTAGGTCAGCGACCAGTGTGCACGCAAACAAAGACGCCCCGCCGCACGCCCCGCGTCTCCATAAACAAGCCCTATGTAGTTTAGGCTTTTTGTTTGTTTTGTACCGTAACCTATTTCAAAACAACGTTATTCCTCTAAAACTACTAACGAGTCCTAATAATCGCTAATTTCTTACAAGTAGTAAGATTACAACGGCACTAGGAACAACTAGAAAAATGTCCCAAGTGGCACGTTACTATAATGCAATTTTAACCTTATTTGTATAGATAACGAGTTGCGAATCGTACTGAATATTTATGGTGGCATATTTAGTATTTATAAAAACGTAGTTACAGTACAATTATAAGTATATTCATTGAACTAGTTGTGACACCCGGCGTTGCTTTCGCAAGGCGTTTTGCATAAAGATGACAATGAAATTAGAATCTAGAATATGGTAAGTAGGTGTGCTGCAAAAAATTAGCATACCTACTAGGTGCTATGTGACATGACAAGTTATATTAATTATAAAGCATAGAACCTACTCTTCATTGTTTTCTATCTGTGCAATACAACATTACATGAATAAATTACACTGGAATAATGTAGTATTAGAAGATACAGCGTGTTGTAACAAAGACTTGGTTGATGTTGATTAAATAATAACAATTTTGTTAAAGATATATTCTAAATGTCCATTTTCGTTTCGAAGATCAAAAATATATTTAATCTACACCCATATCGTAAAACCTCTACAACGCGTTCAGAAACTGGGCTATAAAACTAGCTTTACGTCAGTCAGTGGTGTTGCTGTCGCGGTGTCAAATCTTATCTAGTGGTTGTAATGTTCAGTTTACGTGTTCGCTGCCGATACTGTAATGGTTTTCGAATTTCGAATTTATTCGAATCACGATACAGTTTGATTCGGCGACAGTGTCTCATGTCACTCGAGACGAAGCATCAATCAAGATGAAATGTCAACAACATATTTACCTATAACAAAATTTACAATATGAGTGTAGATAAAGTATTGTACGC
Organism: Tortrix viridana; assembly: GCA_963241965.1. Classification (NCBI taxonomy): domain Eukaryota; kingdom Metazoa; phylum Arthropoda; class Insecta; order Lepidoptera; family Tortricidae; genus Tortrix; species Tortrix viridana. The sequence continues at coordinate 4,671,021 of OY725192.1, forward strand.
GGCTCTGCGTTATTGGCATTACGCAGCCGTCACGTAAACTACTATTATATTATACTATTATACTATTGACGACGCGGTTAGCCTAGTTGGTAGTGACCCTGCCTACGAAGCTAGCGGTCCCGGGTTCAAATCCCGGTATGGACAAATATTTGTGTGATGAGCGCGAGTATTTGTTTCTGAGTCATGGATGTTTTCTATGTATTTAAGTATGTATTTCTCTATATAAGTATGTTTACCGTTGTCTAGTACCCATAGTACAAGCCTAGAGCTTAGTTTGGGACTAGGTCAATTTGTGTGAGATTGTCCCCTGATATTTATTTATTTATTACATCCTAAATTACCACTCTGGAAAACCATCGTACTACGGCATGACACAAGTGGGGAAAAATACTCATTAGGCACTGTGAAATAAGGCCGTACTACTCAGAGGTCGGAGTATTGGCACATTATAGTCTTGGTTTTTCATGCGTTGAATGAAAAATTTGAGAAGGTAACTCATTTCCAATGTACTATATGTACCTACCATTCTCATTATAGCACAACATTACTGACTGTATTTGTTTATACTAAAAACGGTAATAGGTACATATAGAACACCCTATAGAAAAACAACAAATACTCAAAACCGGCCAAATGTGTACGGAACACTCAGGGCCGTATTAATAAACTCATCTCAACTGTGATCCCCGTCACAAGATGCGTCAAAAATGACAGTTTTCTACGGATTGACGTTTACTTTGACGTATCTTGAGACGGGGATCAGAGTTGAGATGAGTTTATTAATACGGCCCTCAGTGCGTGAGTCCGACTCGAACTTGACCGGTTTTTAAATAGGTATGCCTGAGCGCGCGATTTGCCTATTCTATTCGACCTATCTGCTAAAATCATTTAATTTAAGAAAACCAAAGTAGTATTTTGAGGGCTTGACCCTCTTTATTTGTTTCTAAAGAGAGAAAAAATGCTAGTTTTTATTATAATAGGGGATGCGGGTAACGCTTTTCGTTTATGTACAGGTACGAAACGGTTTGTTAATCACACCAACGGTTTTGGGTAATGTAATGGTCTCATAATGTGTTCTTTATTTTATTTAAAGATAACTAAAAATTTTAACACAAGTCCTTTTTTTAATTTTACGATCGGAACTAGTTCGAAAAAACCTGTTGGTTGCTTAACGTACTAAAAAACGCTGAAAACCGTCAAGTGCAATCGTGACCTTCCTTGGGTGATAACACCCTACTACCACCCCCTTATGTACGCCTAGTGTTAATACTGCTGAAATAGCTTTATATAATCAATTACCCTTGAAATTACGAATAAAGAACTAAGGTAGGCAGGTTATCTCTGGCTATTTACTAAGGGCCAGAGCCCTTAGCCCAAGATGCCCATCGCTAACTAGCGTTTCTATTCGTTTCATTTTTAAACCAATCGCGTCACCGGTAGATCACGTTACGAAGAGACACATGACCCACCAGTGACGCGATTGGTTTAAAAACGAAACGGATAGAAACGCTAGTTACCGATGGGCATCTAATGTAACAAGCCTCCAGATAACATGTAAAATTATAAATTCTTTTAAATAAAATATATCTCAAGTAAGCAGTAATTTATATGCGTACGTTTGCCGCCTGTCACATTTAAGATTCCCTTATACTTAGACCATTAAATAATAATAAATACTGACGACAAACAAAATTACCCATCACAAAGGTTAGCATGATGTGTATGACCTTCAAGATATTCACGACCTTCGAGACTTAGCGCCGTTTATCACTTAGCCGACCTCCGACTTCCACTAATTTCTGTTACGCTAGTACTTATCGTTACGTAGCGACTAGTAAGTATCGTAAACACAATGTGTCACCTTCAAACACTATCCTCACGCACCCTTGTCAACTTCCACCTTTTTCTGCTTGCCTGGTACTTCATGGTTGACTGAACACAATTGTAATTTGCTCGTTCAATGGTGGCATTGAATTTTGAGGCGTACATGTTCGTATATAATTTACACAAATGAATGAATTACTTGATCTAATTAAGATGTACTAAAAGTTCATAACCTGTTTTTTCTCTTTTGAAACCGAACGACTAGCCTAATTTGTACCTTAATGCCCTTTGAAAATCATTTCTCAGAACGTACCTAAGTTCCTATCACTCCGCGGTATTTTCACAATTTTTTTCATTTAAACAACAGGAAATTTCCACCAAATAGATAACAACGAAATCCTTTTAACAACAAGACTTCATAAGAAAATATAAAATGGGGTGATCCCTCTCCGTTCCAATAGCACAAAAGAGGCTAACATCAGAAACATCTGAAATATTTATAGACTGCATTTTACATAATATTTCATAAATAAATAAATAAACAAACGAACCAAAGTACAATTAGATATTGAATAATATTATACCAGTTTTCACGTCTTCGTGTATACTTAATGCGTGTTAATTAAGTGGAAGATGTAACTAATGTCGATTGGAATCAGACGCGGGGAAAGCATAACGAAGACGTCCGATCGCCTCGCTCCATTAGCAATGCGACGGGTTACAGCAGTCAGCATGTCCAGTGCCAACAACTCCTCAACGGACACATCTCGGATAGAATTCACTGAGTCTGGCATTGAATGGGTTAATAGGGTTACGTTCTGCGCTCTCGTTAGTGAGAATCCGCTTTTTCGATTATTTATATAATGCAGAACTTGCAAATTGGGGAACATTTCGACGTAACCTTAGAATTCGGCTTTGTTTTTGATTGCCAATCCTCTTGGACGTGAAGTGAATATACTTAACTGACTTAAAAATAGCATTTACTGATTTGAGATCCTCAAAGATTTAACTTTTGTAGAAATCAAAAACATTTACAGAATTGACGTGAGCGACAATCACCAATCTTTGGCAGTTCTATCAATAAGTTCTATATATATTTTGTCAAATTTCTGCAATCGTCAATTTCGCAAAATGCACAAGTTTCAACAGAATGACTCAGAAAATTGATAGGTACATACATGGTAAGTGGAAGCGAGAGTCAAGATTAGAGCAGGTGATGTGAGACGATAGTATAAGAAATAAATGTATATTCCTTAGAGTTCTTTTACGGTGAATTTGTTCAATAAATTCTGCAACTTGACAAGCAGCTGAAATTCCCAAGATGCCATGGAATTACAAGCTGACGTCTGCGAATTTATTTAGTATTATAAATTTTATACGCGCGTTCAGCTTGCTGGTCCTTACAAGGACTGTTATGTTGGTAGTCTGCAATGCTGATAGATAGAATATTGTTTAGTTCGTGGTGGCGTGTGCAGCTGGCATAACGGTCGCGTGTCATCTGCTCGTCGGCCATACGCCACGCTACGCATGCCAAGCTTGTATGGCACGCGCCCTTGCATTTCATAAAAAAAAGTTATTTCGAAATTGTATCGATTACTTAATCTTTAATTATTTATCAAGCAAGTCGTTTGCCAATAATTGTATAGTGTAGTGGAAGAACGCGTTGTAGTTTGTTAGTTTTGAAGGAATATGTAGGTCACACGAAATCTAGGCGTACCTACTTACCTTACTTTATGGTATGTGTTCACTAAACTTTTTGCAAACTTCCTAAAACTATAAGTTATTTTCCGTACTAAATATAATAGAAGGTCTTTTAAATTTAACTCTTAAGAAATAATAAATACATAAGTAGTAAACTATTTTCACAGGAATTACATGTAAAGTCACTTTTTCAAACTAACATACAACTCAGTGTGATACAAGATAACGCGAAATGAAAAAATAAACATATGCAAAAATAACAACAGAGCATGATTGACAGCGAAACTTCCATGACACACACAAACGAAAGGAAACCGTTACTTTCAAAGATCGATCGATATGCGCACGAGTGTCATCCGTTGTGATTTGATCGCCATGGTTACCGCCAGGTGTGATATATTTTATAAAAGCAGGGGGCCCCGGCGCCCCGGTACTCAAAGTCGCCGATTAGCGGTTATACAGAGTGTTATAAAATAATATAAAATAAATAATGCGTGTAATCTGTCAAATTTCATCAAATTCAAAAGTTGAATCAACAAACATTTAAATGGAGTAAGGATATTTGTATTTATAATATAAAATAAATAATGCGTGTAATCTGTCAAATTTCATCAAATTCAAAAGTTGAATCAACAAACATTTAAATGGAGTAAGGATATTTGTATTTATAATATAAAATAAATAATGCGTGTAATCTGTCAAATTTCATCAAATTCAAAAGTTGAATCAACAAACATTTAAATGGAGTAAGGATATTTGTATTTATAATATAAAATAAATAATGCGTGTAATCTGTCAAATTTCATCAAATTCAAAAGTTGAATCAACAAACATTTAAATGGAGTAAGGATATTTGTATTTATAATATAAAATAAATAATGCGTGTAATCTGTCAAATTTCATCAAATTCAAAAGTTGAATCAACAAACATTTAAATGGAGTAAGGATATTTGTATTTATAATATAAAATAAATAATGCGTGTAATCTGTCAAATTTCATCAAATTCAAAAGTTGAATCAACAAACATTTAAATGGAGTAAGGATATTTGTATTTATAATATAGTATGAATTATTTAGTGGATTATGAACAGTTGGTATAACGTTTCGCTTGCGTCACCACTTTTAGCTAATTAATTATGAAGAAACGTTATTTATTGTATTAATTAAGCCCTCAAAACATATAAATAACTCAAGAAACATTGTCTAAAATTAAATATTAAGTATATCGCATATAACTGTGGCAATTGATTTCTTAGTACTTATTGATCCATTGCACAGCACAACACCTGAACAAGCCTGGTATTGTCACAAATTAAATTAACGTACCGAAAATAATTTGACAGGGTATTTAATAAATACAAACGTATAAGTACCTATAACAGTGGCGCTAGCATCGATTGGTATACGAGAAGCTTATATTTTAATATGCTGTTTGAATTAGTTCCAAATTTCGCCAACTGCAAAAATTTTGTGTTGTTTGACAAAAGCCGTGCGTCATTAAATAAGCTCATTTGTCAAATTCAAGGTTCTTTATAGTTACTTATTCGTATTTGTTAACATTTGATTAAATACGGCTATTTGTACCTGTATTGTTTTATTGTTCAACGTTTACGTCACGCACCACGCTACTGGTAAGTAATGAAATGATTCATCATTACTAATTATTTAACATTAATATAAGTTAATTTTAACTGTTTATTCTTTCACGTTAAATTATTTCACATACCTACATTAAACATCACGCTACCTGTGCGTGGCTTGGCAAAATATGGCAAATCTACTATAGGTACCTACAGGTACCTATAGGTACCTAAAAGTACATTTTATATCTCAACAATTTAATAAAATGCCGAACACCCTGTACAAAGGACCAAGTGGGCCTGTTCCCCTAATCGCATACGCATTCCCAAGGACCCGTACCGGTCTCGAAACATCTGTCTATAATTCTATACTGTTTCCAATCCATGTTCCATTCAAGAAGGAACTTCCGCACCCATTTAGAATGTCAGTGAAAGTTAAAAGAAAATTACGCAAGATGCAGAGGTGATAATCTAATAAGCCGTAACACACGAAAATACATTATGCATATTTTATGCAATCTAAGCAAACACCATTGACACGCTAATGCGTGCCGGCTGGAAACAACTGACATTAACACGGAAAGGAACTTCAATCAACGTTCCAAATATGAATATCAAATTCGCTTTTAATAAGTTTTTAATTGTAAATTACAGTTACTGAAATCACAAAATCGTGAAACACGAGTAGTGTTTTCATTTACGCAACTATCAAAAGTTTATACTATTATTTATTCGCACGTTTAAGTTGTTTACCTCGATTTAACGACACAATTTGGATCGATATAGATATATAACGTCTGAGTATTATTTTTTATTTCTTTTTAATTTAGTTTCTTATCATTGAAAGTAATTTACCAAGTGACGGTTGGCTAAATAGCTTGAAGGTAAGGCTCGTGGCATAGGGCACGCGTAGGTGGCATATGGCCGATAACCCCGATGCGGTGCATGCTTTAAAAAAAAATACCACGGGCGGATGGAGACGCGTGCCGGCAGTTACTTTTTTTTATTAAACACGTGGTTTAGGTATTCAACCATAATATTAATAGCTTATTAAATGCAGTGCATTACAATCATTGAAATCTTGTATTGCTTAAGGTTTTAATATCAGCATTCCGTCATAAAAGGATTCGCGAATAGCTGTCGCTATACGCGGTAGGTAATATTGATTATTTGTTCTGATTTTAACTGGAGCGTCAGGTATGTCAACATAGCATCCGTTCAATCCAGTTAGTCTTGTACAAACGGAACGGCCTTGGAAGTCGTTATTGGCAATGAATTGACAGCCTGACATTTAGATTAACCGCCAGGCAGCTGCGAATAGCTGCAATTAACAGCCAACGATTACTTAAGCTTCTTCAGCGGCAGATGTCTGCCCGTGTATGGACGGCTTTACGTAAACCGTTTGACATTTTGCTTTTTTAATTCTAAGAGTTGGGACTGGCTGGTTTTATACCGCAATAAAAAGCAAGGTACATTTATTACTTAAGAAACCTGTTGTGTGTATGATGTGATAAGAACTGTAGCTTACCATACCCTGCCTACGAAGCTAGTGGTCCCGGGTTCGAATCCCGGTATGAGCAAATATTTGTGTGATGAACGCGAATTTTTGTTCCTGAGTCATGGATGTTTTCTATATACCTATGTATATCGTTGCCTAGTACCCATAGTAAATACCTAGAGCTTAGTTTGGGACTAGGTCAATTTGTGTGAGATTGTCCCCTAAAATAAAACTAATGTCCGGTAAAATGACAATTTATTTTTTACCCTGTTTTGGTGTCCCACTGCAGGGCAATTAACCATGACTAGGATATTTTCTAAGATATCTTAAAATCAGGGAACAAAGAAACCGATTTCTGTTCTGTGCTCAAAATAGACACTTAATGGACATTGATACGGGTGGAAAAGTTTACAAATAATCACTGCACTTGTATTACACATTATATTAGTCATTAGTATGATGTAATTCGCACCTTCAGGATGAAAGTGACATAATACAAAATGTTAAGTTTTCTATTTCGAGTGATAACATTATTATTATAGAGACCTAATTCAAAATCTAAACATTTTGAAATTAGGCCACTTTCATTCTAAAGGTGCAATTATTATTTAAGTTCAAATACCTACAAAGGGTTAAAATCCTACCTACAACCTACACTAAAAGGGTTAAAAATCAAAGTTGGCCAGTGCAGGGTAACATGTGGTTTCATGATCACAAAGTACATTAATTTTGGCCGGAATCAAAAAGTACAGATACAAAATGTGTGTATAAAGTAGATCATAATTAGTTCATTAGGCAATATTGAAGTGACGACGGAGTTAGGAATGGCCTTTGTTCCGGTCTTCGCCAAATGGGGAGAGTTAATCATTTAGCTGGAATGCACACGTGCAAATGTCATTTATGCTGCATTTTATCATTTATACACAGGTACTAGCATACTAGCAACTAGTAAGGCAAGCAGCTTAACTCCGCCTCAGTACTTCTTTCGCTGTGCTTGCAATGATTCTATAAAGTTAAAACATTGTAAAAACAGCAAAAGAAGTATTGAGGTTTTATTCAAGGGAAGAAGGGATGGGAAGGGAAGGTTTTCATGAAGATCTGGTAAGGCAAATTATTAACTATACCAAATACATACCTTAATCTACATAGATGCACAAAAAAACTATATGCATTTAAATTTAAAAAATCGTAATACTGTTTTGGTACAACAGTTGCAACCTTGCTATTTCCTGTTTTTAACCCAAACGCTGCAGTTTAATGTGGTGGTTAGCACTAAAAAAGAGTTTAGTTCCACCTGAGCGTGTTCGAAGGCAGATAATTATGGTTCGAGTGTCATACGACTAGTTTCAAATCAAAATATATCTAAATCTCTCTGGCATTAGCAAGCAATTCGTAGCCGCAGGCTCTTTATGGCGCATAATTTTAAAATAAAAAGTTATTTAGGCCCTAGGACTATAAATAAATAGTCACTTTAAGAGCAAGAGAAGCGAAAAACTCTTTCCAAGCTATTCTAATAAGTCCAATTATAACGATCACCTAGAAATCAAACCTACTTAATACATAACAGCAGAAAACAGTAATTAACCCACAGAAACATCGCGACTGGATTCCACGTGGTAATTAACATCGTTTCTTTTTTGTTTGCTTATTGAATGATTCTGCTGAAATGTCTTTCCCTGGGTTGCTTCTCATGCGCTAGAGTTGTTTCAATTTGAAGACTCTAATTTATAGAAAATATGGGTTATTTTAGAACAATTGAGAGTAGTTTATGAGACCGCAAAAGCTGACGCGGCAAGAGGACGTGATCTGCTGACATTTGGACCGATCTAGTTAATGTTGACCTGACTCACGAAGTCATTGACATACAATTCTATTTATTTTCAATTTTAAATTCAATAAAACATTAAAAGTTATTAGCAGTGGCAAATTGAAAATAACATAACTATAAATAATTAAATGTACATAGATCTTACACCGTTTAAATAAATAAATATCAATCTTACACAAATTGACCGAGTCCCAAAGTTTGGTCAGAATCCAGAGACAGTCTTGGCACGGATCCTATAAAAACCTTTCGATGTAAGCCCTAAATATTATCAACTGAACCCAAAACGCTACCTTTTGAGCATATCTTCGAAACCATTCTCCTTTTCATTAGTAAAGTTTAATGTTAATAGAATTAAAATAAATGGAAATCGTGCAGTTTCTTCACAGATCATTGGCGCCAATAAACCAACATGGTCTATCGCGGTATTCGTGGTCGAGATACGATCTCTCGACTAGCACATAATTTGTGGAACGCACTTCCTTTGCGACCGGAAAAACGATTTCTACGATACAGCTTCAGAAAGTGAAAACTAACGCTATCTGATAGAAGATAGCGATTTGAATTTACTTAATTGGTTATTTATGTTGGATTTTTTTTGTATGATAACGTGTAGGAAAGCCGTTCTGTGGAGTTTTTCTTTAACGTTATGGTTGAACTCGGGACTAGATATGTAAGCACTTTGTTTTTAACAATTTTAACGCTATCGACAATGGGAATGTTTCAGAAAAATAGTTAAGTCACCTTTAAATAGCCATTTTTCTTTAAATGCTTGTCACAGACTTATTAGTACCGACTAATTAACGCACAACGATCGCTAACTACCTACTTTGAACTATTTCGGAACTACTTTGTCCGGTTCCTAAATTCCAGCGTAACGCGTCATCATTAAGATATGCTAATTGTGTATTAAAGGTTGATAAATGATAAATAAGGATTAATATCGTTGACGTGCCATATTATTTTTGCATAACTAGAGGCTCAGCGTGCGTGCAGATCATTAATTACAAGATACCTGACTTTCCATTTTAGGATTCCTGTTTCCTTTACAATTTTTAAAGCATATATGACCTAAATATTTAGCTCCAGAACATAGATACATACAAAGACTGCTGAAATCATAAACTCCCCTTTGGCTTTGCCATAGTTGGGTAAAAATACCATTCACGCCGGTAGCACATCTCTGCCGCGGAACTGTAAATATCACGATTCCGCCACAGTTTCGCGGTTTCGCGGCGTAGGTGTGCTACCGGGCTCAGGATTACATAATTTGCCGTAAGGTTGTGTTGTACTGTATGTACCATCATCGTTACCTGTTTTACCTTCTCGGCATTAAATAACGGTAATATAGTTAAAATGTATAATATAGTAAACATCAAAATTAATCAATCATAATACTCTTAATGGCCTTATTTCGACTAACTGTACATATTTGTACTTCACAGTACCTACGTATGCTCGTCAGTTTTCTAATAAATACTTTCGTTTTCTTTGTTAGGGAATCATTTGTATCTTATCTAGAGATACGGCTGAGATGCAATTGAGATAGAATAATCTATTTATCGTTCAAGGATAGCTTTGAATGTAGGTACGTATATGTGTTGTTTAGGTTGACAAAAATGGGGATACGGTGTTTTAATGATGGAAACATCATCATTTCCAATAATTGTCGTAGGTCATCCATCATCATCAGTGATAGGAATAGGTAGAGTATATTTACCTAAACTTGATGCATGTTCATTCAATAATGTGTTCCCATCTCACTCACGCATGAATGAACAAGCGTCAAGTTTAGGTAAATATACTCTACCTATTCCGATCACTGATCATCATCGTGTCAGCCGAAACTCGTCCACTGGATATTATTTCCAAATTAATCAAATAATGATACGGAATTAAATATAAAATTGATTAAAGATGCATCAGATTTTTTCCATTTGTGAGCATATGTACGAGATCTGCGTAATACCAGTCTAACTAGAACCCAACATGCGTTTCAAACACAAAGCGATATGTCTTTTACGCTGTGGCCCATGCATACACACAATCACACATACAATTAATTATATGCCATGCAACTGCCGGTATTGTTCCAGATGCGTCAAATCTTGAGTCGTAATTGAATACCTATAACAAGCTAACAGCAGCTCGCGATAAACGTTCCAATAGCAATTACCGCTGGTCACGCGCAGGAATGTGGCAAGTAGACTGGAGAGATCATATGCAGAACGGACGTGTATCCTATGTGAATGCAGGCCTCAACCGCTCTACTTTAAAAGTACTATTTTTACTAATGTTACAACGCTATACAATAGTACAATACTCATAAAAACAAAAAAAATAATATTATGCGATATAATAAAAAACTAATAAAATGGGTACCTCCCTTATTTTACTTTTTTTATTATTTGTTAGGAAATCCGCCGTTAAAACACATATTCTGTGAAAAATCAACCTACGGTTCAAACTATAGGTACAGCTCTTTAAACGTAGGGTCCCGTTTGGTACCCTTTAGGTACGGAACATAGACATAAGGTGGTTAAGCGTCACGCTATAAACTAAATATTGTTTTAATAATTACTCTGCTAGTTTAAATTTTATAAATATTGTTTTATCTGTAATATTTGCTTGTATTCACGGTGCAAGTATGTCTAAAAACATTCTGCGGCTGTTTTCTAGACGTTAGCGGCTAACATAATTCTTGGCTTTACGAGTAGGATGGGCGATGTTAATCTGATGGTTTAATGTCGAATTTCACCAACAACTTAACAGATGATTAGTGTTAACACTCTAAATCATCACTCTATTCAGCTGTTAACAGCTGTCAAAATGTAAGAACTAACAGTCGATTAACATTTAACATCGTCTGGTGAAATTGGTACTAAAGCTTTTAATTAGGCACTGAATAAGCAATTTATTCTGCTTATCTTTAGTAATTATGTGCTGCTTCTGGATTTGCCTGCCGCAAGTGTCTCTTATGATCATTTTGAAGGAGCAGCTATAGGTACAAACTTGGCATTTAAATTGAAATAGCTTTTATAAATACCGACTTATGGTTTCGTTAGTGTGTCGTAACTTATGGTTACGAGTACATCGATGATTATGATCAACATCGTGATCATCATGCAAATTAATTGTAGACACGACATGACTTCGATGTGTTCCTGAATGATTGGCATGCTTGACTAAGAAGTTCCGATGATTTATTAATATTACCTACTTACGAAATCTAAGTCTGGTAGGAAAAAGGAAAATGTAAAAAAATAATAAGACTCTAGGCAATTCCACGTCTAGTTAAAAATTATTAAGACAAACAGAATTAACAGCGGTTGCAGAATACCACAAACATATTTTCCAAGAACTAGTGACAACTAGGCTCTAGATTCCAGGCAATCCGGCATTACTGACATAATTTGTCCGATGCCTGATGTGTGACACTTTAATTATAACAACTTTGTTGTGTGCCTAAGGTATCTCTCATGTATCTAATGATTCTAATTAGAATCTACTTGGAATTACGCGCTTTAAAGACCCTAATGCCAAGCCAAGTCCGTGAAGCAATACTCAAACTATATCGAACACAGTTGACTTGACAGTCGGCCATTTTAGAATCCTGATGACTAATTTTGAATTCCGAACACGTAGCATGCGACTGGCATGCTTGACCGCTCCACCGTGTTGCGTTCTAAAACCTATCGAGGAAGTCCAACTTTTTCTGAACGTTATACGGGCTGGATGAATGTTCGATGGTTTGAAATGACGTTGAGATGATGGGATTGATGGGTGATGTCTTAAGCTTAAGTAACGTTCTATGGTTAGTGCATCTAATGTTTTTACAGAGCACCTATCCTTTTCGCTTTAATCTATGTCGGACAGGACAGACGATCTTATCGTTGCGATATTTTTTGCAGCTATGTGCTATGGTAATTATGTTACAAGCAATGCGGGTCTCCGCACGCAAAAAGTAAAGTGCGTGGTTGGTTTGGCTATAGCTACTATAGGTACTTAAGTGATGACTAACATCGTTAAATTAACTAGAAATGTTCAACGAATGTTAATATAAAAGGTAAGAAATATTAAACTATCCACACTACGGAATAAAGAAGTCCACACTAACAGCCTTCTTCAAACACACGGACTCACAAACATTAGAATCATATTTAGATCGAATAGCTCTTAAAAACATCACGTTTCTATTAAACACTTTACGACTTAAGTTTATCAAAAATCACGACTCGTAGTACGGTATTTAAAAATAATTTAATTTAATTACATAACTGTGAATTCTCGCATGTTTTAGATCTCGTGACTTACGCAATTACGTATAGATTGTATTGGATGAAATCAAATTTTTCACTAAAACTGCACCGATAATTACGTAAGCGAGACGCATAGACTCTACAGTTATAAGTCGTGCGTGTAATGTTGGCGCCTTGTCTTGTGTATGGTTTTAAGTAGACCTCTATGAAATGAGGTGAAACGTGTTACTAGGAACTTGTCAATGGTATGTCCGAAAGACACCGGCCATTAAAAACAAGTTTGAGTAGAACTTTGTTTTTGCTTTGCGCAAGAAAAATACGGATTTACGTTTTGTGGCATAATGATTTAGTTAAAAATCTTCATTTAAGTCTTCGAGATTTTTGTAAGGAAACGTTAATTCCTGGTGTACTTTTTATCTATAAGTACTGAAAGTAGTTGCATTTTCCATTTTTAGGGTTCCGTACCTCAAAGAAAAAAACAGAACCCTTATAGGATCACTTTGTTGTCCGTCTGTCTGTGTGTCTGTCAAGACCCTTTTTCTCAGGAACGCGTGGAGGTATCAAGTTGAAATTAATATCAAATACTTACGTCTGCAATCCCTTGGATCAGTGAAAAATCAAACATCTATGTCAACGCAATCAAAAGATACGGCCGTTTATGCCGCATATTGAAGGGAATCTCAAGGGAATCAAAACCTATAGGGTACTTCCCGTTGACTTAGAATCATGAAACTTGGCAAGAAGCAATGTCTTATAGCACAAGTAAAGGAAAAAATCCGAAAACCGTTAATTTCTACTTATATCACGTAAAAAAAGTGGCCAGTATAAACTGACACTCACTAAGTACGAAAGTGCATACTTATTGCGTATCAGTTTATACTGGACTTGTTTCTATTGTATTCCCGTGATTTACGAACTATTTACATGCCTACAAGTTTGTGCGGAACCCTCGGTGCGCGAGTCCGACTCGCACTTGACCGGCTTTTTCCTGTTAAAATTACATTTTAAACCTGTTATAATACACAATTCAATTAATAAACCTTATTATATAAATTACAAATAGACATAATTTTATTGTTCAATTAAAACTATTTGGTATTTATTACTAAACTAATTTTTGCGTGTTATGATTGTACTAATTAATTAAAACGAACACTTTAAAATGGTAAGATTTTTTACTTCTTCCTGGTGAGTTGTCATTGAATTTTTGGCCGCATAAGTGGCTTAGGTACGTACAGTCTGTACCAATCAACTTGTCTTATTTGGTAAACCTCTCAAAATGCAAGCATTTTGGCCGAAACAGCACTTTAATCGTTAATAATGCAATTTGAGAAAACTTTTTGGGGATCACTTGGCCAATATCGCATGGGTTTGCTTTATTTAATTTAAAATAGCTGTTTAGTTGCATTTTGAGGTCAAGAGGACAAGTTGATTGGTACAGACTGTATAGTAAAAGTTGGGTTAATTCCACAGTCACACCTATGACATATTTATTACCTAAAGATGCGTCACACCCCTTCCACGCGTAGTCATGCACTAAGAAGGTAATTACCGTCTTTGGCTTCGATCACTCGAATCGTTATGAAAGCACTCGTCCCGAGAGTCCCGTCTCGCAAAAAAAAACATGCGTCGTCGTAAAACTTGGCGTCCTATGTATAATCGATGTGGAAACTACGCTGCCACGATAACGAACATCAAATCACTCAACATCAATCATCAATCAAGTTTAATTCGTAAATACCGTGGCCATATTTTAAGGAAGAATTGTGAGTGTAAAGGTGGACATTCCCGGTCAGTTAAACTGATCAGTTGAACTGACGTACATCCAAAACTGACCGTGAATGTGAAATCTTAAGTTGGAAATTATACGAACTTAAGGTCAGCTTCTGGATGTACGTCAGTGTCAACCGTGAATGTCCACCTTAACGCTTCTTGAGATAGTAATTCATAGATTCACACGGTTTTTGTCGCCCCTAAGCTAAGAAAGAGTGGCGAATCAATCGAGTGTCCCCTTCCGGTGTTCGACACCTCCGGCGATCAAATCATCATTATTTACGTATTAAAGAAAACCGATATTAATGCTATCCGTGACTTCCTCAAGAGCTTCACGCTATTAAGGACACTCAACATGTAATTTTTTTAGTAGCCGGTGCACGTCTGAAGCTTTTGGGTGAGCTCAACATGGAATTTTTGCTTTCAAAATATACCTACCTTCTTGAAATTTTGCATCTGTACGTAGTTCCGTTGCATTAGCCATCATCTCTCGTAAATAATCTTTAAAAGTTAGCTAAATACCTATATGAAATTTACATTATATTAACATGTGGTTAGGACTCCATGAATTCAATGAATAGCAAAAAAAGTTTTCTGGCTTCGGTCGCTTTCGAGCAAAAGGTTCGTCCAAAACAATTAAGAAATAGTCCAAATTAAGAATTAAATAAAATTAATAGAGCATTAGTTTAACCGTATTACAAAAGTGTCCAATAAAATTAATGCTTTATTCTAATATTTAATTAATAATTTATACATTTTGGAAGTTCTGATTGGTCCAAGATTTAAATTTAGTCTGCTGTAATTAATACAGTCCTGGTTTAATACAGTCATCACAATGTATGGGAGTGTCAATACATCTTACACAATTCGGGACAATACATTATACATAATAGCTTGAATGGGTATTGTATACCGTCTGGTAAACTAACAAATAAACCAGCAAATGACATCATGATGATACATTGCTGGTAAATTTCAGTTAACGAGAGATCGGAAATGTGTACAGTATGTCCAATACTGAGCGATATCTTGTATTTTGTCGCACCTTTAGACTAGAGAAGGAGATCCGAGCGAGAGACGAGTCGCGGACAACTTGTGCTACTCGTTCTGTTGTAATTATACCTTTAGTGCCCGAATTCCTAATTGTCATACAAACTGATGCTGGTATAGAGGTCTGGGCAGTGAATGTGTAATATTCGGAATTAAGTAACAAGAAAAGTAGCAAGCACTTAGGTATATTGTTTTCGAAAGTTCAGTACAGATGTTTTTAGGGCCTTATCACACTGGTATTTTGTGAGCGAGTTGAAAGCGAGGCGAAAGCACGGAAAACTGAAACGCAAATGTAGAATTAGCATGAGCCTACGATTTTGCCACAAAAGATGCATCATGCTTTGGTAACCTTAAGAGCTGTTAAAGAAGCTAATTGCATAGGGTTTGTTAGTAAGACATATTAACAATGTAAACAGGAAAATAATGAACGTTTGGATACTCTTTATCGCACAATAAACTGGACATTGCAATAAAATGGGCAATGTTACAAGAACAAACAACTCTTATAGATAATTCATCTATAATTATTTCATTGTTCATGATTTTTTCGACGAGTAATTCAGTTTTGACATTTTAAATTGAACTTTAGGTTTTTTATGGGGTTGGAGAAGGCAAACAAACACACAGACCGAGGTGGTTGTGACTTTGGGGCCCATAAACATTTACAATCTCAAGTTAGCGAACCCAAGACTGTAAATACTTACGTATACTCGTACAAAAGACTTAACGCGACCGGACCTTGCAAAAAAAGTAGTTTTTTTTAAAGTAAGTAATTCTATTTTTTTTTTATATAAATGGGATTATGTTTTATTCTTACCCAGTTGTACTATCATAATTATATATTTGTTACCTTTTTAACCTTGATCTTTTCAGTTATTCTTCTTTGATTAATTAAATCGGAGTCGGAATATTGTCCTTTTGCATAACTCCAGATAAAGTTGACAAGTTGTTTAAACTTTAGAACGGAAACTACATCCGTTGCTGCTTCTGTTTACACCAGTTTGTTGTTCATACCTAATTTACTTCGTCAGTATTATCGAAGATACAATAATGCTGTTGAAGCGCCGAATATTCGTTCTATTAATAAATATCAAAAGAATATCTCACATATATTGACCTAGTCCTAAACTAAGTTCTAGCCTTATACTTACTATAGGTAATTGGCAACGATGAACTTACCTACATAGGTATACAGCGATAACATACTTATTTATTTACAAGCAGAAAACTTCTAAGCCCCAGGAACAAGTACCCGCATTCTTCACACAAATATTTATTTGCTTTACCGGAAATCGAGTATTAGTAGCATAGAGGTAGTTATTTATGGCATCTTGGGAATGTATATATATTTATGACTGACTGTATGTATGTGAACGAAAATTGGATCTACTCTAGCTCCTGAACTAATGGACCGATTTTAATAAATCGGATGCCATGTGATTTCACAAAAACGTAGCGAGTGTCATACGCTATAAAAATTATAAGGGTTCGTCATACTATTCGTCGGGTTTAGATGATTCCCATTTTCCAACCTGCCCTCGATTTCTAAAGTAATATAGGGTGGGTAGGTAGGAAGATGGGGATTCCCATCCCTCCACCCTCGGGTGTTAGTTTTTGAGGTTAGGTTAGGTCATCGAGGTGGACAAGACGATTACATTGAACACACCTCGCACACACTTTGAGAGCTCTCTCCTTACTCACAGGTTCTCTGAGTCACAATACGCCGCCATTCATGATTGTAAGAATGTCAGATCTTGTTCCGAGAACAGTCATTTATCTTACCAGCCATTTACAAGCCCTCTCTGAGTCATACGGGGTTTTAGGATATTAAAGGTCATGCATATTCAAAACTGGCTTTTCTTAAGTTCGTATAAGTGTCACTTGTACATCTATCTTTGTGGTAGTTTATAAATAATTACAATATTTCAAAATACGTTTAAGTACTTTAAAAATGTTTTAAACGCACTAGGTACGTTCACTAACATTTTGGATGGTCGAGCAAATCACCTAAACAATCGAATTCGATTTTTTGTCAGAATCTTATTAAAATAAATGTAAATTCATGCTTTTTGCTGACGATCCATGGCAGATTCAAAGCGAGTTGTATTCCACTTCATTAAGCTATGATTTCATATACCAGTATACATTATAGCATAATTAAATACAATGGTATTTACAGAGAAATTCAACAGTTTAGCTAACAATTTCAGTGTTTTTGTGCCTTTTTGCACAAACAGACATGATTACCACTCACGTCCGGAGCACACGGAGTCAACCAGAAAAGACCTTGTACCGGTTCAATGCCATGGCAATAATACAAATTCAGTCAAAGTAGCACGCGATGAGATTCGAAACGAGACGCTAAAAACGTATTATATGCGTAATCATGTTTTGATTACGGTTTGTCGAGTTAAGAACATAGAAACATGGCGTCGCAGGGCATTTTGTAAATTCAAATATGCGATTTTTTGCTAGTCGTTTACTATATATGGTTGTTACTTCTTCCTTGGTCAAAGGAATGTTCGCAATTTCTCAGTCTATGTCCAATATACCTACGTAGGTATCTAGTAAAAGGCTATGGGTAACAGTTCCTGGCCTTTTTTGAAAGTTAAATGTCGTGTGTAATTATTAATGTGTTGGAAAATAGACAGGAATTATTTTAGCACCATTTTCCTCAACGGTTCCGAAATAACCTAACCGAGTTAAAAACAACGACAAAATCGGGACCTCCAGTTTTAGAGCTCATAACTTTTAAATGGATTAACGGATTTTCATCAAACCAAGCTAAGAACACTCTCGATTAAGTTACCTTCGAACCAAAAAAAATATCAAAATCGGTCCATCGGTTTAGGAGCTACGATTCCATAGACGGATACACAGACACAAATACACAGATATACACAAATCAAACTTATAACATCCCTCTTTGGCGTGTGGGGTTAAAAACGACCCATTTACTTTAATTTTTAAATACGATGAGCCGATCAAAATACCTTTCTCAATCCAAAATTGCCACCGATTTCCAAATAATGATTGACTTTCAATTTAAAAGCAGCCATCGAAGACATAACATAATTGGAACTAAATTATACATCCCATTAGAAGTAAAAGCATTATGTAATGCAAGTATTATATATCGAGCACTTGACTTATTTATCACTTTCTATGAATGACTCGACGTTCCCACGGTTCTAATTATATCTCACTCAATCATAATTATTTATTGTCTTAAGGATTTTTTTGGAGATTTTTAAAAGATTCATTTAAAAGTCATTACTTTATTCGATTAAATTTGTTGATAAGCCTTTAAATTTTGTCTCAAATTTAAATATTATCATTAAATTAAATAACAAAGGCAAATATAGTGGTCTCGACTCAGAATACAATTTTGTTATATTCGGAGTCGAGACCTTTGGTCCGTGAGTCCTCGCGCTTCAAGCCTCTTCAAAGAAATTCTGAAGAAATTCATTGATGTCTCCGGAGACCGAAGAGCTGGCAGTTTCCTCGCTCAACGTATAGTTTAGCAATTCAGCGCGGAAATACTGCCAGCATCTTTTATTTTTAGATTTACCTTACTTTATTAATTTTTAGTTTGAATTTGTTATTTATAAAATTGTGTCGTGAAATAAACACCATAATGTTCATTTTCACTTACACAAGCAAATGAATGTCATATAATAAGACAATAACTTAAGTACCTAGTGCACTTGCACATTTGACATGTCCCGTCTCTTTTATTAAGATTGTATTGAAAACATATGAGTAATATTGAGTAATATCAAAACAATATGCGCACGTTACCATCATTGTAATGTGTTTTGCTTATAAAGGTTCTTTTAATGATTTGACTGCATAATTAAGTGTTACACAAATACAAAAAGATTTGGACTTAGTACTTCCAGTGTCTCAATTCATTCGACATTATAGATATAATGTATTATCTATCTACTAAACAGGAAGATTCTATAGTGCTTTGAAAAAAAATGCGCTTTTTTTAAACAAAACCATAGAGTTACTACTAGATAAATATTGTTTTGCATTAGGTATCTATTAATATTTTATGACCGTAAAATAAACATTGGCTTGTCATGACAGAGGCAGTTCATGAAGCGACACAGGAACTCCTTACTCATAACTACATACTTAGATCACCATCTCACCCACTAAATGCCACCAATCATAAGTGGCTCGCACCGCTATTCCTCAGTGTAAAGGATTTTTTAACGTGTTTGCAAAAAAAAGTAAAGTTAAGACAGCCATTTCTCCCATAAAACCCCTACAAAATAAATAGTATCAAACATTAAAGCGCCTGAACCAAAATAATAAAGCATTGGCTCTAGTAGCTTTCTAAATCAATTATAGATAAAGTACAATGTACTGACCTGCACCTCACACACGATTTCCCGGAACGGGCCGGTTGGCCGATCTGCAAGGAAATGAAAGGGATTATTAACTCGTGTGACGACGCCCTTTCCTTCCGTGTGTCGATCAAGACAATCCATCGTTCAAGTGGCTACTTAAATTTGACACGGTGATACCTTGTACATGACACGTAATTAGAAGACACCTAAATGGTTACCACGAAGCACAAAATACGAAACTTCGGGTGCCTCATCCTTTCCAGAGTAGTCAAGTTCAAAAGTGAATCTGGAGAAGGGGATAGAGAACGTAACTTCACACTTCAATTTTCAATGTATATACAACACACAGTGCACAACGCAAGTTTTTTCTATGTATTCTGATTTGGTACCTATACCTATTTACTGCACTTGTAGTTATAAAATTACAAAGGCGTTGATAATATTGTTATAAAAATATTTGGTGTCCATTTCATGATAAATTCGGCTTTAAACTTTTGTTAATATTTTGTTAATTTTTAAGGTTGTATCCGTATGTATGGTATGGTGGTATGTATGTGAGGGTAATTTTTTTTTTCTTTCTTTTTAAAATAATTTAGTAGCTAATATAGGTCTTTGGGCAATCTTAGACTTAAACATTACTTTTGCATGCCAATTACTGGTGAAGTGTGTGAAACTCTTAATGTTAAGGCCATCTTTTGTACCACATTTTTTGCAAAATAAAGATATTTGTATTTGTATTTGTATTTAACGGTGTCCAGTAACGTATTGGCAGTCATCATTTTCTACTGATTATTATCTTATAGAATACAGGCGGAACTTTTCGGCTGCGTATAGTTCTTTTTTAAAGTTCAGCGCCATTTTATTATATAACTATAGAGAGGGTTTTATTTACGCGAACTGAATGGTTTCGTCGAAATTAAGTTGTATATTTTTTTACAGTTTTGTTTTTATACTATAAAGTTCATGTTTGAAGTAGCTATCCCCTAGCACTGGCCGATTATAAATTATAATCAGAGCATTTAACTCGGTATGAGGAGATAGGAATCTTCCAGAAAAACAGATGTCTATTCCCATAGGAGGAGCGCGCATTTGTACGACCATAGACGATGAAGATGACAAGGCGACTTTTTGCCACTTTTATAGGGACAGTGACAATTCTATTGGATTCCTGCTTTTATTACTATGGTGCGTGATTTCTCTATTCCAAAACCGATGACAGGGGCCTCCGAGATATCTTCCTGGATCGTTTATACAAGCAAAATATGTTTTTGTGTCGCTTTAACGTGGTATTTTATGACAAGACAGATGAGACTGATCAATATGAGATACACTTATTTTAAACGTAACGGCAATATTGCAGAAATTGTTCTTGTGTCAATCAATCATTATTATGACTGACGTTAAGTAAAATATTTACATGTTTATATTTCAACCTTTTAAATGTTAACCACTTTGGTCGAGAATACTGTAGGATAGTACCTACTTAGCGCAAAAAACCAAATAAATGAATTAAAAAATCACATGTGATCAGTAAAATATGTATCTAAATATCGCACACTCGCATATCGCCACTTTGGAACTCTGCCGCAGAGTGTTAATGATTAATTTTGATTTAATTAATTTTGTCATGACTACTCACGACTTAACGCGTCAGCTTTTGTGACAGCTATTTAGGGTTATATTGGTATGGTATTTATTTCTTAATGTAAATTTACATATACATTGCATGTCATGTCATGTAAGATACATTAAGATCGTCAAATAAGCATGCAAACAAATAATAACATTATAAATAATAAAAAATATGTCAATATTACAATATAACATTTAAATATTTTCACCATTTAGGCTCGTCATTATATACATGGATACAAATAATATGTCAAAAGTTAAAGAATAAAACACTAATATACAATTGTATATTAGTGTTTTATTCTTTAACAACAGACAACAGTCACAACTTAAGGTCCATATACTCATTTACCGAGTATAATGGATTGTCCAACAAAATGTTTTTTAGCCGGAGATTCGTCAGATGGTTCATTTTTGTGACCACAGTTAAAGTTGTTGACCGGACTTAGGATACCTGGAGCTATGTAAGTACGTGCGTCTTTGGAGTGACACAATAGGTATTTATTAGCCATATTACAGCCATTGACGCATCGGCTATCGCCAATTTATACAATTACGAACAGCACTCTACTGCCGTTTACCTCGATTGGAAATACATGATCTTTGCCCTTAGGAATTTGTAATTAAATATACTTATATTTAATTGTATATACGAGGATAAATTACTTAACAAGAATAATAAATTTGTGAGTGGACTGAGAAATATATTATAATGTTTACTCTTAAATAGATAAAAAAGTATTGGGCCATTGCTCTTTATTATACAAGAGTGTACGAATTATAAGATAATTCTTGTATGTTCCGACTCCCACGATACAGGCCCAGCCTAGTGTGGAAATCACCGATAAATTGTAATCGTAATTTTAAATCTTTATGGTAAATAAATGATTTATTATTTATTATTACGCAATAAAGAGTTTACTTACTCAGGCGCAAGTCATAGTGAAATGATTGGGAAACATTCTCCAAAGGCTTAGTTGATTAGCATGTCAAAATAATTGGCTTGTAGCTGGGACATGTCGCTGTAATAGGTATTATATTATAATGCGCGATTGTATGCAGATGCGAGAGTGCTGGGCGCGCTGGCACAGTTAGCTTCATAAACATATAAATTAGTACAATAATCAGTTTTAATCGTCCTAGAAACTGGCTTTTACCCCCCACTCAGTCTGCGTTAATCTCCGATGATTCAATTATTTCTGTGCAATTAATGAGAAATAAACAAAACACACTTTAGCATTAAACGTTTAATTAAGCTTTAGACCAGTACCTGCAAAGCATACTTATGTTTATTAGAAAACCAAATATAATTTAAGTAAGGTGACAATTTAAGTGAATTAAAAAAAAAATCTCTAAAATAATACGGTGTGGTGAATTTTAATTTAAATTGCCGGCAATGTACGTTCTTATGTTTTCCTTTCCAAGGATTATGTTTTCGACTGTACCAGCCTGAGTCATCCCCGACTTATTGACATCTTCGAGCGAATAAAATTATTTGCGCAGCAATCCAGCCGTCGAGGTTTCGCAAGGAATGCGAAGTGATGTTTATTCGACTCACTCTCTACATCTGTATCGATCAAAGTAGGTACTACTAAGCACTCACGAAGACAAGTGAGACGCCGGTTTGCTTCCCTGGGTGTATCAATGCGCGTCGCGTAAAATTTTGCAGTTATTCTCATAAAAAAAGCCTGATTATACTTCAGTTTGGGGGTATCTGTGTGAAAGATTGTTATTATGTGCTTAATTGGGAAACAGTGATTGTTTGTTCCGCCTTCACGGTTGAACGGCAACTGCAGAGAATATTTTTAATCTAGGAAATAATTAAATAAATTTTTCAAACTTGGCCAGAACTAGTTAGTACAGAGTACACATTCGACTAATTTCCAAGTACCCTAGCCCTATTGCCGTACCAATGAGAGATACTATTTAGAATACCTACCGGAAGAATATGACATCTAAGCTGTCTCATGCAGTTACTACCTATACCGAGTACGTCCGAGCTAATTTATACAACAATATAAACGAAATATATTCTTCCTATAGGTAGGTATATCACCGACTTTCAATCGATTACGGAGTGCGTTCAGAAATCCAATCAATACTAAGTAGTATGAATCATTCATCTGTACGCATTGAGAAATTAAAGGCTAGTGACGTCGAACTCTATATTTTTACGATAACTGCAAGTAAGTTGCTGCTGTCGTTATGTAGGTTACTGTTTAAAAAAACAAGTTGAACTCAACCTACTCCGGAAACAGAACAAACGACTTCCATAGTGGTTATAAGTATTTATAAAAAAAAAATTGATGTATATTTGATCAGGTGTCATTACTTTCTATTTCTAATAAACAATGCTCACGAACTAATAGAAAACAATTCATATGTTTTCGGTATTTGTGAGTTCCGGGCGATAATTTGATGGAGTCATCGGCGATCGGCGTGATTCATCCGAATAGCTGCCGAGAAGAGACCGGAACCTAGATACGTAATGACACCACTTTGAGATCTGATACTGAACTTTACAGGTTATTTTCCACATGGTTAACAAATTTATTTCAGCAAAGAGTTAGCAGTTCCTACTTAAAAAAAAAATGTTACGATTTTTTTTAAGTGACGACGGTTAGCATAAATACGCGGCCTCACTGAGAGCATTCGCGTGTAATGAGACTAATGAGCATTCGGCGTCGAATATTCGAGTAGTGTGAACGTTGAGCCGAGCGTACAAAGCTTATAAATTATTGAAATTATTGCTCGTTTACAAGTGCTCGGGTAAGAATGCTCTCAGTGAGGACGCTCCTTTACATGATTACACACCTTGAGCATGAGCAGATAAGCTCAAGTACTTATTATCATTTTCAGTGGCCAGTAACATCGTGTCATCACATTAAGCCCACCCGAGTCATGGGATTCGCTGTGTTGACTAGCAATCGGATACGTTTCATCCGCTAGATATAGAATTTCACGATCACTATAAGGCGTGGTATCAAATGACGCAGGTAGGCGGCACGCGGCGCGGCTCAAAATGCAAGTGTCCAAACAAACCCGCTCTGTACTCTATGGTGTAATGTCACGCAAATATGGCGGGAACACAAGAAGACATGTTTGTTGAAAGTCGCATTTGATCCCGTGTTGTGAAAGCCGTTCAAATATGGAGGCGATAAAATATACGAGGCATTTATTGTTAACAATGATTGACGGGATAATAATAGCGGTATTTGCGTGTAATTTAGATGATTTTGTAACATTGCGAATAGCGAAGTTTCTACATATTATTTGCCTATTGATATCGGGTTTGAGAGCTGTCATGACGGTATTGTTGATCACATCACCACCATTTCGAATTTGTAGGGCCAAAAATAGTACATACTTAGTAAGTTATGACACTAGGAAGTAAAATTTTCATTTTTTATTTTATATCTGCTCCGTTTTCGGTGTAGGAAGTTTTAAGAAGTTTACCAAACATCCGACGGATTTTTCCATCATCAAAACATACGTCAAGTTATGCTTAAGTATAGCTGGTTATAGGTAATTTAATGTCAAGCTCATCATTATGCTGCGATAATTGTATGCGTTTTCACTTTTATTTACCACAAGGGAATATATCTATACTCTGCTGGTTACGCAATAAACTCAAGTCAACTAGAGAGTAGAGCCTTGGTAGAACCAGTTCGGAAGTCAATATGAATAACTACACCCGTTAAGTTAAATGACATGCCAAGACTGAACTGTCATTTTGTCGTTCCCCTAAAGAGAAGGGCGCGAACGGCTAATGAATGGTGTTATGGTTATATGAAAATTGAGTGAGTATTAAGTTTGCTCGCACTGCGTAAAGCTGAATCGTTTTCTAATGTTTTAGGTGATCTGTGGGAAAAGCCGTTTAGTGTGACTAGGAAACATTTAAGCAAGATGCAGTTTGCGATACATATTAAAGTTGGGTACTTAGTTAATCGATTTTTAGTTTTACTGCCAAGAAATGTTGCCAGGACTTATCTTCTACACTGGCCCGCAAAACCAAGTATCACACTTTTAAAATTGCAATAACTAAAAATGACTATTTTATTGTTTTATCTTTTTTTTTAAGTTGAAAATGTTACTGTTTATTTTAGTCTTAGTTGGAAATAAAGCTGATAAAATTTGCTATAAAACGTTTTTTTATTTTAAATCTCTAACTTCTATACTTTAGAAAAAAATGAATTTTTAATAGTGTGATACTTAGTTTTGCGGGCCATTATAGATAAACCGTTGCAATTACACGCAGGTTATCTACAATAAAACATCGCTAATATCACTTAACTATTAAAATAATGTTTAATGTGTACTTAAAAATATCGATTTGGCATTTCCTTTAATGATAGTGTTAAGTACCTGCCTCGAAGTCCCGGTCCACATCTCTAGGTATTGGAATTTTAATAAGATCCTGTTCCTCATTAACGCACTCCACATCATCTTCACGTTCAAATACATCTAAAAAGGTAATAAACCCATATATATTCATATAAATTTCCCCACGTTATCCACCAGTCTCATTAAGCCAAGAATTTCCAGAATGTTCCAGACATTCGGCCTTAAATAGATCCCTAATTATCCATTATCCCATTTAGGGAGATAAGCCAGTTCTTTAGAGGGAAGGCGGTGCTGGATTATCGTATTCAGTGCTAAGCCAGCGAGGGATCTGAGGTTCTTGGGACTTCTTTGTACGGAGATCAGGGAGGCTGGCGTTGAATGTTATCTTCTGAGATGCCGGGAGTTCAATGCCGCGGAGAGAAATCTTGGGCGTGGCATGATGCAGTGATTGACTGCATCTATTGAACAGTGTCAATTCTGGTAGACGTTGTTTTATAATTAGTTTAAACCTTAGTTTATATGGACATATACATATCCCGCTATTGAGTCGCGTCGAGTCAATGATATGGTTTAACGTCTTGGGATAGGTACTTAGTTTTTTGGGGCTTTTAATTTTTTTTTGTGATTTACATATTATTAAGGGACTAATTTATTATGTATAACTAATCAAATTGAAATACGAGTATCTTTCTACATACGTGAACATCTCGTTAAGAAATCTTTAATCTAAAGAAAAGCTTCTTAGAATCTTATATTTTATCGTTAAATGTATCACATTACGCAATGTAATATCATTAGTATCATTACATCCAAGCCTTAATACTGCCTCTGGGGCTCTAAATATCACCCTACGTTTTAAATATTAAAATATTATCTAGAGTTCCCACGGGAGATTCAAAATCCTCAACGCCGTAGGGTTCTAACGCGGGCTGATTGCATAATGTCCTAGCCCACGGAACCTTTTCGAATGGTAATCACGTGTGGATTTGCATTTCAAATATCGAGCCACGGGATGTATGGAAAACCAGTTTCCACTGTTACGAAAGGGTTCTGTTTCCTTTTACAAGGACAGTCTTTTTGTAATTTGTGTATTCGTAAAATATGGACAGTAGAGGTGTTAGAGAAAAATTAGTAATAAAGTGTAGATATAAATTACGGAATCTTTAGCAGTGTTTATCTTTAGTGGTTAGGTGTTTTCCCGTGCGTAAAGAAGTTGGTATATTCCAGTCAACTTTGTGGTTAGAGAAACTAAACAATTCGTTCGAGGAGGCAACGAGGACAAAATTGCTACATGGATGACATGATGAACAAATGGAGGAAAACGTTCCAAAGAACATTATTGTTGTGTGTCTAAATACTGAGGAACGCTAGCAAGGTTAATGCAATCACTTGACGTATTGACGTGCAAACACAGTTAAGCAGTTATCAGTAAAAAGTAGGGTAACACGTACACTCCCAAATTTATCTTATCCATGGAACTGGGTAACCTGATCGATTTTAAATCGTCGTGACCAACTAGTACACAATACTTGACAAAAACCTCATTACTTGGTACAGACGGTACCGTTGTAGGAGTCTACTAGTTAGCTGTACCAACTATCACTTACAACCTGTCGACGGAAATGGGCCTCTGACTCAGGGCGAAATAAGAGTAAAAGTAATTTCTAATTGTTTCTAGTCCTTATGTGGATTTGACTTCATCAAACACAAATCAACATTCGCAGCCATTTTTTCTCATGCCGGTTAAGCATCTCATCTCCTATTTATATTGTTACTTTAGTATATCTAAGTTAACTATAACTACGATTACTCTGTCTAAGTACACACTTTATTAATTTAAAGTTCTTTATACATGAATAAACCTACAGGTTTCAATGTTATCATCCTAAAACGGTAATACTAACATTACTAACCATGTTTTCTATACATATAAAATATTGCCTTTTTCCACCTGTACACTGTTTACACACCGTAAACTGTAACACGTAGGGTAAACTCATCGAATTCCGTGACTCGCTCAATTCCGTGGTAGTAGTTCTATAAACCGCCATAGAACCCTGCTAATAGAATCTAGAAACTGTAATACGACCTTAAATTTTTAAAATAAGCTAAGGCGAATAAATAAAGGGTGTATTTTAGGTGCCAGATTCGACCTGCAGGGTTCTATGGCGGATTATAGAACTGCTACCTACCACGGAATTGACCGAGTCAGGGAATTCGATGAGTGTACTGCAATATTTGTTTCTCAATGAATTCGATAATACAGAAATACTACCAACATTGAGTATTCTACATAGAGTATTGTGGTGTGAGCCTAATCCTTAATGATCTGTATTTGTGCGGCTTCAAAATCTGAGTGCATCGACTAATGATATTAACTCGAAGCCCTGCACTATCGGGGTACTGTTACACGGCTACAAATTGCATATTGCACTAGCAACAAATCTCAAATAAAATCAACTTTAACACTATTATTTATGGTCTGAAGTTGCATTTATTTATGGCGGCTTGGAAATAATGGTCATTGGCATCATCATCTTTCGTTAGACGCGTTTCGGTTCCACAGTGGTCCTGTTATTGAACTTATATTATACTGGTTTTATGTCACCAGTTTTATTTGTTTTGAATCAGGAAGTGCTTACAGGTTTCCTGTACAAGAGGTATGCATGGCGATAAAGTTTAGTAGTCAAGTTAATTTTACAGTTAATTAAAATCATATGAGTTAGTACGCAGTCATTCGTGAGAAGTTATTCGTAACGGAGTTGGAGGCTGAGGTAATTTTAAGGATCGTCTCAGAGAAATTAACTTTGCTATTTAACTACAATCAGGTGTCATTTTACGACAGAATTAAAAGGAAGGTTGTTATGTAATTTTAATATTTGATGCACTTATTTGTGTTGTTGTGGGTAAATGACAGCTAAGAAGAACTCGCTATTGAATATAGTGAAGATTTTCTTCGTAAAATATACCAATTGAAATGATTAATTGATGATTTTATAATCTTTGTGAATAAGCATAAAACATAATAAGAACTTATTAGTACTCGTATTTTTTTATCTGTCGTTAAAATTATTCCATGTAATAGTAGCCAATTAAGTACCTCTAAGTGAAATTGGTCGTCACTCTCCTCGGGCAACCTAGATTGTCCTTAAACGGATTACCCCGTCCTATTGCCGACAGGAAGCCTTGTCGGTCAGCCAACGGGCTGTTCGACTAACGCCATTGCCTTGCTATAAAAAGTGTACCGGCCATAGACTCGACTGAGTGAATGAATGATTGAAGGATAATCATATGCATTAAGGTGGATTAATAATGAGAAATTTCACGCCATAAAATAGCTTATAAAACCACGAGTGATATCCTATCCCTGCTTTTAATTGGCCGAGACGGTTATTCAAGCTAGTTTCTCGTATTTTAACGCGAGCAATTCCTTTTTGTGACCCGCCTTTATGAAACATCAACTTATCTGTGATCTGTTTATGTATAAAACATACTTGGAATTTATCACTGTCGTGCTTTACTATAGTGCAAAAGTAGTAGTATAAAGTTAAGTGCCTGTTTTTACCCGACTACGGCAAAGCCAAAAGGAAGGGTTATGATTTTAGCTGTTATGTATGTTTGTACTTATTTATTTCGAAAAACTTGGGACACTTTATCACGGAGATTTGAGAATTAAAGACACAATTGAATTAAAATTCCGTCAATTAAATTATGTCACATAACATAAATAATATTGTGAACCGGGATAAACATCAAATTTAATATTAATTAATTAAGTAAATGCCTTCATAAAGATATTAATTTTATGCAACACTTTCTAATGTTTCTAATAAACTTTATAATTTATCTCGTACTATTTAAGATGCATAAATTAATAATGGAGACGAGTAAGTTACATGACGTAATCACTTGACAGAATCTCATAGTGTTGTAGATAAATCAACTTTCGAATTAAAATCAGTCCTATACTGTGATGCAACAGCGGTAACATCGCAAGAGATAATTTAGATCTGAAAGAGGTATTTAATCAAAGAAATTTGGGCTAAAGTTTCCGTATCAAATGCCAATTTCGTTTAAAACACATATCTATGGCCAGTTATCGTTTTATAGTTTAAAGCCTAGGCCACACCGGATGCGTGGCGTAGACTGCACGTGCGCGTTCGCGTTCCACTGCGTTGTATAGCTGCGTCCTCATATGAGGAGTCATACTATACAACGCAGTGGAACGCGAACGCGCACGTGCACGTCTACGCCACGCATCCGATGTGGCCCAGGCTTAATAGTTTTTAGGAAAGAATTTGCATCTGTAATCCGTTTACTAGTTTAGGTGTGATTGAGTAACAGTAACCATAAATTAAAACGTCAAAACGTCCAGTTAAGAACTCATTTTATATGCAAAATGTCGTAATGTATGTATTTGGAGTAAACAAACATATTATGAAGAAACAGACGAGACCATCAACATAAGTTTATGTCCTTGCCAGTGACAGATTTAATGCCGGTTTGGGAAATAAAAAAAACTGCTTTTGAAAGTGAAAAACCCTAATCATCTAAATCGAACGTAATATTTTACATTTAGACGCTTAACGTAAATTCTGTGTTGGATGCAAATAAAACAATTGACCAGCGCAATTATCCTGCGGGCTTATCCTGGTCACCCCGATGACTTCATCCTTTTTACCCCCGACGCCGCCAAATGGCTAAGAAACTTGGATATTTGCCTATGACATCTATTTTTCAACAATGTGTACATAATAATTGCCATACGAATAAATAAATAAGCACAATTATTTATCTGGAACTAATCCAAAAATGTATCGCACACCATAGGTTTAATTCTACCGGAAATAAAACTTTACTAGTTTACGTTTTACGTTTACGAGTTACCAAGGGGTAACTTAAAAATTACTATAGATTACTATATACCTCACAAAAATCATGTAAACACTATATATTGTCTAGGGGACACGGTTTATGTAGGAAGACATATTTTATATCATTTTTATAGTTTTATATAATGCTAGAATAAGTAGTATTATTGTCTTAAGTTTTATTTTAAAAAATAACTAACTGTTGAGTTTCTTGCGGCGCTTCTTCTCAGCAGTGGTCTCCTCTTGGGAAGCACTGGTAGATTTTGACGTGTAAAAGTGCCCGTGCGGCCTACTTACTGAATAAATATCTTTTATCTTTTTTTATCTTTTTACTAAGTTAAGACCTACGCTTTTGTCTATGGAGTAGGTAATTAACAACCACTTTTATCTATCTCTTTCTGCCAGGATTTCATTTTCACCTCCCTGATAGAACAGGTATTCCCTTAGCTTCCCATCTAACAGCCAAACAGACTAAACCTAGTTCATCCTTTCCCTCTTTACTTCGACTTAATAATAATACAACGTAACCTATTGTTAATAAAATAAATGTCTACAATAATAATAATACCACCGGCTGTAATTACATCTACGGAACTTTAAAAACAATACGTAACTATGACAAAGTTCTACATACGTCGAACAGTGGTTACGCTACATTTATTTTATCTCTGTTCCCCTCATTAATTCAACATATGCAGTCCTAATGCAATCCTTTAGTTGACATTACTTTTTTTAATACGCATAGGACTAAGGTGCGTCGAGTGTCACATTCCAGTGGATGAATCATTCTCTGACGCATAACAACACGAAGAAACAATTTGTTCTCCATGGACAAAAAAAAGTACCGAGTCGTTGATCTGAGTTTGATAGCCAGATAGTACGGTAGTCGTGCCATGCGTATGTGTAAAGAAAGCCACAGATAATAAAAGTATACGTCTATGATCTCTTTTAAATTAACGTCGCGAGTAGTTTTTAAAAGCCTGAGGCGTTAGACTAGGGAAGTATGATTACAGCATTATGTTTGGTTAATTTCAACACCACAAAAAAATAAGATATGTAAATCGTTTTGATTTTTACTCTGCTGTAAAACCTTGTCACAGCCAAGGTAGTCTAAATTACTTTAAATGAGCCATTTGCAGGTGTCCATAAATGTATGACTAATTTTCGTTACGAAACGGAAAAGGTTACCGTAACTTAACTTCAGTCCTTAACAGTCCTTAACTATGTACATTTCCTGCAAAGGCCCAAATCCTTAATAATATTATAAATGCGAAAGTTTGTGTGTCTGTGTTAGTTTGTTAGTCTTTCACGCTGCAACGGCTGGACGGATTTGGATGAAATTTGGAATGTAGATAGCTTATACCCTCGATTATCACATAGGCTACTTTTCATCCCGGAAAATTTAAAAGTTCCCGAGGGAGCGATAAACGACTTCTACGCGGCAGAAGCTATAGTAGACTATAATGTAACAACGTAACTAGGTATGACAAAGTTCTCCATACAAATAATGGCACTTATTGAATAAAGATATGTGTTTGTTTGTTTAATTTTGTTCCGTCTTCAAGCCGTCGTTTAATTTCTTAAGTAGGTATAAAAAGGATATTATTATAATAATATTTTTTATATTCATTGAATAATACGGATCGTGTTTACGACTGGTTCGGCTAGATAATGAAGTCGAAGACGTTCTCATGCTCAATGTCGTCTCCTTTTGCCTGTTAATGGTGCAAAACATGTTTACATAACAAAAGTTGGCCTTTACTTAAGTTACAAGGAGTTTGGAGCCTTTTACAAGAACATTCAGTACTACGAAATCGTTAAAGGGCCTTATCCACTAAATCTACGAATGTTACCTACCTGAAAGTTTGCGAGGACGGATGGATGTAAGGATGGATGGTTGGCTATTCATTCACGCAAAAATTACTAAACGGATTTGAATGAAATGCGGTTCACAGATGGTTCTTAACTTGGATTAACACATAATAGGATACTTTTTACTTTTCCTACGGGATTAGCGATAAACGGGTTCTATGCGGACGATGTCGCGGGGAAAAACTAGTTTGTATATACAAGCTAGAAGCCTGGCATTTGTGAAATGTGTGTTTCGAAACTAAAGGCAAGTGAAGTTGTAATTAAATAAGTTTGCATTGATTGTACGAGTATACTGATAGTGAGGGTAGTGATTGTGATAATATACCAAATATGGGTAGTGGGTACCAGACATCGATATACCTACCTACATAGCTAAAAATATTCAACTCATTAATTCCAAAGTAGGTAGGTATTTGCCCTTGCCGGAGATCGAACCCGCGACCGCTAATTTCGCAGGCAGAGTTAGTTGAGATGCTTGGGACGCGTTTTGGTTGACACTATAAACAGCCTAACTCGTAAGTTATCTCAGGTAGTACCTAGTTAACCTTTTTATCGTTTGTATTGTAGGTTTGCCTGCCATCTCTGGCAACGTAGCTCCACAACTTATTTTGACTATTTTCCATTTTGGCTTTAGTTACAGAGTATTTGAATTTGGCAATTTAGCAAATAATTCACAGGTAGGTAAGTAAGTAGGTACCTAATAAAATAACTAATAATTTGTTCTGTACTTCATATATAGGGTAGTTAAGTTACGGTAAAGTAAGTAGGTACTTACTTGCATTTATTGGGTTACTTGTGAAATATCATCATTGTCATGACACTATTAATAATGACAAATGGTTAGCAATATCTAAAGTCTAAACCGCGCACTCGAATAAAAATGTCAGCAAAAACCAAACACATTTTTACTCAGAATTACACAAGTTCCTATCTACTTAAATGACTGATTAGTTTCAAATTTGAATTTATTACTAGGTATCTGTGTTACTGCCGCACTCGGAGTAATTAATTTTTAAGTTTGATTAAAGTTGCTGCGTCTTACGGCTGCACTCAGAGACGTCAATTAACTTTCAAGTTTAATTAAAGTTGCTGCTGTCACTTTCGTTGCTATAGATACTAAAATAATGTTAGAGTATTATTTACATTATGTTAAACACGTGGTAGTGATTTTAAATCCACCAAGTTAAGAAACTAAGAACAAAAACCTTACCCTCCAAATTCCGTCGAAATCCAATCCAATTTATTCGAACCGGCACAACAGTACAAGCGTTACATAAACAATAATCCACGAATTTCTCTTTGAATATAATAAACTTTATTCACACTGTTTTGTTGAGTTCTATTACACTCGCGCGGGAATAACTTTTTCACATTGCATTGTGACGCGTGCGTTATCTGCGTATCGCACCGCAAGACTCTGCTCAACACCGACCGGCGAACATGCCCGACGAATACAAAACAATAATGTACGGCTACCGTGCGTAATCAGTGATTCATACTAAGGGATGATAGCGCCATCTAGCAGCAACTATGCTAATTGTTTAGTTTGAGTTTACTGCTACCTATCGGTACCGTTAAGTAATACTTTTGTTATACGTATGCTATCTGACAATAGATGGAGTTAACAAACAGTGTTGCCATTTTGGATAAATAGGCTGTGGTAGTTGGTGACTTAATCGGTATTTTCCGTAATTTGTAAAAAATAATAATAGGAACTTGTTTTTAATTTGAATGTTTTTCAATTATTTCTCCGAT
This sequence comes from Tortrix viridana, assembly GCA_963241965.1. Taxonomy (NCBI): domain Eukaryota; kingdom Metazoa; phylum Arthropoda; class Insecta; order Lepidoptera; family Tortricidae; genus Tortrix; species Tortrix viridana. The sequence continues at coordinate 4,705,367 of OY725192.1, forward strand.
CGTGGTTAGTTTTGTTAGTGCTCTGTTTTTGTTTTAAATCTAAAAATAATAATACCATAATCTGTGCCATAATGCATGGCTATACCTACATATAAGATAATATTTAACGACTTCCTTCGGGACCGTAGCACAACACTAACTAGTTCTTTCTCTGTCAAAATGGCTGCCGCGCAAGAGGTGCGTGTGTTTTTCCGTTATATTATTTTGTGTAAAGGCTGAATTTTAGTGACATTTTATTAGTTCATTACAAGCAATGGCTAATTTACCTATCGTTTTTTCAGGCGAGACGCGAACCTACTCAGGCTGTACAGGTCTTTGGCCGCAAGGTAAGTGTTTTCGGATTGAGTCCACGTGTTGATGCCGATTTCCCCAGTTTCAAAGAGCTCGAAGTATAAATCACGCTTTATCCCTCACCGAGTGACCTATAGAAATGTGTGATTCCTGAATATAATTATTTACTTGCCTAAAGAGTACAATTTTTGTTGACCATTTCTTGTCATAACCTATAAATTTGTGACAGTCGATGGTCAAATGAGAGTACCCTGACCTTTTTACTAATAATTTTAGTTACTCTTGATTTGTTACTCTTGAAATAGTACCGCTATGCTACTTTTGAGTGTTAAAAAGATGAACTTACTAATGGTCAATGGTAAACATGCACCATAACCTAAACCCTTGCCGTTTGTGAAGGTTTTAATGTTTGTTGACGCCATCTCGAGGACCCAGGATATGTAATTCAATTATTATTTGATTTTATAGAAAACCGCGACCGCAGTAGCGTACTGCAAACGCGGACATGGGGTACTCCGAGTGAACGGGCGCCCGTTAGACCTGGTGGAGCCCCGCCTGCTGCAGTACAAACTGCAGGAGCCCATCCTGCTGCTCGGAAAGGTGAGTTTATTTGCATATCTTTTGAGTCGTAGTCATCTTTAATTTGTGTTAGTCTTAAGTAGGAATTGAACTCCCTACATATTCATCTCTGTCTAAATCCCTTTACACTGAAGCTGGGATACTGTAAAATATTTGATTATAAAGGATTTGTGCATGCTTCAGTATGTAAATTGCCTTGTTTGACATTGTAGAATTGTAGTTCTCTCACAGGCGGGACCCAAACAACCAATTAGCAGCTACGTTGATGCACCTACTCTTAAATTTTAACCTGATAATTAATGCAACCCTATGAATGCTACCTTTATCAAAGATATGCGCTACCTTCCATTTTTGACATTATTGTTTAAAGTCTAAAGAGACTAGAATTCTTATTTACGTACATATTTTTTATTCTGGCATATGAAGGGTTAATTGTTTTATTGGTTCAAACATTCTGCAGCCTTATCCTTATGTGTGTTCTAGTGTATAGGTATGTGTTTCTAGCACTGTATTAACTTTTCTGCATGTTTATTTCACATTTATAAAATGCTTATGGTTATTTACTAACTTTTACTTATTTGAGAATTGTGTGTAGTTTCTTGTTGTTTGGCATGTTTATTAGTTTTTTTTGTCAGTGTAATTATTGTGTAAGTGTAGAATGTTGTTACCCATGTTACAGTATGATTATTCCGAGTTTACCCATTGGCAAATATCTGTATTCAACACAGTAATACATTTTATATAATATAATAATGGTATATAAAGTATATAAATAACCATGAATCTTCAGTAATGTGATGTCTAAACTTTTAAGTAAAGATGACGAAAATCTAGATTTCCCAATGGGTAAAAAAAGTAAATCATTGTGGTTACAAAATTAAGGTAATGATATACATTCATATGAGCAGTAGATAATTTTAGAAACCTGTCCTGCACTACAGTACATATAAATTTATTTCTCAATGATGATCAAACTTATTCCGAACCTGAGTATCTTTAGATGTGAAGTAAACATACATTTCTGATTAAAATAATATTTATCAAGAATCATAAAGTGTAGTGTGATAAGTGATTAATATTGAATATGTTGTTTATTTCAGGAAAAGTTCTCTGGTGTGGACATCAGAGTGACCGTTAAGGGTGGTGGTCACGTTGCACAGGTGTACGCCATCAGACAAGCCATCTCCAAGGCACTTATTGCTTACTACCAAAAGTGTAAGTAGAAATGACTGTGACTCCTAACTGTGGTTGACCATAAGTTTAT